>CM050329.1:7362500-7680000 GCA_027405865.1 Salix purpurea | reverse complement strand
CTGATCTTTTATAAATTTTATCGCTTATAATTTTTAAATTTCTAAATTGAATTATTATCTGAGTATTTGATTTTATAACAATAATCAACTAACTCAATACATAAAAAAAATTATAGCATGATTTAAAATTTATAATTCTCTATTTATCAACTAAAAAATTCTTTGTTTACCACATAAATAATCAGTTTGCTATATATAAAAAGCCTGGCGCAACGCGCGGGCTAATTTTGCTAGTTAAGAACTAAAATGAAACCTATTGCCCATAAATTCTCAGCACTTCCGATCAAAATAACAAGCCTTATTGGGCTACCGTTATGGGCTTTTGTCTGGGCAAAATGTTTGTTGTACTTGACTTTGGGTTCATATAAAGTTCAGCTCGTTTCACCTGAAACATCGATGTCATGGCATGCGTCCTGCTTGAGAGAAATATATAGCCAGAGATTTCCAGTACTACTACCATACTACCAAATCCATTGATTTTGTGCATATCACTACATCAAATCCTTTTAGAACTAAGCCTGGGAAAAGTGAAAAGCGACAATAAAGCTAGAGAAGAAGGTGAAAGGAACTATTCGGGCATAGAAAAGACAGCGAGTGGTTACCGGCCCCACAAACAATAAAAAAGTTCCTCATAAAGAACAAGTTTCTTCATCAACTTCATTTATATTTTACAGGCACTTGGAGACAAGATATACGGATCATAAGTCCAAAAGCACCGGCTAAAGTTGAAAACACTCGCACATTTTACGAGCAGAAATTTGCATCCTAGCTTTCAAGTGATCCGCAAGCCATTATCATTGTCAAAATGCAGCTTGACTAGTAGAATTGTGGGTGAAGCATCTAGTATATGACCATGGAAGTCTCCTTTCGCATTTTGTAGCTCTAATCTCTCAAGAACTAGCACCAAAATCAATCTTCGATTTCCCAGGAGGCCAAAGAGGAACTACTTCTCGAGAACTAACAGTAAGACCAGGCTCAGCGGTTGTGGAGAGGGTCTGCTGCATTTGGAACTTTTCTTTTGCTTGAAAAGAACTTATCAAACGAGCGCCTTAAACGTTGCTGCTGCTGCTTCTCTGTGCTTCCTGGCGGCTGCTGGTTTTGCAAGCCATGAACGATACGCACCGTTTTCTCTTCTTTCTGATCTCCTGAGACGAACAATACAAGAAGAATTAAAACCACCAGCTTCCGCAACATAAAGACTCGAAGGAACTGTTGAAGGTGCATTTTTCTACCAATAAATGAGACGGGCATCTTAGCTGGGAGCGAGAAAGGAGAGCTGCTGCTTCAAATTAGGGAGAGAATTGGAAGATATTGGACCAGCTAGTTTCAGAAAGGCAGCAGGATATAAAGTTTGGAGGAAAGAAGTGATCGTGCAGTGTGTTATTGAGTATACTATACGCTGCGAGCAAACGACACAACTCACGAAGCCACCTTTTGCTATTCTTTACCTTTATTATTTGTTTAGCACGAGAACTTTTTCCATCTCTTTTGCTTTTGGTCTCGCTTTCAGTCCCTAAAACAAGGTCACACCAGGTCCAATTTATAGAACGCAGGATTTGGCACCTGTGCTCTGTCCGGGTTGTGCTTGTCGGCTTTGGAAACTCATCAATCTGCTCTTTATAGCTTTTTCGGTTTTATTTTTTATTTTTGCAGTGAAATCTTGATTTATATAAAAATAACCTTTTGTTTTATATTAATTTTAAAAAAAGTTGAAAGTTTTTTGTGTTTTTTTTTTAAATAATCATAATACATTAAAACACATAATTAATAATCATGGGATCAAACATGATGGAGTAGAAGGCAAGCAAGAAAACTCTTTGGTAATAGAAGACCAATGATTCCCTAGTGTCACTCCGTGACTGGTGGCTTGCCAGGACGAGCACTTTTACAACGAGAGGCCACTGAACCTGGAACCAATAACCGATCTATTCATAGCTTTATAAATGAACAGGTTGATGCATGAAAAAACGGAGTAAAGAATCTGAGAGGTCATGAAAGGAAGAAGAAAGGGTTGAAAACATTATAGAGTTTGACGAGAATTTAAGCTGCTCGCCATTGTTGTTGAAGTCAAGTTCCTAGATTTTAAGGTTAGAACTGGATGCCGTTACGATTACCGACACGTGGTGGCTTACAAGTCTCGGCTTCTCCACTTCAAGATGGAATTTCGGCTCAGCCGAAATCGATTTAAGCTCTCTGTGTTGGGCCGTTTTACTTCTGGGCTCATAAACGTCTGTTATGTTTACTGGTCTGGAACTATTGACCAAATGTTAATGAGCGGGCCACCTCGTACTCTAGCATATGCGGAGACAAGACCGAGGTCTTAGCCTCTGTCTGTAGCCATATTCTGTAGAATATGTTTGACAATATGTTTCACAATTTGGGTTTAAAAGTATTTTTGAAAAGTATTGTAATTTTTTTTTAATTTTTAATTTAAATTAAAACAAATTATATTTTTAGATTACTTTAAAGAGATTATGTAAGAAATATTTTTTATAAATAAAAAATAATTTCAACATCCTATGTTCTCTTATTACAATGGTTTTTAGTGTCATTGCCCCGATGACAAATCACTTTTGACGAAAGTGAAAGTGACAAATCAACATCTCCCCGTCACCTGTGATGAAAGTGACAAATCACTCCTGCACCAGAGCATATGTTATTTTTGAAAATAAAATCTTTCTTCGCTTTTCTTTCTGAAATTCCATTTGTTTCTTGTTACTGTCGTTCTTGACAACATGCACGACAATTACTTTTAAGTATTTCATGTTTTATTTTGATTTTATTATAAATCTGGAAATTATATCATATTATTTGATGTGAAATTTATAATTTGGTGCATTTGTTGTTAGATGTGCTTTGACTGGAATGAAAAATCTCATTTGACTTCAATGAATTGCAATATTTTTTCTGTTCACTGGTTTGGAGCATCGGGGCATAAAAATTTGGTTTTACCAGTTTGGAATAAAAATAAATCTAACCGGACTCGACGTGTTGTTTGGACAATGAACGAGTGGTGCTGGGAGGATGAGGAGACAGCTGCTGAGAATGGACGGCGGATGCATGTCTGGGGAAGATAACTCGTGCTTTGGCCATGAAAACGATCGTGTTTTGGCGAAGAAAGAAATGGCAGCGTTTTGGAAGGAGATGGTGCCAATTTCACGGACAGTGGCACGATAGCGTTTTGGGCGTGGAAGAGTTGATCTTGGTCAGTTTCGTCCTGGATTTCTGGAATCTATTTTCAATTTAAAGTTTAAATTATTAGGTTTTTCACTTTATTTATATATCACTTTATATATATTTGAAGTTTTGGTATGTATTTATATATCTTCTCTCTTCACAAGTTGCAAAGAAAAAAGAGAGAAAATAAAAAATAATATTAAAATTTAAAACTTTGATTATAAGATGATTAATATCATCAAAAAAACAAAAATGAGACAAATCAAATAACATCAAGAAATAGCGTTAATGATTATCAAAACATGTCATATTTTTTGTCAAAAACAATTGAATATTAACTTTATGTGACAAATATGACTCACTCTGTTCATTGTTGATATGTTTTTTTTGGTATTGTTGAATTTATTTTGTTGAGATATTTCTGGCTACACTAATAATATTATAATTTTAAAGTTTTGATATGTATTTAAGATTTTTTTTTATAGCGATAAGCTTGAATTCAACTTTTTTGCTACAATGACATAGAAACTATACTATTTTAGAAATAAATAAATAAATTATGCTGTTTTATTATAATATATATTTTAAAAAAATGCTAATAAGAACAAAAAAAAAAGCCCAAATACTTTTCATTAGAGAAATTCATGTTTTGGTTCCCCTTTTCTTTTCCGGGTAGGAAGGAGGACAAAACGCACTTTGATTACGCAACACGATCTAGGAAAAGAAACCGGAGCTTCTTCTGATAAAGGTGAGGTGGACATGGTTTGCCAGACAATTTACAAATCTATTGCACCCCGAAACACATGGCACTAGGCTACTATTGATCTCTTTGCGCATCATGTAGCTAGCTGTTCCCTTCTCCAACCATTTTTGAGTAATCAATGCGTCTCGTGCAATGATTCGAGTGATTTCAATAAGAACTTTAAGATTCTATAAACAGATTTATCCAAGATCAGAGATGGTTGGCTAACTGACTGATAATAAATTCTGTGCAAAAAAGTGTCAAAGATGCTACCAGGACAGAGTCAAACTCCGGGATCTTTCAGCAAACATCGGGAAAAGTAGCCAAAAATCATGGCAGGCAACCGGTATAACTTTGATCATGATATGACAGTGTTGGAATTTATGCGAGGTTGCTAGATTCGAATCATACAGCTGCTTCAAATCAGACTAATTCAAAGCAACAGGAGGAATATAGACAGAAAACAAGTGAAAGCTAAGCCTTAACATGGGATTATATTGCCATAACTGACCATGCCTCTGGAATGCCACCGCCAATAACAAACATTAAAATCTTCACATTCCCGTTGCCACTCCAGTTAACCTGAGATATATCTCCGTGTTTGTATCTTTGATCCTACTCTTATCTATCAACCAGTCCTCTTGAAGCACAGCCACAATTCGTATAAAGAGCCTCGGCTGGTATAGCTTCCCTGGCAGACTCCTTTCAAATCAATTGACGGTTTACATATTTCTCAGAACATGAAACTAACAGGACCGTCAGTCAACCAGAATGATAGAACATTTAGCTATAGCCACGCCAGCGACACTAAAGAGGTTAATTCCATTGAATAGTTACGCCAGCTGCTTTATGGATATTGAGCAAGGTTCACAATCAAAATTCACTGCCAGCAAAGTTTTCTCGTGACTTCTGCAGGAGAAAGTTCTGTAGCTCAAGCACTTGGTGGCCACAAGAATGCCCACGGGAGGGAATGGGGTCCTTGGATAGCAAGATTCAACAACGATGACAAGGGATCTGGGGTGACCCAGAAAGCAATCGTGCCTCGGATGCAACGAGAGGAGAATGGCCAGGTTGTTTTCACATGGTATCAGAACACATGCAACCATCAGAGCTGCTTAACATTGACCTAGCCTTACGGCTTTAGCACTACAATCTATTCTTCCAAAATTCTATGAGAATCCTTATGTTACAGGAGTCCTAGCTAACTAGTTTTTATTAAATCAGCAGCAATTGGCAGCCAAAGGAACCACAGTTCATTCCACATGGCCAACAATTCACTTCAAGTAGTCTCCCATCATCAATCAAGATTTCATCAAATCCAAAATGACATGGTTTGTGTTATGAATCCACACTTCCAGGCCTTCCTGAGTGGGTAGCAATTTCCATATAATGAACAGGTCAACTGTTGCATTTAAACCTCTTCAAAATATAAAGCTGGTATCTCTGGAGGGGAAGGCATGTTTGCCACACACTTGAACTGTCCCAAAAGAATAATCCAACGTAAGCAAAATGACTTTTCACAGTGCGAGAATTCATCTCAAAATCCTGAGTAGTTTTGACAGAAAGTGACCGTACCTTATGCTGCTTGTATTTTTCCCTAACAGCTTGCAATCCACCTCCTCTTCTGCTCAAATACAAGTCATGTATGATGAGAACACATTCCTTTAGATCCGATGCCTTGTATCCAGTGTATTGTTGCAAGGTTGAACTCTGTATGAACAAAAATTAGAAACTGCAATCCAAAATGACTGCCAACACAAATTAATAGCCCTGAAATTACTTACCCAGGGATTTGTCTTGGGCCGCATCAGAAATCTTGTAAGAAATATAACAGAAGCAGCCACCAAAGAAGGTAAAAATTTCACACAGTTGTAATCCAACAAGCTCAACTCGGCAAGGTAGAATCCGAGGAACTCAAGCTGCAAATTTGAAGTCTGCAGAAGGCACAGAGATTACACCAGTCAACAACAATAGGAAATACTTTGCAGTACTGAGCATACAAACTATTGACCTTTAATAAAGAAAAATGAGATCACACTTACTTTGTAATCCTCTAGAGCAGTCCTAGTGAATTTCCTGCGAGACCAGCAAGACAAACAGTACCGAAAATCAGCCCACCAAACAATGAACCTTCCATAGTATGTAAATCACCATTTGCAAGCAGATAAAAGAGCTATATCAAAACATTCTTAAAATTTACCTTAAAAATGTCTTTATCGTAGGATTCCCCATTTCAAATTTCAAAGATTTAAGTATGCCAGCTTCCATTTTAACAACCTTCACAATTACACATAAACCGCCATTAATTAAAATGACAAACAGAAACCAAAGCATGAGCACTGAAGATCTTAACCCATAAAACGAAAAGATTATACAAGTATACTTAGTTACCTCTTCCTTGGTGTATGTATTGTCTGTAATGTAGCAAAAATCTTCCACGTGTGGAGGGTTGATTTCTTCATACTTTCTACTTCCCAAAACAAAATGAAACCAAAAAAAATGATAATCAATTAATTAGACAGAACTCAAACCAGACTTAAAAAAAAATGTGAACAGAATTCAAGGGATCCCATATCTTACGAGGCAATAAGCATAGCAGAAACACCAAGAAGCTGAAGCCTCTGCCTGCTGAGAACATTGAAAGACAAGTATCTGTCAACGTAAGAAACAGTAAGATACAAGGTGTCAGAGACAAGCTTGTATTCCTCTGCAACCTCCACCAACCAATCCACCAAAATCCCTCTCATATTGGGACTCACATCTTTTTGAACCTTCTCAATGTAATCAGGCAGTGGCCTTCTTTTTGGATCCACCTGAAAAATAAACCCCAATTAACACAAACCCTAATGGCATTTCCATCACTCAAATCACAGAAAACCAATCATTACCTCCATTTTATGAAGATACTCATAAATATCAGATGCATATGGTGCACACATTTGGGGATCTTCAGGTTTCCCATCAACATCCTCTTTGAGAACACCCTCCTTCTTCGCTGAAGCCCCCTTCTTTGCCTTTGGCTTCGCTTTTGCTTTCTGCTTCTGGGGCTCATCCGATGAAACGATGACGTTTGATAAGTTGGGAAGTTCTCCCAGCACGACCCTCTTCTTATTCAAGGGCTGGTCCTCCGTGGAAGCCAGCGCAGCCGCCCTCTTTTTGGCAGCGCGAGTAATGCGGGTGCAGTTCTCTTGCTCTGCCATTGAACAAATTTTACACTTCTTCACTCACCAAGTCAAGAGTCTCCTTTCAAGTTAGGAGAGAGAGATAGAGAAGCGATGGAGAGGGCTTGTGAGTGAGATGGGGAGGAGGTTTTGTAATGGTGGAGAGAGGGAATGTAAGAGAAAGCGCCATTTTTTTTTGTTTTTGAAAAGAAGGGACTTTGGCGCTTGTTGCGTTCTTGTGTGTTTTTATTTTAGAGGTTTTGGAGATTTTACGTTTTGCGGTTTTGGGGGCTGGCTTTGAATTTTAAAAACCCTGTCCAGGTAGAGGAGCCATGCTGGAGGCGGGTCTCTTTTTTTCGGATTTCGAAAGATAGAAAAAAAAAGTCAAAGGAGGGAGGGGGAGGCGGGTCTCGTTTTGGTAGAAAACTAGAAATGTCTGGGGCCTACTCTGATATTTCTTACCATCCATTTCCGTTACTGCCCTCACAGCTATTGAATTCCTACCTCCAACTCCAAATCACCCCGCCCTCGCTCTCCAATCAATCTGATTGTTAAAAATAATATACAGCTCTTAAGAATTCATTCCCGTTCTTTTCTGCCAAAAATAAAATTATATTTATTTTTCATCTCGTTTTTATTTTTATTGTGTTCTTTTCGATCAAATATATATGAAATGGGGAATAAGACTTTCATTTTCACTCCCATCATTTCATTTTATATTACCAAACACCACCTAGAACATTTTCCTGTGCTAGCAAGCTTTTAATTAAGGAACTGTTTGGGAGGATGGTTATGGTTGTTTTTTAAAGTATTTTTTATTTAGAAATACATTAAAATGATATTTTTTATTTTTTTTAAATTATTTTTGATATCAGCACATTAAAATGATTTAAAAAACAAAAAAAAATTCATTTAAAATAAAAAAAGACCGTCCACCCAAATAATTTCTAATTTTTTTACCTTTTTTGAACAGAATACACGGGATAGAGATGAACAAACAATTATCCACCTTTGTTCTCGTAAACTTTTTGACATGACGAGCCGTATCCTTCACGAAACAGTGTTGGCTAATAATTATGTATAGATAATTTATCATAGATTTGAAAATCAAAGAGATGAGAAAAGGAGAGAGATTTATAATATTATCAACTAAAATTAAAGTTGTTGCATGAACAACAAAATCAAATTAGGGCAAGTCCAACGGGACTAGCCATTAGAGGAGACAAAGCCATATTTAAAAAAAAATAGCTTTTTTTGTTAAATTTGTCACTCCAACGGGGAGAGCCAAATGAAGAGGCAAAATGCCTTTTCTATTTTCGGGAGGCATTCCCACAGGTTTTAGCCGGGGAGCCAAAACAAAAATCCGACCGTTGTAAAATAAAATATTATCGTTGCCATTGTCCACAATAACACACATCAACACAGCAACACAATGACTTCAAGAATTGAAAAAACACATTATATTTTCCAGCCAATCCGAACAAGATTTACCAACAGAATATACATTCATCAAAATCGAACGAGCAGACTTCATCTTCATCTTCGGTTCCTGTCAAACCCTCTGCCCACTGCAGAGGGAGGAGCGCCATTGGAGAGGGAGAAAGGGAGAGGGAGTAGAGAGGGAATCACCATGGGAGAAGAGGCGAGCTCGCAGGAGAAGAGTGAGAGGGACGGAGGTGAGAGAAGAGTGAGAGGGATGGAGGCGAGAGAGCAGAGTGAGAGGGACGGAGGCAAGAGCTGATGAGATGAAATGGGGGGGGGGGGGGCGCAATTGAAATAGGGTTTCGGGGTGGGGGTATTTTAATGTTTAGGAAAAAAATAAGTAATTAATAATAATATTTAGTAAAAATAATAATTTGTAATATTGAAAAATGGGTAAATATTAATAATATTTAGTAAAAATAATAATTATGTGAGATTGATAAATTAAGATTTTTTTATCAATTAGCTTAATTACTTGTTTTAAATTTACAGTTAGATTTAAGAACGGTGTAAATTTAGTTTTTAGAATTGTTGCAGAGGTAATTAATAATAATATTTAGGAAAAAAAAGGGTAATTAGGAATAATATCTAGTAAAAAAATAATTATGCAAAATTGAAAAATTACGATTTTTTTGATCAATTAGCTTAATTAACACAATGTATTTTTTACGCAGATGGACTCAAATTTGCCAAATTCATTCACTGACTTTCTTATAAGTGAGTCTGAATAGATTATTTTATTGTTGGCGGGTTTCTCAAAAATAATTATTTAATTATATAACTTATTCATATTAATTGTATAATGAATTGTATAATTACACTATATACAAAATAATTGAATTTTATTTAAAATAAGTTTAAAAAATAGCTCTTACCATTGAAGAGCACATCAACTCAAGAGTCATTTATACACTATTCAAAGAGTCATTTCTATCATTTGCCTCTTAAAAATGCCTTCTACCATTGGACTTTCTCTTAACACGCATGTACTCGGATTAAATGGTTTTTTACTATGCAAATAACAGGATTGAAAGTTTCACTAATTTTTTTTGCGTGACAGGTACTGAAGCTGTGGCAAGTATGTAATTTTTTTTTTAAAAAAGTTTTTCTTATATTTTTCTTCATATGATGTAATTAAAAAAAATGAAAAACCATTAAATTTTTTTTAACAAAGTCTAGATTGACCATTATATTTCTCCTTGTCTTGCACTTTTTTTTTTAATTTTCAATTTTGACTCTCTTCTCAACAATTTTTGACAAATTGATGATTAATTCGGGTAAAAAAACATAATTGAAAAGATATGAGGATAAAATTACTTTTTCTATGTTTTAGGCTTTGTTTGGTATTGTGTTTCAAAAAAAAAACTATATATATTTTTATTTTTTATTTTAAATTAAAAAAAATTAATTTTTTTAAATTATTTTTATATGGTGATATCAAAAATAATTTTTCAAAAATAAAAATATAATATTTTAATACATTTCAAAAAAAAAAATCATTATAATTTAGCACTTGATTATAAATTAAGAGCACAGTTTCACTTTTATCTGCGCTAAAGTGATAAAATATAGGTGGCACAATCTTCTTAGTCCGGATCCACATGTCATAACCTTTCCAGTTGGCGTAAAGCTCAAAGACAAATGGCCATAGAGAACGATGAACTCATCCGACAACTGCCGATAGCCTCGCACTTCCCTAATTAGCAAGGTAGTCAAAATCGAGATTTTGACACGAATCGGAAAGGGCTCCAAAAAATCGGATTGTAAGATCGGATCGTAAAATCGTAAGATCGTACCCGAATTTTTCCGTATAAAAATCATAAAATCACAGCTAAAATCGTGTAGGTAGAAAAATTGTAAAATCATAAGTAAAATATTTCCGAATATAATATAACATAATTATGGCCATAAAACTTCATTAGTTAAGGTTCATGCATGATTCAAAATAATTGAAAAATACATTACAAAACAATTATGTCTATAGAATTTCATTAGGTTAAAATTAACAAACTAAAAATAAATATTTTGTTGATGTGAAATATAAATTAATTAATGTTATTTATTATCTTAAATTAATAGGATTTTTTACAAAATATTTTTTATGCTAACTATTTTTTATGCTTATTATTATTATTATTATTATTTTTATTATTATTATAAACCCCCAGATTATTATTATTATTATTATTATTATTATTATTATTATTATTATTATTATTAATAATAATAATAATAATAATAATAATAATTTATATAACCCCCCACCCCCCGAAACCTATTATTATTATTATTATAAAAAAACCCCAACCCTAATTCCCTTACCTAGCCCCCACAGTGCCCACACACATCTCCCTCCCTCCTTGTGCCGCCGCTCATCTCCCTCTCTTTTTTGTGCAGGTGCGTGCGTGTGCTCATCTCCAGATTCTCCCTCCCTTTTTTGTGCAGGTGTGCTCATCTCCCTCCCTTGTGCTCATCTCCCTCCCTTTCTTGTGCAGTTGTGCTCATCTTCCTACCTTTCTCAAATGCAAAATTGAAATTGAAGAAAGCCCTTCGCCAGTTCGCCCGTGTTGCGCACAGTAGAATATGATAAACTTGTAAAATTGGACCGATCCGGTCCGATTTTACGAGTCAACCCGATTTTGACCGAGTTTGACCGGTTTTGATTTTTCTTCCGGTTCAACCAGGTTTGCTGAGCCAACTCGCAAACTCGTACGAGTTTGCGAGTTGACTCGCGAGTTTGACTACCTTGCTAATTAGTACTCCTGAACTAATGGCTTATATATATATATATATATATATATATATATATATATATATATATATATATATATATATATATATATATAAATTTTTGTTATTCCTTTATATGTTGGCTAACGCTTCAACCCAGGTAGCTAGCTTGTAGAATTTGTCTTCAAATATTTGTTGATGACCAAAGCATCTTGAAGTTTAGGGATCTCACCCGGTTTTCTGTCCCGGTAGGAGTACAGGAAACCCCCTATATTCCTTATCGTTGCACATACTTAAAAAAAAGCATGTTCTTGGCATGCTCAAGCTTTGCAAGAAACCCTAAACTGCTTCTTCAAGCTTGTTTACTATCATTCTCTTGCTAATGTAAGTGCTGGAGTGTCAGGAACATTTGTTCTACAGAAACTTCAGCCCGTCATTCTCTACTTTCAGTGAAGGACGATCCACATCAAATATGATATGATACTGGAACTTCCTACAGGATATATCCTGTTAAGCGATTTTATCAGCATACCAGTCTGAAACTGGCTCATTTCACGATGTCGTTTCTTCAAAAAAGTGCCAAGTCCTCACTTTTTTTTAAAAAAAAAACTTATATTTAGATGCACTATATTAAAAAAAAACATTATATTGCAATTATTATTTAGTTATGTCATGTTTCTTAAACAATATTGTAGGTTTTTATAGGAATGTTAATATTTTTTTCTAATTATTATTTGCCTGAAATAAAATAAAATAATATTGTATATATTATTTCATCACATTTATATATAAAAAAATTCATCTCCAATCGTATATAAATTGAAAGACTTTATTTTTATGTTTTCTTTTAGTTGTTTTTTAGGCCATGATGAATTTTTGTTCAAAAATCATTGCTAGATCTTACAAAGTAGACACAGTGGATTTATCTATAATGTCGAGAGTATCTGTTTTTTGAAGTATTATAAAAAATAATGTTTAGAAAGATAATTTTATAAAAGTTAATTGTACGACCTGAATTGCAATATAAAAGTCTAGCGATCACACCAGTTATTTACTTGATGTATATTGCCAAACAACCATGATTAACAGAGATCATAGTATAAAACATGCTAAAAAAATAAGACAAGGAGGATCCTTCTCGAAAAAAAGAGATTCAAGAGATAGTAATTATTGCAGATAAAGCTCATCTGCTGCGTAATTGTTGCATGCTAAGCTTCATGGTGTCCTACAATCAAGGGAACAATGCATGCAGATAAGGATAAAGAAGCTAGTGGATGAATTCTACAAGAAGACGTTATTTTATCCTAATACTAAAAGGGCTTTCTATTGTATTAGGAATGTAACTGTAAACAACAACTATCAATTTCTCTATATATAGTTGTATGCTATTCTACTGTATCAATAAGAAACAGAGAAATTTTCACTCATAATTTCTTCATGGTATCAGAGTAGTGATCTTCTCTTAACTGCGCAAAAGTGTTCTTATTTTAACTCCTTCTTTTTAAAGAACATGGCTGAAGATATCAGTCATGAAAAAACTGAAGGAACGAAGGAGATGGCTATCTCCACATCCACAATTGCTGATATAGATATCAGTACAACTCATAAATTGAGCTCCATGTTATTGAATGAATTCAATTACCTTCCTTGGTCAAGAGCCATCACAATTGCTCTAGGTGGAAGATCAAAATTGGGGTTCATCAATGGAACAATTAAAACCCCAGAAACTGGCACGCAGGAGCATGAATCATGGCTATCAAAGGATCAATTAGTTATGTTTTGGATCCTAAATTCTATGGAGCGTTACCTAGCAGAGATTTTCAGCTATTCAGAATCCTCTTTGGATCCATGGAATGCAATTCGTGACATGTATGGAAGCCAAAACAATGCAGCCAGAATATTTCAAATCCAACAGGATATAGCCAAAACTAATCAAGAGGGAAAACCTTTTGTAAGTTTACTGGGAGATTTAAAAAGATTGTGGAGTAAACTGAAGGTATATCGTCCACACACAATTGATGCCACCATTTTGAGGAAACGAACAGAAGAAGACAGGATTTTCCAACTGTTGGCCAGCCTTAATCCTGATTATGAGTGTAAAAACTCGGATGATTTTATATATATATATATATATATATATATATATATATATATAATACCGTTACTCAATGATCCATATCAGTTCACATTAGTAAAATATCATCCATACCATAAACATCCCATTAAAGAAATAAAATTCGCACAAACATACACTATTACGATTTCACAATTAAAGTCTTATATTAGAAATATACATACATGGATATAAGTTTACGTTCTTAACCTACTAGTGGAATTTATAGATCTTCACAAAAAGGATCGAATGAAAATTATGCATTCAATACATTGATTCATCGTAAACACATCTTAAGTTAGAATGCATCTACATGGTTCTTTGCAAAAGTAGATCCTTTTATATCAGGTTCCCTAGACCCCTCATGGCTGTGACGTCCCTGCAGCAGTACAAACATTTAAGAAATGCGATTACTTAATGATAGTATTAATAATTTTGACTAAATGACCTATCCGTTAAAAGAAACACTGACAAGTTGTAATTTCTGCATATACATAGCAATTCACTGGTAAAATTTATAGGATCTCCATTTTTTCTCTGTTTCGAGTAACAATATCTTTACTCCGACTATTCTCATAAGGTACTCATTTTTGAGGTCAACTGTTCCTCCCCCATGGTCCTTCTTCCTGAACGCTATTAGACGAAATTTCATTTGTCCCCGGCCACCCCTACGGATGCCATTAACTGTAGCAAATCAATTATCTATTCCGGCCATCCTTTCGGATACCATTAGCCAAAGCTAATCAATCATATGTTCCGGCCATCCCTACGGATGCCATTAGCTGAAGCTAATCAATTATTTGTTCCGGCCATCCTTTCGGATGCCATTAGCCGAAGCTAATCAATCATTTGTTCCGGCCATCCTTTCGGATGCCATTAGCCGAAGCTAATCAATCATTTATTCTATCCATCCCTTCGGATGCCATTAGTTGAAACCAATTAATCTTTTATCCCGGTCATCCTTTCGGATGCCATTAGCCGAAGCTAATCAATCGTTTATTCACATTTAAGCATTCAACCATCTAATAAAAACTCTAACGCATTTGAATAATATTCAACTTAAAATACTTCTTACGTGTCGTATATATATAAAAAAAGAGGCGTAATTCACCTACCTGCTCTACTTCTGGGCTGTTCTTGTCTGGACGATGGCTCAATCCCGACTGCACCGCCTGCGACATCAATGTCCAAAAATCAATATATTTCTATTTTCAATTTCACATTCGTTACCATACTTATTTCAACAACTTTCAGCCGAAGCATGCATAAAATTCTCAGCAAAATTACACATTGAAACCATGAATTTCAACATATAATCCATCAACAAAAATCTCAACAAAACACACATTAAAAACATAAATTTCAGCACATATCCTTCAATAAAATCCCAACAAAATCACACATTGTAACCATAATTTCAACACATAATCCATCAACAAAAATCTCAACAAAACACATTAAAACCATAAATTTCAGCACATATCCTTCAAGAAAATCCCAAAAAAATCACACATTGTAACCATAATTTCAACACATAATCCATCAACAAAAATCTCAACAAAACACACATTAAAACCATAAATTTCAGCACATATCCTTCAATAAAATCCCAACAAAATCACACATTGTAACCATAATTTCAACACATAATTCATCAACAAAAATCTCAACAAAAATATTAAAACCATAAATTTCAGCACATATCCTTCAATAAAATCCCAACAAAATCACACATTGTAACCATAATTTCAACACATAATCCATCAACAAAAATCTCAACAAAACACACATTAAAACCATAAATTTCAGCACATATCCTTCAATAAAATCCCAACAAAATCACACATTGTAACCATAATTTCAACACATAATCCATCAACAAAAATTCCAACAACATATATAATTTGAATATCGGCCAGCCCCTAAACAAAACAACCCCCCTCTCATGATTTGTTTATTTCGTTTTACTTTACATCTAACTTGAGTATTAGATTAATTTTCCTAGGGTTCTCTTCTTCACTTTGTTTCATATCTTAAGAAGAAAAATGAAGAGAATTTCATGACTCTTACCTCTTGTATCTCACAATTTTTGAAAGATTTGGAACTCTTCTCTCTTTTTTTTCTTGTTTGCTTTACTTCCTACTTTTTCCCTTTTCTTCTTCCTCTCGGTAAAAGTCCACTTTTCTCTCAAATTCTCAACTTCTCGCACACATTTACCAAATACTCTCCCTTAATTTAGCCTAAGCTTCGGCTGTGAGGAGTGGGAAGGGAGATGGCTCGGCTGGGCAGAGATGGGAAGAGAAAGGGATTCGGTTGGGAAGAGATGGGAAGAGAAGGGATTCGGTTGGGAAGAGATGGGAAGAGAAAGGGATTTGGTTGAAGAGAAGAGATGGGAATTCGGCTGGGAAAAGAGAAAAGAGGGTTTGGATGGCTGGGAAAAAGAGAGGAGATGGAGATGACAGAAAATAAAGAAAAATCCCCACTCCTCTCCTCTTTGCATTTATATTCATGAACCAGTTTTGCTCTCCTTTTTTTTTTCCGGGTGTTTACAATGAGGACCTTAGAAGTCACATTCTGATGAATTCAGATCTCCCATCATTCCAGAATGTGTGTGCCACAATCCAACGTGAAGAAGTTCGTACAAAGGTCATGAATCGTTCCACCAGTTCAAACAAATCTGATGTGCATGCATATTTCACTCGGCTATATTCTGAAGGAAAAAATAACAGAAGCAAGAGAATGGATCTAAAATGCCACCACTGTCATAATATTGGACACACATCTGATAGATGTTAGAGTCTCCACCCAGAACTGAAGCCAAAATTTATGAAAGATCACAAAGGGAAACAAGCTACTCAACATAAAGCTAATTTTACAACACATTCCAGTGACTCTTTTACTTCCAACCCCGTGGCTTTATTTAATGAGTTTGCAAGTTATCTGCAAACCAAACATGGACAAGGGAAATCCAACAATGAAGGACAGAATCAATCAGCTGCCATGATCAGTCAATTTGCATGATTTCTAGCCGAATCCAACACTGAAAACAGTCAAGGTATTTTACTTGCTTTTATGACTGCATTAGAAATTAGTAGTTTTCATGATTTATGGGTTATTGATTTTGGAGCCACTGATCACATGTCTAATAAATTAAACAATCTCACTGACTTCTCAGTTCCTTCAACTCCTGTGTATGTCTCGGTAGCTAATGGGAAAAGGGCTGCTGTTAAGGGTAAAGGGAAAATAAAATTGGTGTCACCAATAATTGAGTCTGAAGTCCTCTATGTTCTCTCTTTCCCCTTTCAATTACTCTATGTTAAAAAGATAACTACCTCCCTAAATTGTGAAGTCATTCTCTCTCCTTACAAGGTTATCTTTCAGGACCTCATCACCAAGAAGATGATTGGCGAAGGATTCATCTTGCATGGACTTTACTTCTTCTCGTCAGATCCTTAAATTTCCAAAAGTCTTCAAGCATTGTCTGCTCCGTCCACTCCTATCGATGAACATCTTCTTTGGCATCATCGACTTGCCCATCCTTCAACAGCAGTCTTCAATAATATATCTCCTAGTCTACCTAAAGGAGTTCTTGATTGTGAAACCTGTCATTTTGCAAAATCATTTAGGCTGCCTTTTCAACCTTCCTTGTCGCAAACTTCTCAGACATTTGAAATAATACATTCAGATATTTGGGGACCTTTTTCTTCTTCAATTGATGGTTTTAGATACTTTGTAATATTTATTGATGATTTCTCTAGAGTTGGATCTATCTACTAAAAACTAAATGTGAAGTCTTTGAATTCTTTAGAAATTTTCATGTAATGGTCACTACACAATTCTCGGCAAAAATTAAAATCTTGCTATCAGACAATGGCTCCGAATACATGTCCCATAATAATGACTCACTATCTAAATTCTAATGGCATATTGCATCAAACTAGTTGTGTAAACACGCCACAACAAAACGACTTGGCTGAACGTAAAAATCGTGATTTAATGGAAAAAACTCGAGCAATCATGCTGCAAATGAAAATTCCTAAATATTTCTGGTCCTATGGAGTCCTCATTGCCACACATCTCATAAATCGGCTACCAAGCCGAGTGCTAGATTACAAATGTCCTCTTGAAGTTTTGCAGGGCAAGGTATCAGATATTTCATACCTAAGAGTTTTTGGTTGCACATGTTACGTGCACTTGCCAGCCATTCAAAGAGATAAACTTGATCCCAGAGCCATGAAGTGCATATTCCCGGGTTATTCACAGACTAAGAAGGGATACAAGTGTTATGAGCCAAAATCCAAGAAGATATATGTTTCTAGAGATCTTCGTTTTGCAGAAACAACTCCTTATTTCCAAGAAACCATGAAAGTGCAAGAAGAAAATGTGCAAGAATTATTTCCTCTCCTAAGTACTGACATCCCATTGACGTGCAACAAAAAGGTACAGACATGACAACAGCTGCCAACAATGAAGACATTGATAATACTCCTTCTACAGATGTCACTAGCTCAATGGAATGCATTCCATCTAATGTCCAAAACAAAGAAGAAACTTTGCGACACAATCCACCAAGAGCTCGTCAACCTCCAGCCAAACTACAAGATTATGCAAGCTACACTGTCAGGTACCCGCTTCATAAATCCTTGACGTATCAAAAGTTATCTCCTCTGTACTCAGCTTATCTCACAACAATCTCAAGTGTTCATGAACCAAAGAATTTTCAAGAAGCTCAATCCTAAAGTGTCTGGAAAAAGGCTATGGCAGAAGAGTTGATACCTCTCGAAGAAAATAAAACCTGGAGTATAACTTCTCTTCCTCCTGGAAAACATGCAGTTGGGAGTCGTTGGATTTTTAAAACAAAATTCAAGTCTGATGGAACAGTTGATCGACACAAAGCACGACTTGTTGCGCAGGGATTTACCCAAAAATTCAGCATTGATTACAAGGAGACTTTCGCTTCAGTTGCCAAGATGACTACTGTCAGGGTTCTCTTGTCTATAGCAATCAACAATGGGTGGAACTTGTTGCAAATGGATGTTAAAAACACTTTCTTACACGGGGAACTTGAAGAAGAAGTTTTTATGAGGCTTCCACCTGGCCACCCTCAAGGTGGAGATTCTATAATGGTGTGTAAATTACACAAATCTATTTACGGGTTGAAACAAAGCCCTCATGCTTGGCATGCTAAGCTAAGCTCTGTTCTTGAAACTCTTGACTTTAAGAGAAGTTCTGCCGATTCTTCTCTATATGTCCAGCTCAAAGCCAATATTCATCTCATGGTTCTTATATACGTCGACGATCTCATCATCACAGGTAATAATGGTGATTCTATTGCTCTATTGAAACAAAACCTTCAGCTCAAATTTCCAATCAAGGATCTCGGCAATTTGAAGTATTTTCTTGGAATTGAAATGGCAACTTCTAGCAAAGGGCTGTTTTGTAAATCAACGAAAGTATGTCATAGATTTGCTGCAAGATGCTGATTTGCTACACTCTAAAGCTGCAGCCACTCCACTAGACAACAAATTGAAACTTGCAGAAAATGAAGAAGCCCTTGAATCCCCTACTCACTATCAGAAACTAGTTGGCAAGCTAATATATCTAACTATCACGTGACCTGACATTGCATTTGCTGTTAGTCTTGTAAGCCAGTACATGCATGCCCCAACTATTCAACACTTAGGTATGGTAAAACGCAATCTGCGATACTTGAAAGGATCACTTGGAAGGGCTGTTTTTAAATCAACGAAAGTATGTCATAGATTTGCTGCAAGATGCTGATTTGCTACACTCTAAAGCTGCAACCACTCCACTAGACAACAAATTGAAACTTGCAGAAAATGAAGAAGCCCTTGAATCCCCTAATCACTATCAGAAACTAGTTGGCAAGCTAATATATCTAACTATCATGCGACCTGACATTGCATTTGCTGTTAGTCTTGTAAGCCGGTACATGCATGCCCCAACTATTCAACACTTAGGTATGGTGAAACGCATTTTGCGATACTTGAAAGGATCACTTGGTCGTGGCATTGTCATGCCTAATAATGGACATACAAACATTATGGGATATTCAGATTCGGATTGGGCTGGTAATGCACTTGATCGTAGATCCACTACTGGTTACTGTATGTTTGTAGGAGGGAACCTCGTTTCGTGGAAAAGCAAAAAACAACATGTGATGGCTCGTGCAAGCGCAGAAGCCGAATATCGTGCTATGGTTTTAGCAGCATGTGAACTTATATGGCTGAAACGCCTCCTCACTGACCTAGGGTGTTCATGCCAAACTCCCATGACACTTTATTGTGATAATCAAGCAGCAATGCACATTGCGTGTAATCCCGTATTTCATGAACGCACAAAACACATTGAAGTAGATTGTCATTACATTCGGCAACAAGTTTAAACTAAACTTATTGTCACTCATTATGTGCGTACAACAGATCAACTAGCAGATGTGTTTACAAAAGTTATACCAACTACTCAATTCCATCTACTTATAAGCAAGCTTGGCTCCATCAATTTACTGGATCCAGCTTGAAGGAGAATTCCAGATAAAGCTCCTCTGTTGCGTAATTGTTGCATGTTAAGCTTCATGGTGTCCTGCAATCAAGGGAACAATGCATGCAGATAAGGATAAAGAAGCTAGTGGACGAATTCTACAAGAAGACGTTATTTTATCCTGACTTTCTATTGTATTAGGAATGTAACTGTAAACAACTGTCAATTTCTCTATATATAATTGTATACTATTCTACTGTATCAATAAGAAACAGATAAATTTTCACTCATAATTTCTTCAGTAATAGATGACATGCAAAAGATGATAGTTGAAAAGATGAAATAGAATACTGAATAATGTTCTGTGTTTCATTGATCATTAATCGGGTCTCTTATACAGGGAGAGTAACAAACTTCCTAACTAACTAGTATTGTATGAGATGTTAAGCCAAAACAATAGGCAACACAATATAAAGGAATATGTAAAGCAGATAACTGTAAAATAAGAAAGGCAATATACATGTTTTTTGTCTTCTCAACACTCCCCCTTAAGTTGGGGAGTTGATATCTTGCACTCCCAACTTGTGAATCATGGGAACAAAAAAATCTTTCCCCAAAGGCTTTGTCAAGACGTCTGCTAATTGATGTGCAGAGTTTACATATCTTGTAGCTATCAAACCATCTTGGATCTTGTCTCTAATGTAATGACAATCCATCTCTATGTGTCTAGTTTATTCATGAAAAACCGGGTTAGCTGCAATATGTAGAGCAACTCTATTATCAGAAAACAACAAAGCAGGCTCTTCATGTGAAAGACCTAAATCTTTCAAAAGATGTTGAAGCCATGTCAACTCACAGCAGACTCCTGTCATTGCTCGATACTCAGCTTCAGCTGAAGAAAGTGAAACTGTTTTTTGTCGCTTTGACCCCCAAGATATTAATGAAGGTCCAAGAAATACACAATAACCTATAGTAGACCACCTAGTAAGTGGGCAACCTGCCCAATCTGAGTCACAGTAGGCTCTCAATTTGGAATCACTATTTGATGAGAAAAATAAACCTTTACCAGGAGCCCCTTTTAAGTATTTAACAACCCCGAAAGGTTGCCTCCATATGCAATTTTCGGGGCTGATGCATAAATCTACTCAGAACGTGCACATCATATGTTATATCAAGCCTAGAAACTATCAAGTAAATCAGCCTCCCTACCAACCTTCTATATTGACTAGAATTTTTAATCAAATCATTGTTATCTGATAACTTCAATCCTTTTTCCATAGGAGTATCAATGGGAGCTGCCCCTAACAGTCCTGCATCCGCAATGATTTCTAATGCATACTTTCGTTGAGAAATAAAAATTCCATTCACAGAATTAGAAACCTCAATGCCCAAAAAATACTTCAAGCTGCCAAGTTCTTTGATACGAAAATTACTATGCAGGAATTTATTAGTTGTATCAATGCTAACAGGATCATTCCCAGTAATTAAAATATTATCAACGTAAATTAGAAGAGCAGTAAAAGACTTGCCTAGTTTCCTGGTGAACAAGGAATAATCAGCCCGTGATTGCTCATACCCAGCAGAGCAAATGGCTTCTAAAAACTTGGCGAACCACTGCCGAGAAGCCTGTTTCAACCCTATAGAGACTTGTGAAGGCGACATACCAAGTTATCCTCCCCCTATCGTCGAAGTTCGGGTGGTGGGGACATGTATATTTCTTCGGTTAAATCACCGTGGAGGAAGGCGTTGTTCACATCCAGTTGATGAATAGTCCAACGGTGAGAGGCGGCCAAAGCTAGCAGGCAACGAACGAAAATAATCTTTGCAGTGAGGGAGAAGGTGTCGTGATAATCAACACCTTCCAGTTGAGTGAATCCTTTGGCCACCAAACGGGCCTTGTAGCGCTGATGGAACCATCAGAATGATGCTTGATTTTAAACACCCATCGGCATCCAATAGTAGATTTCCCGGCTAGTAGAGGGACAAGGGACCATGTGCCATTGGCTTGGAGAGCCTTTAATTTAGAATCCATGGCTTCTTGCCATGCAGGATGAGAAACAGCCTTCTGAATAAGAGCTCGATTCTGTGGCTGAAGTGATCTGAGCAATAAAAGAGCAAAGGGTAGAGGTGTATCGATGATAAGAGACAAAATTGGTGATGAGATATCTCGTACCTTTAATCGGACCGGGCATCAAGGAGGAAGATTGGGTAGAGGAAACGGTGGGACAAACATAATCACGAAGCTTGAGTGGTGGAACGGTGGCACGAGTGGAGCGCCGGGGAGGGACTAGGTCAAGGGAGGGGTTGTAGGTGGTAGCAGGGGGAGAATGACAAGGGGAAGGAGGGGGATGATTCTGGGAGGATAAAAGCATGGGGTCTAGCTCCGATGAGGGGTTAATGGTGTTTGTCAGTGATGGAATCAGAGAAGGAGGATTTGGAGGAGGGTGAGGACATGGGTCTGTGGTGTTTGGACGGGGAGAAAGTGTATGTTGAGGTGGGCTAGGTAATGGGCTTTCGTAATAGTCGGAGGGGTCATGGGCCAAAAGAAGTAAAGGGCTGGGTTGAGTGAATGGGCTATGGATCGGGTACGGGTCAGGTGGACTGATAGAGGCATAAGGGAAGACATACTCGTGAAATTTGACATCGCGACTCGTAAATTTTTTTTGTGGATAAATTAAATAATTTGTAAGCTTTTTGACGAATAGGATATCCGATAAAAATAGAGGGTATGGAACGATGGTCAAATTTATACGACGGGTGGACATTGGTAGCATAGGCTAAACAACCAAAAACACGTAAATGAGAAAAAATAGTGGTTTTGAATAAAGGAGTTCGAAGGGTGTATTATAAGAAAATACCGGAGAGGGAATACGATTGATGAGGTGCACAGCGGTAAGGGCACATTCGCCCCAAAAATGGATAGGAAGATGAGCTTGAAATTTCAAAGCTCGTGCTACCTGTAAGATGTGACGATGCTTGCGTTCTACAGCGCCGTTTTGTTGAGGCGTATAGACACAAGAATGTTGAAAAATGACACCATGAGTATCAAAAAAAGGATAGAGAGAGATAAATTCTCCACCATTGTCACTTCGAAAAATTTTAATGTGAGTTTCAAATTGGGTCTGAACATGATTAAAAAATTTGCGTATAAGTGACTGGGTCTCATTTTTGTGCCTCATCAAAAATATCCATGTAAAACGCGAAAAGTCATCAACAATAGTAAGGAAATAATAAACACCGGAAAGTGAATAGTGTCGATAGCGACCCCAAATATGACAATGGATTAATTCAAAAGGTTTTACAGAGGAAGGGGCACTAGACAAAAAGGAGAGACGACTCTGCTTTGCAAAGGACAAATGGGACAAGTGTGATTTGACTGAACTGAAATTTTTTAAAAATTCTTTGCAATAAAACTCAAACGAGATGATGAGACATGACCTAAATGATTATGCCAGAGATCAGTGGATGGGATGATAAGATTGCAAGTTGAGCGATGTGTGGGTGAGCTTTTTGTGTCGGGTTTCTGTGTTTCCAATCCCACCAAATAGTATAGCCCGTCATGTTGTTTACCCAAACCAATCATCCTCCTCGTAGCCAGATCCTGCAGGATACACCAGTAAGGAAAAAAAGTTATTGAACAATTCAATCCTCTCGTCAGACGACTAACTGACATCAAATATACTTTGAATGTAGGTACACACAACACATTTTTTAGATAATAAACTGAATTAATAGGCAATGTTCCTTTGGCAACAATTTGTGCTTTGTCTCCGCTTGGCAATAACACAGGGGGTAATGAGGAATTTTTATTTGTGTGAAAAAATAATTTGGACGATGAAGTAATATGATCTGTCACCCCGCTGTCAATGATCCAACTGCGGGAGGTGATTTTAGACAAACCTGGTTTGGTGACAACATTTGCTTGAGAACTTGATTCCTCATTTTTGTGGTCCAGTAGTGATAAGAGTTGTTTTATTTGTTCCTCTGAAAATCCATTAACTGAGTTACTATTGTCTTCCTTGGAAAAACATTCAGTAACATGGTTTGCGGCTGGCCTGTTAAAACGATTTGGGCCCGTGGATTTTTGTCTTTGATGGGCTACCGGGTATCCTAGCAACTCAAAGCATGTCTGGACCCAATGGCCCATTTGTAACAATGTGCACAGTGTGGGCGACCCTTGTTAAAAGCAAATCGTCTCTTCTCTTCGTCAATTATGCACCTCCCATTAAAAGTATATGTTCTTCGTCCCCCACTGAAATTGCCATTAAACGTATTTGTTCTTTGTCCCCCACTGAAAGTGTCTGGAGATTAAGATCTGAAATTATGTGAGCCGTGTGATCTGTCGATCCTTCTTGTTCCAGTCGATGGGTTGCTTCGAACGGCCATGGCAGCGCTGCTACCCGACCCGTCTGCAATGTGGGTCGAGCTCAGGGGGCGCTGTTTCTCTTCTTGAGAGACAGAGGATTACGTCTGGCGAATCGAAGGGAGAGGGTTCATCAAGAGTATCTGACCACAAATACCACTGTAAGAATCTTTTAGTCCCATCAGAAATTGCATCAATTTCTGTTGATCATGTTGCGTTTCGTGCATTGCATCACTGTAGGAGCTTAATTCGTCCCAAAGTCCTTTGAGTCTTGTATAGTAAGCTGAGACAGAGAGTTGTTCCTGTCTAAAATAAGCAATGTCTCGCTGGATTTTGAAAATGCGAGGTGCATTACACTGAGAGAATCGCTCATGATGGTCCTTCTAAACTTCATTAGCGGCAGTATAGTATATGACACTGTCTGAAATTTCTGTTGAGTACGTTGATGATCCAAGAATGCACCATGTCATTACACCGGGACCAAGCTGCATAATTTTCTGGGTCTGTTGATTGTGAAGGTGGACTGATTGAACCATCAACAAACCCCAATTTGTTTTTGGAATTCAAAGCCAAAGTCATGGCTCACTTCCAAGTAGAGAAATTGTTCCCATTTAAGGGTTTTGAAATCAAGACCAGTCCTGGGTGGTCTGAGTGATGGGAGGAGTAGGGACTGAGATATTTAATCTCGAAAAATCTGTGCTGGTATTGGGAACTTCTTTGCCATGAACAGAAGGAATAGGTGTTATATTATCTTGGGACATGATGACTGGAAAAAGAGGAATGCTACACAATATTTCTTAGAGAGTGTAAAGATAAGAAAAATTTAATCCAGCTCTGATACCATGAAAAAATGAAATAGAATACTGAATAATGTTCTGTGTTTCATTGATCATTAATCGGATCTCTTATACAGGGAGAGTAACAAACTTCCTAACTAACTAGTACTTTATGAGCTGTTAAGCCAAAATAATAGACAACACAATATAAAAGAATATGTACAACAGATAACTGTAAAATAAGAAAGGCAATATATATGTTCTTTGTCTTCTCAACAATAGTAGAGTTGATCTGAAAGTTAATAGAGAGTAGCAAAAGGAAATGCGAGCAGAGTGACAACAATTCCCTTGCAATATTGAAAGTCGTGTACAAAGGCGAGAGCAGAGGAGGCAACTTCTTGAAAGTATAATAGGTTTTAGATAAAACTCTCTCATTTCTTTTGAATCTTGCAAACAAATGAGATTTATTGATTTATTGATTGAATGAGGTAAAAATGATTTTTAGCTTAAGGAAGTCCCCAAGTAGATGAAGGTAAAACTAATCGTTGATAGATTAAAGGAAGGAGTATGAGCTTTATAGGATAAATTGAAGAGGTAACAGAAAAGACAAAGCAAACTAAGGATCAACGAATAAAATAAAATAAAGAAGAAGATGAATGAGGACTTTTTCCTTTTAGATTTCATAAACTTTTTATTCGTGACTTCATACATTATGACAATAATATAGGTGTGTGGATGATTACACTAATGAATTTTATTAGCTAGTGGTAAGAAATGATTTGTTAAAAATACAAGATCATTTGGTGGCCAGATAATTGAGTGGTTTACAAAAGTCAATCTAGAACATGATATCTTAATAGTCATTGTAGACAGTTTCAGAAGTAGCAAGCTTCTAAGGTAGCTTACATATTTTTTTGGGATTGACCAAATTACTAGAATAAGGCATGACCATAATTAAAAAAAAACAATTGTTATCCAACCCAAAATATCTCCTCAACTAGTATTGGTCTATATTGAATCGAATTGATTAAAAATGTTATCATTTTAATATTTGAAAAAAAAATCAAAGTCATACTTGGAAATAAAAAAATACATTAACAACTTGTACATTTTTGATGTTTTAAAAAACAACTATATGACTATGACATCCAACTCGGAACGATCAATAACCTAGTTAAATTCCATCTCTCCTACTGCTTCTCGCTTTTACGCAAAGGTGTGATGCATGAATAAAGGTCCTCAACCATTGAGAGTTTCTGAATTACATAAAATATTGACAACTCTCTTCATCGAAAGAGGGATGAATTCATTCAAGACTTGATCCAAACGCATAGAAAAGTAAAGTAGTGTGCTTCAAATTAAGAGAGCAGTGAAACCATGATTGATGTCCTGTTAACCTTGCAAGAAACTGAACCTGGGTACTATACGGATGAAATAATCAGAGGCCTAATGATAGTAACCTCTCCAAATCACAATCTTGAATATTTCATTTAACCCCATCAATAATATAGATTTAGTCGTGCTAGTGCCGTAATTGACCGTTTGAATAAAACTGGTGGCCGTGCCTTTTTCTTATCGGATTTTACAATTGCACAAGAGTTTTGATTCACAAATATTTCAAATCGTGATGGCCATTTCATATTTCCCAATTAAATAAGAAAATTAATTAGAGACAAGTGGTCTTTGAGATTTTATATGGAAAACGGGTGTTCATTGCTTCATACATTTAAAGACGAATTGATTGCCGTCAAATGAAAGTAAATATTCTCTCATGATGTGGCGTGCCTGGCAGGCTGCGTCCTTGAAATTTGTCAATGGATGTAGCACTCAAAACCTCGGAGAGGACAATTCATCTTCGTTGTGGTTGATATTCTAGCACGGGTAATCTTATCTGCGGGGACGGCCACTTCAGCTGGGACCATGGAGAGGGCATTGTCACTTGTGCTAAACAATCCACAAGACTTGATGAAGGGTCAGATCAAAATATTTTATTCTATATTTAAATCTTAAATTCTTTAATTGTGTTTTTGTTAATTATTTTGTCTTTTATTCATCTACACAATGATTCATGATTTATTTAATTGAATGTGCATATAAGTTTTTTGACTTAATATAAGAAACTAATTGTTATTTCTTTTATTTTAATTTTTATTCTTATGATTGCTTATAAAAAAATATTATTTTTAATTTCACTGTTCAATCATCCAATGGACAATTTATTGTTTTTTTTCTATTGTGATACTCTCTCTCTCTCTCTCTCTCTCTCTCTCTCTATGTATGCTATCGTGTCACTTGTGCTAAACAATCCATAGGACTTGATGAAGGGTCAGATCGAAATATTTTATTCTATATTTAACTCTTAAATTCTTTAATTGTGTTTTTGTTAATTATTTTGTCTTTTATTTATCCACACAATGATTCATGATTTATTTAATTGAATGTGCATATAAGTTTTTTGACTTAATGTAAAGAAACTAATTGTTATTTCTTTTATTTTAACTTTTATTCTTATGATTGCTTATAAAAAAATATTATTTTTAATTTCACTGTTCAATCATCCAATGAACAATTTATTGTTTTTTTTCTATTGTGATACTCTCTCTCTCTCTCTCTCTCTCTATGTATGCTATCGTGTCACTTGTGCTAAACAATCCACAGGACTTGATGAAGGGTCAGATCAAAATATTTTATTCTATATTTAACTCTTAAATTCTTTAATTGTGTTTTTGTTAATTATTTTGTCTTTTATTCATCCACACAATGATTCATGATTTATTTAATTGAATGTGCATATAAGTTTTTTGACTTAATGTAAAGAAACTAATTGTTATTTCTTTTATTTTAATTTTTATTCTTATGATTGCTTATAAAAAAATATTATTTTTAATTTCACTGTTCAATCATCCAATGGACAATTTATTGTTTTTTTCTTCTATTGTGATACTCTCTCTCTCTCTCTCTATGTATGCTATCGTGTTCTTTTACTATGGTCCAAATAAAATCAATTTATTTAGTTGATTGAGATTATAGTCCAATTATTGGATTTTTATTTTTTTGTTAAAAAAAAAGATTGCAATGCTTAAATATTTAACTAGAAAAATAATATTAAGTGTCTATTTTTGAGTGAGATCATGATTGTTTTTTAAAGTGTTTTTCTTCCAGAATTAAAATAATTTTTTTTATTTTTTAAAAATTATTTTTGACGTCAATACATAAAAATAATTTAAAAACACTAAAAAAATTAAATTAAAATAAAAAATAGTATCAAAAATCCTGTAACTCACCTTGATGCTGACACAAACATAGTATAAATACTTAGGATGCAATCAAATGAATAGCTTTCATGATTTTGTCAATATAGAGTAAAAACATGTCCCACTGCCTATGCTACAGCATTTGACGTGTGGATGGTAACGGGCAGAAGGGGATAACAAAGGGTAATTTAGGTAATTGCATCGCAGTTCTGAGCTACGACTTTTGATTCGTGACTGTTTCTGTGAATACAATTGATGTTGAGAGTTATTTTTATTTTAAAATATATTAAAGTAATATTTTCAACTACAGTGTCTTTTGCCCTTTTCTACAACGTTATGAGCACCTTCAAAGATAATGCCTTCCCTGCAATTTTGAGCCCCTTCCCGATTAGTATCTCTGGCCAGTGAAGTCTTTATTTTATGCTACAAAAGCCAAGGTCTTTTCCGCTGCAGTAGCTTTGGTTTTGAAGTATGACATCTTAAATCAGAGGTTTGTCAAAAATCCATACGATATTTTTATGCCAAAACTTTAAGTTTACCCCACAGCTACCGCCCCTCCCCAAGGTAGTCAAAATCGAGATTTTGACACGGATCGGAAAGGGCTCCGAAAAATCGTATCGTAAAATCGGATCGTAAAATCGTAGAAAGATCGTACCCGAAATGTCCGTACAAAAATCGTAAAATCACAGCTAAAATCGTGTGAGAAAAAAAAATCGTAAAATCGTTTGTAAAATATTTCTGAATACCTAATTATCGGATAGTTTCATTGGAGCCTGCGCCCCCATCACGAGCGTTATTTTTCCTCTCTAATTATTATCTCTGCATATTTTAATATTAAAAAGTTTTCCCTGATCTTGAAGTGCCTAGTCCCAGTGAAAAAACCCCCAATCCCCAATGCCCAGATTCCTCCACCCAGTACCACCGCTCTATGGTTTCTGAGCTCGACTACCACCCCCACGAAAGTCCACCAAAAACTCCATCGCCCTCAGAGAATCATGAAAAGAGAACACTCAAATCTCCATCCTCAACAACTTACAAACCCATTTTCTCTTGCCGGTGGTGGGTATTCTCTTACCAGCACTAGCACCGGCACTAGCACCATGACTTCTAATAACGGGAAAGTTAAGACGTGGGAGGAGGCGAAGGGAAATCAAGCAGATGGTGGGATGGATGAACTTTTAGCTGTTTTGGGTTACAAGGTACGGTCATCAGACATGGCTGGCGTTGCCCAAAAACTTGAACAGCTTGAAGAAGTTATGGGTCATGCACAAGAAGATGGTCTATCCCATCTTGCATCCGATTCTGTTCACTACAATCCCTCCAATCTGTCTACTTGGCTTGAAAGTATGATCTCCAAGTTAAACCCAAATCTCCATTTCGATCCTTCTGCTGATTCTTTACTTGCTCCTGCTGAATCTTCCACCGTCAATTCTATCGATTTCTCCGACCACAAACATCATCAGCAACCGAAGCTGTTCGAGAAATCAACATCATCGGGATATGATCTGAAAGTCATACCAGGTAAGGCTGCCTGCTCTCAACCCCAGATTGACTCTAGAGAGTCTAAACGTACGCTGCGCACAGTGAAAAATGAAAAATAGAATTGAAGAAAGAAGAAAACCTACGCTGCGCACAGTGAAATATGCCGAACGCGTAAAATCGGTCCGCTTTTTACGATTTCACGATTTTGAATGATTTTGAACCGAGTTTGACCGGTTTCGATTTTTCTATCGGTCCAACCCGGTTTTTGGAGCCAACTCGCAAAATCGTACGATTTTACGAGTTGACTCGCGATTTTGACTATCTTGCCCCTCCCCTCTCCCAACCACCTGTAACCTCTGCTCCTCCCCTCTCACCACCACCTGTAACCTCTCTCTCTCTCTCTAGCTCTAAATCGACGAGCATCTCTCTCTCAACAAGAAAAGATGCACTATAAAGAATCACACATAACCAGCAAGTCACATTTACAATATAAATTAAATATATTTTAAAAATATAAAATTTTATCATTAAATATCATTACGGTAACCTACTCGTCATAAACAGTCATTTCAAACGATAAAATGGTATGGATACAGAAAAATTAATATTATTCGCAACCACTAATCCTTAGTCGTGATTTTGATTTTAGAAACTGTTATGGATGATTGAAAATGTGTTTTTTTTAAAATATATTTAAATAATTTTATTTTTATTTTTTAAAATTTATTTTTAATATGTAAACAGTACAAAAAATTATTGTTTTCAAAATTAAATCTTAAACTGCCTCTATTTAAATTAACTAATATCTAAAACAAAACGAAGAAATGAACAGTTGCATTCACTGTGCACACACTCACAAAACACTGTGGACGCGAGCTTTTTTATCCGTGTGTCGCGCGAGTTCGTCCACCCTATTTTTTTTGTTTTTTCCGCCTATGAACAGTGTTTTACCAATTTCGTCCCTGATAATAAGACAAAAACACGGTTTACGCTGAGGGGCACGGGCATAATTGACCATGTACGAACCGGTCCGGTTCGGTCCGGTCCGCCTGACTCTTTTTTTTTTAATATTTTTGAAAATGTGTAATGACGTTCGTAGCCCCCAAAACGACAAAATCTATGAATTCGGATCAGGGGTGGTTTAGTAATTGACCACGGCATTACTGTGCGCTTGCGTCAGCGCTGTCAGCGGACCGTACCGGCGCGTCGGCGCGTTTTGTGACCCCGGTTGATTCAGGCGGCGCGTGCGGCATCATACGGCGGTGAAAAATTTTCCTCCGCCAGTCAATTCGATTCGCAACTCTTCCCTGAATCGCATGGAGTGGCGCGTGCGGTTTAAATATGGACGTGTAGGCTCAAATAGTCGGTTGAACGTTTATGTTCTCTTTTCTCTATCCTCAGCGCCGGAATCAATTTCAGTCCCCCGAGTTATTGTGCATGCATTTCAGTCCCTTGGTTTTGTTTGATTTCTGTAATCCAAGTTTTGAATTCTTTCAATTTTGTCCTTGCATTTAAATTGATATATATGCAATTTGCATGTCAGTCCTTCTTCTTTTAATTTTTCGGTTTCCTATTAGATCCCTTAATTTGTTTAGTGCAGCAGGTTATATTGTTTTCAATTTTGTCCCTCATTTCAAATAATTAATAATAATAATAATAACAACAACAATTATTTCAATAATAATAATAATAATAACAATAATAATAATAACAATAATATCAATAATAATAACAATAATAATAATAACAATAATAATACCAATAATAATAATAATAATAATAACAATAATAATAATAATAACAATAATAACAATAATAATAACAATAATAATAATAACAATAATAATACCAATAATAATAAGAATAAGAATGATAATAATGATAATAATAATAATGATAATAATGATAACAATCATAATAATAATAATAATAATAATAATAATAATAATAATAATAATAATAATAATAATAATAATAATAATAATAATCATAATAATAATAATAATAATAATAATAACAACAACAACAACAATAATGATAATAACAATAATAATAATAATAACAATAATAACAATAATAATAACAATAATAATAATAATAATAATAATAATAATAATAATAATAATAATAATAATAATAATAATAATAATAACAATAACAATAACAATAACAATAACAATAATAATAATAATAATAATATCAATAATAATAATAATAACAATAATAATAATAATAATAATAATAACAATTATTTTTGTTAATAACTCTTTTGTTAATATTTTTTTTGCTCTTTATAATTTAATAATTTATATTGTTTTGACAGTAATGGTGTTATTTTTTTAATATATATTTTTAGTCTTTCACCTAAGAATATATATAGGGAAAAAAAAACATGACCTAGGATTTTTTTAATATAAAAAATTAATATAAGTATTCTGAGATACATTTAATATAGTTATATAATAGTAGATGATCGGCCACACAATTACAAATAACCGATTGAAACACATTCACAAATTTAATTTTTTTTATTTGTAGAATAATGTCAACTTTTGTCCATGTATATATAAGTGTACTTAACACAATAATAATAATAATAATAATAATAACAATAATAACAATTTTTTTTTATTTGTAGAATAATGTCTACTTTTGCCCATGTATATATAAGTGTACTTAACACAATAATAATAATAATAATAACAATAATAATAATAACAATAACAACAACAACAACAACAACAACAACAACAATAATAATAATAACAATTATTTCAATAATAATAATAATAATAACAATAACAATAACAATAACAATAACAATAATAATAATAATAATATCAATAATAATAATAATAACAATAATAATAATAATAATAATAACAATTATTTTTGTTAATAACTCTTTTGTTAATATTTTTTTTGCTCTTTATAATTTAATAATTTATATTGTTTTGACAGTAATGGTGTTATTTTTTTAATATATATTTTTAGTCTTTCACCTAAGAATATATATAGGGAAAAGAAAACATGACCTAGGATTTTTTCAATATAAAAACTTAATATAAGTATTCTGTGATACATTTAATATAGTTATATAATAGTAGATGATCGGCCACACAATTACAAATAACCGATTAAAACACATTTACAAATTTAATTTTTTTTATTTGTAGAATAATGTCTATTTTTGTCCATGTATATATAAGTGTACTTAACACAATAATAATAATAATAATAACAATAATAATAATAACAATAACAACAACAACAACAACAACAATAATAACAATTATTTCAATAATAATAATAATAATAATAATAATAATAATAATAATAATAATAATAATAATAATAATAATAATAATAATAACAATTATTTTTGTTAATAACTCTTTTGTTAATATTTTTTTTGCTCTTCATAATTTAATAATTTCTATTGTTTTGACAGTAATGATTTTAATTTTTTTATATATATTTTTAGTCTTTCGCCTAAGAATATATATAGGGAAAAGAAAACATGACCTAGGATTTTTTCAATATAAAAACTTAATATAAGTATTCTGAGATACATTTAATATAGTTATATATAGTAGATGATCGGACACACAATTATAAATAACCGATTAAAACACATTCATAAATTGATCAATAAACTACAACAAAAAAATATCACACCAAACAATCAAATAATTCACCATACAAATGGATACAAAAAATATTTCCATAACCAGTAAACACAACTGAATAAAGAAAAATTAGATGATCGGCCACACAATTACAACAAAACCAACCACCAACAAATTCCCAATTGACTACAGCAAACAAAAATCTCTAATCGATATAATCTATTACATTTTTTCGACCAACTGATTATATAATTATCAATCCAATTAAAACACACCAAATAATCAAAGCATTGCAATTTTGCTATCTATGAGTTAATTAAATCAACACATAATTCAAATCCAAACTGTGACTAAATTATTCTCCAAGCCAGTAAAATAATGTCAACAACCAACCAGATCAATGCAAACAAAAAATAATCTATCTTTAATAGATTTCAGCGCTTACAATATTGCTATCAACCAGTTAAATGCTTAGTAACTGTTAAAAAATATTTAACCATCAACACATTCAGTTCAAGACAACAAAATATCATCTTTCATTCATTTTATTGATTACAGATTTACATCAACCAATTAAATAACCATCAAAACAATTAATACATACTAAACAATTAATCAATTATGGTCTTGCAATACTCAAATTACAATTCGCTAATCTTTCATAAATTTTATCGCTTATAATTTTTAAATTTCAAAATTGAATTATTATCTGAGTATTTAAGCTTATAGCAATAATCAACTAATTCAATACATAAAAAAAAAATTATAGCATGATTTAAAATTTACAATTCTCTATTTATCAACTAAAAAATTCTTTGTTTACCACATAAATAATAAGTTTGCTATATATAAAAAACCCGGCGCAACGCGCGGGCTAACCGACTCGTGCAATTCTAAACGATGTCAGTCCCGCTGAAAAATCTTTCGAGCTCTGGCATAACGTTATGAAACGAGAAGGAGCAACATGGCTGCTGACAGAAAAATATAGTGGGTGGTCCAGATCAATTTTAGAAGATGACGTTGAGGTGGTGGGTGAAGATGGATGGATGGATGGTTTATTATTTATGAATGATGACAAAACGAAAGAAGCATTCTCTAGAAACCTAGGTCGTAATTGTTATATATCTGCTTGTTTTCAATCCTGACCAGCACAATAATCTCCGGTCTTGACAGAGTCTGTTCCTGGACAGAGAGTAAATCACCATGTTATTGCAATTTCTGCTCCTCTATCTAGCTCTCCACGTGCTTACCATTCACTTCCGCAACAAGATCCAAAACCTCCCACCATGCCCGTTTCCTACGCTCCCCATAATAGGCCATCTCCATCTCCTCAAGAAACCCCTCCACCGATCCCTGTCCAAGATATCCAACAGGCACGGCCCTGTAGTGCTCCTACAGCTTGGCTCCCGTCGAGTCCTTGTAGTTTCCTCCCCATCAGCTGCGGAAGAATGTTTTACCAGGAATGATATTGTCTTCGCCAATCGTCCACGACTACTCGCAGGAAAACACATGGGCCGCAACTACACGTCCCTTGTATGGGCACCCTATGGTGATCTTTGGCGCGATCTTCGTAAAATCGCTTCCCTAGAAATCTTCTCCTCTAAACGTCTCCAGCTGCTTTCCAGCATACGCACGGAAGAGGTCAAATTGTTGATTCACCGTCTTTTCAAAAACAATGATGAGAATGAGATCATAGATTTGAAATCGTCATTTTTCGAGCTCATGCTAAATGTGATGATAAGGATGATAGCAGGAAAGAGATATTACGGTAAAAACGAGGCAGACTGGGAGGAGGGGAGGCGATTTCGAGAGATCGTGACAGAGACTTTCCAGTCCAGTAGTGGTGCATCAGCTGTGGGGGACTTCTTACACGTGTTCGCTGTGATAGGAGGAACGGAGAAGAGGTTGATGGAGTTGCAGAAAAAGAGAGATGGGTTTCTGCAAGATTTGGTTGAAGAGCATAGGATAAGAATGCGGAATAACAAGAGCTGTTTTTCTAATGATGGAAATTACAAGACCATGATTGAGGTTCTGCTAACACTGCAAGAATCGGAACCTGAGTACTATAAGGATGAAACTATCAAGGACCTTATGGTGGTAAGATCTCTGTCTTCTAACAGTGAGAACTGGGTGGCGTTGAGTTTCACTTTTCAGAGACAATCTACCAAAATATAAAAAAAAAGGAGGTGGGCTTGTCTTGTAGAATGAAAATGACAGGAAAGTTTATCGTTAATTTTAGCACTCTAGTTGATTCCTAGAACCAATGATTTCTTCGTCTTCTTCTTTAATCTTTATTTATTGATCAAAGTGAAAGGCGTACACAATTTAGCAGCCACTATTCATGATGAGAAGTCCGAACTCATGCACTGATTTTTCAATTAACGTATATGCAGGTTCTACTGATTGTCGGGACAGATACTTCAGCTGGGACAATGGAGTGGGCATTGTCACTACTGTTGAACAACCCTCAAATTTTAAAGAAAGCGCAGAATGAAATTGACGAGGTTGTTGGACACGATCGTCTAATTGACGAATCTGATGTCGCTAAGCTTCCTTACCTGCAATGCATCATAAGGGAAAGTATGCGAATGTACCCAGCAGCCCCATTGCTAGTGCCTCACGAGTCATCGGAGGATTGTGTGGTTGGAGGGTTCCAGATACCACGCGGCACCATGCTGCTGGTTAACATCTGGGCAATTCAGAATGATCCTAAAATCTGGGATGACGCCACAGAATTCAAGCCGGAAAGGTTCGGAGGTTTCGAGGGAGTTGGAGATGGGTTCAAATTGATGCCCTTTGGGTCAGGAAGGAGGAGTTGTCCCGGGGAAGGTCTGGCCATGCGCATGGTTGGATTGACCTTGGCGTCATTACTTCAGTGTTTCGAATGGGGCAGGGTTAGCAAGGAAATGGTGGACATGACAGAGGGGACTGGATTCACTATGCACAAGGCTCAGCCTCTATTGGCCAAGTGCAATCCCCGTCCGTCGATGGTAAACCTTCTTTCTCGGATTTGAAGGAGGCTGTTGCGTGGAGACGTCAGATTTTTGAAGTACCCAACCCACCTGAATAGAAGATATGCGCCATGCGTGATTATTAGCATTAAAAGGTCACAAGCTCTGGGTAGTTTGGCCTTCTCCAAAATTTTAAATAATATCGCAATAGAAATGTCTTTTGCCGTCGATTCCTTTTCTCCATCGATGGGTAGAGTCATATTGCAGGCTCCACTTTCACAAAGTTTTCAAGATACCACCGCGTGTTTCAAGGCCCGTGTGATGTGTTGAATGGAATTATCAAATATCACTACTTTTCTTCACCCATCTAGCCTAGTATTTATACATCAGCTTTAATTATTGTGGATGAATGTGTTTGCTTTTTAAGCTTTTTTTTTCATGCAATATTAAAATAATATTTTTTATTATATTTAACATCAACCTATCAAAACTAACAAAAAAATAATGAATTTTTAATTATTTATAAAAAAACATAAAAAGAAATATGCTAAAAAATCTTCTCTGCCATCATCTAAATCCTTCTCATCGCTACAGTCCAAACGAAGGAAACTATCGTAAATTATTTTCTATGATTCCTTGACATTCCCTTCTCTCAAACAGACACACTACTATTTTGTTTATTTGGAGAAGGATAAAATAAAAAAGAAACTGTGATGTTTTTTCATTTTTCCCTTCCGCCGAGTGACATGTGGTTTAAACGATGTGAATATTAAGGGTTTGTTTGTAAGTTTTATTAATTTTATTCTTACAAGTGATTTTTTGTTTAGAAAAATATTAGAATGATATTTTTTATTTTTTAAAAAATATTTTTAATATTAGTATATTAAAATAATCTCTCTCTCTCTCTCTCTCTCTCTATATATATATATATATATATATATATATAAATTTGAAATAAAAATAAATTAATTATTTTTAAAAATATTTTTGAAATGCAGTGTCAATTAAGGATTCAGGAAATTCATTCCATCAACTAATAATATTTTAATTTGTTTTTTAAATTTATTCCTTCCACTTTTTTCCCGGGTATTTTATGTCTAATTTTTTGATTAATTTGTCAAAAATTTTCAAGGTAGAAAAAAAAATCAATGAAAGAGGACTAAGGTTAATCATAAAAAATCTTATCCCCAATCGTTTAATGCATACACCTATGACTTTTTTTTCTTTTTTATATTTATTAAAATCTCATCCAACACCATATAGTAATCACAAAATAACCCAAGATATAATAATAATAATAATAATAATAATAATAATAATAATAATAATAATAATATTCATTGAGTTCATGTCAATTGATGCCAAGTCAACCTTTTCCGATCTGACACTTAATGTCAGGACACGGATGATTGCCGAAAAGCGATATTATGGAGAGGATCTAGGAGAATTGGGCGTAGCAAAGCAATTTAAAGAAATTGTGAGAGAAATTGTAAAAAAAAAGAAGAGAGATTGTGAGAGATACCTTTGAATTAAGTGGAGCTACGAATATTGGAGATTTTGTGCCAGCAACTAAATGGATCGGATTGAATAATCTTGAGAAAAGGGTGGCTATATTGCATAGAAAAGTAAAGGAGTCTGCTTCAGATCAAGAGAGCCTCCCAATTAAATAAGAAAATTAATTAGAGATAACTATTCTTTGATATTTTATCTGGAAAACGAGTGTTCATGGCTTCATACATTTAAAGACGAATTGATTTCCGTTGAATGCAAGTAAATATTCTCTCATGATGTGGCGTGCCCGGCAGGCTGCCCCCTTGTGTGGTGGGAGCAGGGTTGTAAAATCCGTTCTGGGTACCGTTCCGGTTTTTTATTTGGAACGGAACGTTCCAGTTTTGGTGCATTCCGGTATTCCGTTCCGGATTTGTACTGTTCATATTTATTTAATTATATATATGGAAAAAATAAAATATTAATTTAACAAGTATAATTTAAATTCAAGATAAATGAATTTTAAAATTATACAATACAAACATAATCTCAAAATTAGAAATATCTTTAAAATTCCAAAATATTATGAAAGTAAAATGTTCTGACATAATTCATCAACATACAATCCATTACAAATAATTCAATGAAATTACTTATAAATTAGTATTCTTTTTTGCCATAATTTCCAACTTTTTATCTTCAAAATACGCTGCAGAAATTGTCTTGTTTGTTGATCAACTCCTGTGACTAGATCTTTGCTAGTATTTAACCACACAGATACAAGTAAACAATCTTCTTCTGGCGAGAAGTTTTTACTTCTTTGTGATTTTTTAGTTGTATGAACATTATGATCACTTTGTTGAGAAATAATCCGTCCAGTCTCACTTATAAAGTCAGTGAATGAATTTGACAAATTTGAGTCCATCTGCATAAAAAATATATTGTGTTAATTACGCTAATTGATCAAAAAAATTGTAATTTTTAAATTTCGCATATTTTTATTTCACTAAATATTATTATTACTTACCTTCTTTTTTTCCTAATTATTATTATTAAATACCTCTACAACAGTTCAATACACAAAATTTATACAGTTTTTATATCTAACAATAAATTTAAAACATGTAATTAAACTAATTGATAAAACAATTCAACATATTTCAATTTCACGTAATTATTTTTTTCACTAAATATTATTAATATTCGAAATTTCTCAATATTACTAATTATTATTTTTACTAAAACTAATTATTAATTATTAATTTTTTTCCTATACATTATTTAATACCCACCCAAAACCCTACTTCCACGTAACCCTAATTTCGTCCGTCCCTCTCTTCACTTTTTTTCAATCTCCAGCTCTCGCCCGTCGCCCCCGTCCCTCTCTTCAGTTCAAAGTTCAAAGTTCAAAGTTCAAACCATTAGTAATCGTGTACCACACCGCACACTAGCGTTGATGAGAGAAGTTTGGGTCAGCCAAAGGAAGTGGCCGATGATAGGTAAAGTTGGGGGGCTTGGTGGGTGTCGAGTTCTGGTTCCAGAATTCATGTGATTCGTCAGGGATTTGAGAAGGAAAGTGCAAAAGAACCAAAAGGAAACCATGAAGGAGCAAAACAGAAAACTTCTCCCCTTCTCCTCTTATTTTTGCCTCCGTCACTCTGCTCTTTCTCCTCTTAGTTTTGGCTGGACCCGGAACGGAACGCCCGGTACGGAACCGGGGCGTTCCGGCCGGAATTGGGCCGGATTTTTCGGATCTGACTGGAATTCAAACCGGGACAAAAACATCGCCGTTTTGTACTGGATTTTGAAGTGGAACGGGTCGTTCCGGCCGGAACGGAACGGGGTTCATAACCCTGGGTGGGAGGGTTCCACGTACCACGCGGCACCATGCTGCTGGTTAATATGTGGGCAATTCAGAATGATCCTAAAATCTGGGATGACGCCACAGAATTCAAGCCGGAAAGGTTCGGAGATTTCGAGGGAGTTAGAGATGGGTTCAAAGTGATGCCCTTTGGGTCAGGAAGGAGGAGTTGTCCCGGGGAAGGTCTGGCCATGCGCATGGTTGGATTGACCTTGGCGTCATTACTTCAGTGTTTCGAATGGGGCAGGGTTAGCAAGGAAATGGTGGACATGACAGAGGGGACTGGACTCACTATGCCCAAGGCTCAGCCTCTATTGGCCAAGTGCCATCCCCGTCCATCAATGGTGAACCTTCTTTCTCGGATTTGAAGGAGGCTGTTGCGTGGAGATGTGAGCTGTTTGAAGTACCCAATCCACCATGATTTACTGCTGAATAAAAGATTTGCGCCATGCTTAATTAATTATTTGCATTAAAAGGTCACAAGCTCCGGGTAGTTTGGCCTTCTCCAAAATTTTAAATAATATCGCAATCGAGATGTCGTTTGCCGTCGGTCCGTTTTCTCCACCGCCTTGCAAATTTATGTTGCACGCCCCACTTTCATAAACATTTCACGAGTTTCAAGGGCCGTGTGATGTGAAAGGAATTATCAAATGTTACTACTTTTCCTTCACCTATCTACCCTGGTATTTATACATCAGCTTTAAATATTGTGGAAGACAAGTACTATTCTTCATTTCACTGTTAGCGGTAAAATTATATATTAAAATATTATTTTTATTTATTTTGAAAATTCTATTTTTTATTAGCTTATCAAGACAATATTAAAAAATTATTTTTTAGAAAACCCGGATGAATGTGTTTGCCTTTTCAGGTTTTATTTTTTCATAAAATATTAAAATAATATTTTTTATTATTTTTAACCCCAACCTATCAAAACTAACTAAAAATATAAAAACAATAAGGAATTTTTAATTATTTAAAAAAAACATGAAAATAAATATGCTAAAATATCTTTTCTGCCATATCATTTAACTGGAATGATTTCCAACTTCATTTCACTCAAGAGCTACTTCATAATGCATAATGAGTGTTATTTTTTTTATTAAAAACGATTTTATTGATTTTTATTAACTAAGAGAGGATGAAATTAAAAATAATATTTAATGATATAAAAAGTTTAAATAAACAAATATCAATAGAAAAACATGGATCAAATCGGGGAGGGGGGGGGGGGGGGCTGTGAATTTTTTGAATGTCAAGGATGAGAAAAAAAAAAAATAGTGTCAAATAAGAGGAAACTACACCACACGCAACTCCCGGAAAAGAAAACTCCATGATGACAAATTAGAATACATGAAAGAAAGTACAATTTGCAGTTATAATACAAAACGCTACTTAACATAGGGTGAAGCGACTGTTTTTAAGAAAAACACAGTTTGCATTTATTCTGTAAAGTTTTCGCCCTAATTTTAATTGTTATGGAACCCACCAAAAACATGGTTGAATCACCGTTTACAAGAAGTACAATTTGAAACTTTTTCTCTGTTTGATTTCGGTCTTTCTTGTCTGCGTTTCATTTTGTTGACACAACATGTAATAGAGGAATGAAGATCAATAACATAATAGGGGAAGCTTAATGCCCGTTTGGCATTGCGATCCCATCGACATTTGGCCAAAATTTGATTTTTTTTTTTATTTTTTTCATTTTAAATGAATATGTTTTTGTGTGTTTTAGATTATTTTGATGTGCTAATTTCAAAAATAATTTTTAAAAAATAAAAAAACATCATTTTGATGTATTTCGGCACGATAAGCACTTTGAAAAGCTACCGCAACCACACTCCCAAACAGACTTACAGCATTCTCAGAGTGTGTAAGAGAATCACTAGCAACAACACCATCTAGACGAAAGACACGCCATGGACCAACTCGGATACTTGAATATATTGATCATGACTCGCGACAATATATTAATATTATGTTATTATGTCGTAAAATAAATATCTGGTGACAGTGAGATTCGAACCAACGTCATCTCGGAAGACTGATTTAATATCGCGCGCCTTGGACCAACTCTGCTATCTTAATATGTCGCTCATGGTTTATGACAACATATATTAATACTGAGTGTTACTGTGGATTCGCACAGTGAAAAGGCCACGCGGTTTATATATATAGTAATAGTAATAGTAATGTTATTCCTTTATATGTTGGCTAACGCTTCAACCCAGGTAGCTAGCTTATAGAATTTGTCTTCAAATATCCGTTGATGGCCAAAGCATCTTGAAGTTTAGGAATCTCACCCGGTAGGAGTACAGGAAACCCCCTATTTTCCTTATCGTTGCACATACATAAAAAAAAAAAAAGTATGTTTTTGGCATGGTCAAGCTTTGCAAGAAACCCTAAACTGCTTCTTCAAGCTTGTTTACTATCATTGTCTTGCTAATGTAAGTGTCGGAGTGTCAGGAACATTTGTTCTGCAGAAACTTCAGCCTGTCATTCTCTACTTTCAGTGAAGGACGATCCGCATCAAATATGATATGATACTGGAACTTCCTACAGGATATGTCATGTTAAGCAAAGATTAGCTCGGCAGATTCAGGAAACATTGCTAGGAACAACTGCAAGCAAACAAGTATCGCAAATATAGTTGCCCGATTTGCAAATGTAATTTCTTCATGTCTAGTCTGTATGTGTCCGACTTGGCTGGCCACCTGTTTATTGTCTTATTTTTCTTTCAGATTCTGGGTGCATCTCACTATTTGTCTTTATCGTCCCCATTCTACACCGATTTTTTTATCAGCATACCAGCCTGAAACTGGCTCATTTAACGATGTCGTTTCTTCAAAAAGGTGCTAACATCCAACCCGGAACGATCAATAACCTAGTTAAATTCCATCTCTCCCACTGCTTCTCTCTTTTATGCAAAGGTGTGATGCGTGAATAAAGGTCCTCAACCATTGAGAGTTTCTGAATTACAGAAAATATTGACAACTCTCTTCATCGAAAGAGGGATGAATTCGTTTAAGACTTGATTCAAACGCATAGAAAAGTAAAGGGGTCTGCTTCAGATCAAGAGAGCATCGATGTCCTGTTAACCTTGCAAGAAACTGAACCTCAGTACCATACTGATGAAATAATCAGAGGCCTAATGAGAGTAAACTCTCCAAATCTCTTAGAAAATCACAATCTTGTACGTTCTCTTCTGGTTTGAATATTTTATTTAACCCCATAAATAATATAAATCAAATTGTTAAGGAATCATCTCACCTAAAAGTTTAAGCTTGTAAGTGAGGTTCCATAATATGATTTATATTATTCTTTAACACCCCCCTCAAGTGAAAGCCCTTTGGACTTGAAACTTGCATAGGCCCACATCACCTTGTGCTTGATTTTTATCAAATAGAATGGGGGTAGTGAGATTCGAACTCGTGACTGCGGGTCAACAAAGCTCTGATACCATGTTAAGGAACCATCTCATCTAAAAGTCATCTCATCTAAAAGCTTAAGCTTGTAGGTGAGGCCCTATAATATAATTTATATTATTCTTTAACACTAGTTGAGCAAGTGGCGTAATTGACCATTTGAATGAAACTGGTGGCTATGCCTTTTTCTTATCGGATTTTACGATTGCACAAGAGTTTTGATTCACAAATATTTCAAATCGTGATGGCCATTTCATATTTCCCAATTAAATAAGAAAATTAATTAGAGACAAGTGGTCTTTGAGATTTTATATGGAAAACAAGTGTTCATTGCTTCATACATTTAAAGACGAATTGATTCCCAGCTGTTGAATGGAAGTAAATATTCTCTCATGATGTGGCGTGCCTGGCAGGCTGCCCCCTTGAAATTTGTCAATGGATGTAGCACTCAAAACCTCGGAGAGGACAATTCATCTTCGTCGTGGTTGATATTCTAGCACGGGTAATCTTATCTGCGGGGACGGCCACTTCAGCTGGGACCATGGAGAGGGCATTGTCACTTGTGCTAAACAATCCACAGGACTTGATGAAGGGTCAAATCGAAATATTTTATTCTATATTTAACTCTTAAATTCTTTAATTGTGTTTTTGTTAATTATTTTGTCTTTTATTCATCTACACAATGATTCATGATTTATTTAATTGAATGTGCATATAAGTTTTTTGACTTAATGTAAAGAACCTAATTGTTATTTCTTTTATTTTAATTTTTATTCTTATGATTGCTTATAAAAAAATATTATTTTTAATTTCACTGTTCAATCATCCAATGGACAATTTATTGTTTTTTTTCTATTGTGATACTCTCTCTCTCTCTCTATGTATGCTATCGTGTCACTTGTGCTAAACAATCCACAGGACTTGATGAAGGGTCAGATCAAAATATTTTATTCTATCTTTAACTCTTAAATTCTTTAATTGTGTTTTTGTTAATTATTTTGTCTTTTATTCATCTACACAATGATTCATGATTTATTTAATTGAATGTGCATATAAGTTTTTTGACTTAATATAAGAAACTAATTGTTATTTCTTTTATTTTAATTTTTATTCTTATGATTGCTTATAAAAAAATATTATTTTTAATTTCACTGTTCAATCATCCAATGGACAATTTATTGTTTTTTTTTCTCTCGTGATACTCTCTCTCTCTCTCTCTCTCTATGTATGCTATCGTGTCACTTGTGCTAAACAATCCACAAAACTTGATGAAGGGTCAGATCGAAATATTTTATTCTATATTTAACTCTTAAAGTCTTTAATTGTGTTTTTGTTAATTATTTTGTCTTTTATTAATATTATTCGCAACCACTAATCCTTAGTCGTGATTTTGATTTTCGTAACTGTTATGGATGATTGAAAGTGTGTTTTTTTATAAATATATTTAAATAATTTTATTTTTATTTTTTAAAATTTATTTTTAATATGTAAACAGTACAAAAAATTATTGTTTTCAAAATTAAATCTTAAACTGCCTCTATTTAAATGCAATTCTAAACGATGTCAGTCCCGCTGAAAAATCTTTCGAGCTCTGGCATAACGTTATGAAACGAGAAGGAGCAACATGGCTGCTGACAGAAAAATATAGTGGGTGGTCCAGATCAATTTTAGAAGATGACGTTGGGGTGGTGGGTGAAGATGGATGGATGGATGGTTTATTATTTATGAATGATGACAAAACGAAAGAAGCATTCTCTAGAAACCTAGGTCGTAATTGTTATATATCTGCTTGTTTTCAATCCTGACCAGCACAATAATCTCCGGTCTTGACAGAGTCTGTTCCTGGACAGAGAGTAAATCACCATGTTATTGCAATTTCTGCTCCTCTATCTAGCTCTCCACGTGCTTACCATTCACTTCCGCAACAAGATCCAAAACCTCCCACCATGCCCGTTTCCTACGCTCCCCATAATAGGCCATCTCCATCTCCTCAAGAAACCCCTCCACCGATCCCTGTCCAAGATATCCAACAGGCACGGCCCTGTAGTGCTCCTACAGCTTGGCTCCCGTCGAGTCCTTGTAGTTTCCTCCCCATCAGCTGCGGAAGAATGTTTTACCAGGAATGATATTGTCTTCGCCAATCGTCCACGACTACTCACAGGAAAACACATGGGCCGCAACTACACGTCCCTTTTATGGGCACCCTATGGTGATCTTTGGCGCGATCTTCGTAAAATCGCTTCCCTAGAAATCTTCTCCTCTAAACGTCTCCAGCTGCTTTCCAGCATACGCACGGAAGAGGTCAAATTGTTGATTCACCGTCTTTTCAAAAACAATGATGAGAATGAGATCATAGATTTGAAATCGTCATTTTTCGAGCTCATGCTAAATATGATGATAAGGATGATAGCAGGAAAGAGATATTACGGTAAAAACGAGGCAGGCTGGGAGGAGGGGAGGCGATTTCGAGAGATCGTGACAGAGACTTTCCAGTCCAGTAGTGGTGCATCAGCTGTGGGGGACTTCTTACACGTGTTCGCTGTGATAGGAGGAACGGAGAAGAGGTTGATGGAGTTGCAGAAAAAGAGAGATGGGTTTCTGCAAGATTTGGTTGAAGAGCATAGGAAAAGAATGCGGAATAACAAGAGCTGTTTTTCTAATGATGGAAATTACAAGACCATGATTGAGGTTCTGCTAACACTGCAAGAATCGGAACCTGAGTACTGTAAGGATGAAACTATCAAGGACCTTATGCTGGTAAGATCTCTGTCTTCTAACAGTGAGAACTGGGTGTCGTTGAGTTTCACTTTTCAGAGACAATCTACCAAAATATAAAAAAAAGGAGGTGGGCTTGTCTTGTAGAATGAAAATGACAGGAAAGTTTATCGTTAATTTTAGCACTCTAATTGATTCCTAGAACCAATGATTTCTTCGTCTTCTTCTTTAATCTTTATTTATTGATCAAAGAGATAGGCGTACACAATTTAGCAGCCACTATTCATGATGAGAAGTCCGAACTCATCCACTGATTTTTCAATTAACGTATATGCAGGTTCTACTGACTGCCGGGACAGATACTTCAGCTGGGACAATGGAGTGGGCATTGTCACTACTGTTGAACAACCCTCAAATTTTAAAGAAAGCGCAGAATGAAATTGACGAGGTGGTTGGACACGATCGTCTAATTGACGAATCTGATGTCGCTAAGCTTCCTTACCTGCAATGCATCATAAGGGAAAGTATGCGAATGTACCCAGCAGCCCCATTGCTAGTGCCTCACGAGTCATCGGAGGATTGTGTGGTGGGAGGGTTCCACGTACCACGCGGCACCATGCTTCTGGTTAACATGTGGGCAATTCAGAATGATCCTAAAATCTGGGATGACGCCACAGAATTCAAGCCGGAAAGGTTCGGAGATTTCGAGGGAGTTCGAGATGGGTTCAAAGTGATGCCCTTTGGGTCAGGAAGGAGGGGTTGTCCCGGGGAAGGTCTGGCCATGCGCATGGTTGGATTGACCTTGGCGTCATTACTTCAGTGTTTCGAATGGGGCAGGGTTAGCAAGGAAATGGTGGACATGACAGAGGGGACTGGATTCACTATGCACAAGGCTCAGCCTCTATTGGCCAAGTGCAATCCCCGTCCGTCGATGGTAAACCTTCTTTCTCGGATTTGAAGGAGGCTGTTGCGTGGAGACGTCAGATTTTTGAAGTACCCAACCCACCTGAATAGAAGATATGCGCCATGCGTGATTATTAGCATTAAAAGGTCACAAGCTCTGGGTAGTTTGGCCTTCTCCAAAATTTTAAATAATATCGCAATAGAAATGTCTTTTGCCGTCGATTCCTTTTCTCCATCGATGGGTAGAGTCATATTGCAGGCTCTAATTATTGTATTTATACATCAGCTTTAATTATTGTGGATGAATGTGTTTGCTTTTTAAGCTAATTTCCTTTCTTCTTTTACCTTCTAGGTTTTTTTTTTCTTATTTAGAAAAATAACGATTGTAATTGAAACATCAATTCTGCTAATTATGAGTTTAGTTTACGCTTAATAATTCAATTTAACGCTTCATTTTCCAGCTCGATTTGATTTTATAGATGAGGAATTAAGTTTTCAATTATTAAGTATTGACACTGAATGTGATATTATGATTAATTGAGAAGAAGAAAAAATTATGGTGTTGATTTTTCACTGTTGTATTTCTTTGAATTTTTTTTTCTCGGTTAGGAAATGCTTGGGGTAACTAAGACATTACGACGTTCCAGGTGAAGCTGAGGTTTGGTTTTTCCAATTCACATCTAAAACAAAGTTCATGCTTTCTATGAGTTTATGTTTGATTTTTCATTTCCTCCACCATCTATTTTGCGTTGTTGTCGAGTTTACAGAAACTTTCTTGATGTGGGTTATGTGTGTCTTTCAGTGTCAATTTATAAAGTTACAGTCTTTTTTTTTAATTATGGGGTTTGAAGGGAATTAGAGAAGATAAACTGTTTAGTTCATAAAATTGAAAAGTTCGGTTTTTCTGGGTTTAACAAGTGGTGTTGGTGAGGAAGATGGGTTTCAAAATATGGCTTTTGTTTTTGACTGAATTTATCAACAGGAATTTGGCTTTTTTGAGTTATAGTTTGCACACAAATGCAGTTTCTTTTCTTTTTTTTCTTCTGTTTAATTGCTGTGAAATATAGGAGATGAGAAACAAAACCAAAATTTTGAATCTTTGTGTATGTATTTTCTTGGCCCTGGAAATGGAAATTGAAGTCCAATAATTTTTTTGCTCACGAAGGTGTTGAGAAAGCCTCTCGAAGATTATAGGCCTGTGTTTTGTGTTGTGAGTTGCTAGCTTTTAGATGCATCACATGTAATAACTTTTGATTTCTTTATGGAATAAATCGAAAACATATTTTGTTTTGTTAATGCTTTTCTTTTCATCGACCGGTTAGACAAGCATCTGGTTTGCATTTGGTTTAACGAATAAATTATAAATTAATCTTTCCAATTTTGCAGATTCCAAGAGATATTGCAGAGAGCTAGAGATTGTTTGAGACAGCCAACTGTTTACAAAAAGGTATGTTATATGATCTCTTCCGAGTGGGTTGATATGGCTTCCATGCTTTTGTTGTGAACCGAGTATGAGACATTGAAGTGTAAAATGATGCTCATTCAGTCCCTTTTAGTTTTCAGAAATACATTTCATTTGAACAAAAGAAATTCGTTGGTCTTAATTGCTATATGATTTTACCCCTTAATCGGAAAGCCCATCGAAATGCATCTCTTAGGTGGGGCTTCTCTTGACATGCCACGGTTAATGCATCACTTGATTGATTGTCTCTTTATTTAGCATCTAATTAATGTGTATCACTATTTTGCTTAATGCCCCCAACGCACGGATCTTATCAATTAAGGCTGGATTTGGCAGATTGAGAATTTTGCCTGCTGCAACTGTCACGCCTCTATTCAATCAGGCCCTTACCAAAATCAGGCTGCCACTTTTGATATCTTACAGACATGAAATTGACGGCGCAACTCCTTTGGCAGATATATTTATGTGTTTCAGATCTTTGCTTAGAGTCATCTTTGGCAAACGGTAAAAAAAATGGGGATCGACACAGCCAGCCAATTACTTCTCTTTTGGTCCTCACCATTGAATTCCTGGGCAATTCAGTTTATGCTTTGGCTTTCAAGTATTCATCTCTGCTCCCTTTATTTCCCTCTGCATTTAAAGTTTGGTCATTTACTATGTGCCTTCATATTAATAATCCCTTGCTTTGCCAAATTTACCATCTCTTTCTGCTCGGTTTCCTCTTCAATACCGACTGTGATTTTAGTTGTTGTGCTTTGGGTCGTTTTTCCTCCCCCTGCTAATATTACTTTATGAACATTTCATTTTTATTTCCAGGCATTCCAATGACTGTCAACAAAGATGTATGGAAAAAATGACTTTTTATTCAGGGACAAACACTTGCAGGAAATAGATGGAAACAAATCATTGCATCTGCATCAGTTCCCTTGCATATTTATACTTCAACATGAAAATAAACATAGCTTTCTAATAAGTCCTCACAGCCTTACCTGCTCTGCAGCACCTTCTCGGCTGCAGTTGCTGAGTTCTCTAAAATTGTTGATTTTGCTTTCTCTTCACATGTCATTTTGCATGCAATAAAAAGCATTGATTGCTTCAGTTCAGTTTCTTCCGTCACTTCCGTTGTTATTGATTCCAGCTATAGTTGTTGCTGCAATTATTGTTTTGTTGTTTGTAAACTATATTTTCCTGTATCCCCATTTACTTGCGATCGACATGAATGAACTGTAGTGAGTTCTGTTTGTTGAATATTACCATTTTATAATCTAAAGGCATATGCGAGCTTTCTGACCATGAATGCTAAATTGCTAATGCCTAAGATTTATTCAAAACCACCATGTCACTAATGGTTGGTATTTAATATTCAAAACAAAAACAGGGCAGTGAAAGAGGACGGAAGTGCTGTGACAATAGCTGGTCTGTAACTCCCCCGGCATTCATATTTGTGCTCCCTTCTAATGGCTCTCTCTTGTACAAACTGAAGCCTTACTTGGAGAGTGGAAAGGTGAGGCCGGTGCTAAATCTCAAGGGTCCATTCCTATTTTCTCAAACTGCGGAGGCATTTTCCTATCTCGAAACTAGCAGGGCTCTTGGAAAATATATATATGCTTAAATAAATCTTTTATCCTCTATGTATTGGGATACTGGTGGATTGTCTTTATAATAAAGGTCCTTTAGTGTGCTTATGGATTATGACTGCCTGGAATAATAATTGCTGATGCAATGTATTTCTTTAAACATCTTATTAAGAGCGTAGAGATCCTAATGATTTTAGTCTCACCCATTACCCTTGATTTTTCCTTTAGCTCATCTTAATCTTCCTATGGCTATGTACCAAAGTCAAGTGATTCTAGGATTTCAATTTCCAGAACATGTTTTCTTTAGTTGCTGCCCTTTTTGCTCCATTCATTCACTTCGTGTTATGTTCAATTATTTGCAAATTTTAAACACAGTAAAATTATTATTAAAACAGCTTTAATATATATAAATAATCTAAGTTTTTTTGGAAAAAAATCATTGTTTTGGAATACTTTTACTATAATAATATAAAAGTTAAAAAATATGGAATTTTTTTCTTTAACAATAATCATGGTCTCATCAATTTTTATTATTTTCACTGTTATTAATTATGATCATTTCACAAATGATTTTTTATTTTTATTTTTCCGTTCAAATAATTTCTTAGAATCTAATACTATTTTTTATGTTGTCATTTATTTAGTTTTTTAGTTGCTTTTTTATTAATATTATTAGGTCTTAAAATTTCTTATTATTAAAGATAATACATTCAAAAAAATAATTATTATTATTTGTGCTCTTTTATTAATAAATCTTATATAAAAAAAATATTGGCTTCAAAATTTAATTTTGTGCTCTTTTATTTAAGTTTATTTCTTTACAAGAATTTCTAATGTTTTCATTTCTAATATTTTAGATCTAATATTACTGGAAAAAAAAACATCTCAAAAAAAAAAATGTTGACAAATTTACCTGCATTATCTACAAGTCAAATTAAAAAATATTCAAGTCACATCCCGTTTCTATTATACTGTTCTTTTTAGATGACAAATAAATAATTACAGCATAAAAAAAATTAAGTTTATGTTTTAAAATAAAATTACAATATTTTTATTTCTAATATGTCTGATATTTATTGAATATTATCGCCTAAAAGTATATTGAGAGAGAGGAAAAATGACTTTAGATTTTTTGAAGGACAAAAATTCATATCAGTATTCTGAAACATAATTATACTAACTAAATATTAAAATAATAAAATACATTACATATAAAAACAATCAATTTTCTAAATAGATAAAAAAAACCCGCCGCATCGCGCGGGTATACCGCTCGTATATCTAAAGGAGCTCGGACGGGTGCTGTAGAGGAAGACTCAATTGTACTGTGGAGTGACCATTTTCGATTTGTACTTCGCGGGAGTTGATCTGCCTCTTTGTTTTTTCCCGTAAATCATGTTTTCTTGCCATCAAAGTCAAATAGTTTCTCACAAAGTTGATTTTTGTTGGTTTATTTTCTCTAAAATCCGAATTTTTTTTTCATTTTTAAATCCTAATTTTGGAAAATTACTCTGTAAAAGTTGGTTTTCGTTTGTTTTTTTTTTAACTAGGATATCAATGACAGCTTACGGATATCACGATTAATCTTCGTATCTATTTTTTTCCTTTTTTTGGTTTCCACCTCTACATTTTTTTTCCCTTTTTTTGTTTCCACTTATATTTTTTTTTTCCCATGACCAGGGTGTCCGGGATAATTTATGCGCACCATGATTTTTTTTCTCATTACTATTTAAAAAGGTGTTTTCCCTTTGCATTTTTTTTTAATAACCGTGCTTTTTTTTAATAGTAATTTTCAGAATTTAATACTGTTTGAAGAGGTGTTTTCTGTTTTTTAATTTTAACCGGGCCTTTTATTTTCTTTAAAATTGTACTGTGGAGTGGCCATTTTCGATTTGTACTTCGCGGGAGTTCATCCGCCTCTTTGTTTTTTCCCGTAAATCATGTTTTCTTGCCATCAAAGTCAAATAGTTTCTCACAAAGTTGATTTTTGTTGGTTTATTTTCTCTAAAATCCGAATTTTTTTTCATTTTTAAATCCTAATTTTGTCATTTTTAAATCCTAATTTTGGAAAATTACTCTGTAAAAGTTGGTTTTCGTTTGTTTTTTTTTTAACTAGGATATCAATGACAGCTTACGGATATCACGATTAATCTTCGTATCTATTTTTTTCCTTTTTTTTGTTTCCACTTCTACATTTTTTTTCCCTTTTTTTGTTTCCACTTATATATTTTTTTCCCATGACCAGGGTGTCCGGGTTAATTTATGCGCACCATGATTTTTTTTCTCATTACTGTTTAAAAAGGTGTTTTCCCCTTGCATTTTTTTTAATAACCGTGCTTCTTTTTTAATAGTAATTTTCACAATTCAATACTGTTTGAAGAGGTGTTTTCTGTTTTTTAATTTTAATCGGGCCTTTTATTTTCTTTAAAACTGGAGTATCCGTTGCAGCTTATGCGCATTGACTAATCAGTGAATCCATTTTATTATTATTTTCCCTAATTTTAATTACCAATTATACATTTTTTTTCATGATCGGGGTGTCCGAGTTAGTTTACGCGCATCATGATTTTTTTCACATTACTGTTTTAAAAGATGCTTTCCCCTTGCACTTTTTTTATCACTGGGCATTTTTTGTTTGTCTGTTAAATAAACGGGGACCTTTTAAAAAAAATCCATTTTTTTATAAACAGGGTGTCCAGGTCAGTTTTTTTTTTTTAACCGGGCTTCTTTTGGATCCATTTTTTTCCCTTTTTTTGTTTCAACTTATACAATTTTTCCCATGACTGGGGTGTCCGGGTTAATTTATACGCACCACGATGTTTTTCTCATTACTCTTTAAAAAGGTGCTTTCCCCTTGCATTTGTTTTATAACCGTGCTTCTTTTTTTTCAATAGTAATTTTCATTGTTCAATACTGTTTGAAAATGCGTTTTCTGTTTTTTTATTATAACCGGGCTTTTTATTTGTTTTTTTAAACCGGAGTATCCGTTGCAGCTTATGCGCACCGACTAATCTCTGGATCCATTTTTTTCCCTATTTTTTTATTACCACTTATACTTTTTTTTCATGACCGGGGTGTCCAGGTTAGTTTACACGCACCATAATGTTTTTTTCTCATTACTATTTAAAAAGATGCTTTCCCCTTGTAGTTTTTTTATAACCAGGTATTTTTTGTTTGTTTTTTAAATAAACTGGGACCTTCTTTAAAAAAAATCAATTTTTTTATAACTAAGGTATCCAGGTTAGTTTTTTTTTTTTTTTAACCGGGCTTCTTTTGTTGTGTTTTTTTTTAACCAGGGTATCCGTGGCAGCTTATGTGCACCACGACTAATCTCCGGGTCCACTCTTTTTTTTTACATTTTTTTCCTTGATTTTTTTTCACTTATATATTTTTTTGTTTTTTTTTCCATGACCAGGGTGTCCCTATCAATTTACGCGCACCGTAATTTTTTTCTCATTACTGTTTGAAAAAGTGATTGTTTTTTAAACCGGGCTTCTGTTTGTTTTATAATGGGGTATCCGAGCTAGCTTATACATACCACGATTAATTTCTGGACTCACTTTTTTCATACATTTTTTTCCTGTTTTTTTTTCCACTTATATATTTTTTTGGTTTTTTTTTTTATAATCGGAGTATCCAGGCCAGCTTACGAGCATCACGATTTTTTTCCCACATATATATATTTTTTTTTATCTCTGGATCCAATTTTGTTTTTACATTTTTTCCTCTCATTTATATTTTTTTTTTATAACTGTGGTGTTCGAGCCAGCTTACGTGCACCACAATTTTTTTTCCACGTATACATTTTTCTTATAACTGGGGTGTCCAGGACAGTTTACGCACACCATGAATAATCCCCTGAGCCACTTTTTTTTAACATTTGTTTTCTGTTTTTTTTTTCCCACTTATAATTTTTTCTTCTATAACCGGGGTGTGCAAGTCAGCTTACGGGTACCACGACTATTATTTTATAGAATGGATAAAGGAGATCACAATTTCAAACAGTAATGAATAATTATTTCAACTGTGGTTTTTGCTTTTCATTACTCTTTGAAAAAAAAATTTCTTTTTTTATATATTGCTTACATAATTCTTATTTCTGTCCATGTTTATATGTACATGCTCTTAGTTTTTGTTTTCTGCTTTTTTCCCACTTATAATTTTTTCTTCTATAACCGGGGTGTACAAGTCAGCTTACAGGTACCACGACTATTATTTTATAGAATGGATAAAGGAGATCACAATTTCAAACAGTAATGAATAATTATTTCAACTGTGGTTTTCGCTTTTCATTACTCTTTGAAAAAAAAATTCTTTTTTTATATATTGCTTACATAATTCTTATTTCTGTCCATGTTTATATGTACATGCTCTTAGTTTTTGTTTCCTTTTTTTTTATTCCACTATTATTAAGATTTGTTTTTAATATTTAAATTTTAATTTGTGTTGGTCATCATTTTAAAAATAAGGTTTGTTATTATTTTTCTTTTTGTATTTTTCAAGTTAAATAATTTCTGTAAATATAATAATATTTAATTTTTGCTAATATTGTTAGGTATTGAATTTTCTAATTATTATAGATAAAATATTCAAGATAATAATAATTATTATTTTTAACTTTTATTTTCTTTTAAATATATCAGAATAATTATATATTTTGATATTTATTTAATATTAGAGCTTTAATATATATTATCACTTTTTATTGGAAAAAAAAACATTTTTAGCAGATTTTATCAATTATAATTTTATTAATTTCATATTAAAATAACAAAATACAATACGTATAAAATCAATTAGTTTCCAACATAGATAAAAAAAAGCCTAGCGCATCGCACGGGCAAATTCGCTCGTATCCTCTAAACGTCTCCAGTTGCTTTCAAGCATACGCAACGAAGAGGTCAAGTTGTTGATACACCCGTCTTTGTTATTTTTTTTCCCTCCCGATAATTTGATAATAATTTGTTTGTTTTTTTCCAGTAATAACAATAATATTTTTTTTATATATTTTGTTAAAGTTTCTAGGATATTTTTAGTCTTTCATTTATTTTTGTTTCTTTCATTATTAATATAATAATAATAATAATAACAACAACAACAACAATAATATTAATATTAATATTAATATTAATATTAATATTGATGATAATAATAATAATTTTTTACTCTTTTGTTATTGTTTTTTTTCCCTCCGGATAATTCGATAATTTTTATTGTTTTGACAGTAATAGCAATGATAATTTATTTTTTTTGCTTTCATTACTAACATAATAATAATAATAATAATAATAATAATAATAATAATAATAATAATAATAATAATAATAATAATTTAATTATTTGCACAATAATGATTTTGTGGTTAATGTTTTTTTTTCCTTATTAAAATATTTTGCTCTGGTTTTGAAAATGTTAGTTCATGCTCTTTTGTCATCTTTCATAACGTAATCTAAAATATGTAATCTATGCTTACGCAATAAACTGTAATTAAATTTTTTTACATTTTATCTCCTGATCTATAACTTTTATTTAATTATATCATATAAATTTATCGTTGTTGATTTAATTATGTTAAATTATATACACAAAAATGACCGCGGCAACGCGCGGGCAATATAGCTAGTCAGCTTTAAATATTGTGGAAGACAAGTACTATTCTTCATTTCACTGTTAGCAGTAAAATTATATATTAAAATATTATTTTTATTTATTTTGAAAATTCTATTTTTTATTAGCTTATCAAGACAATATTAAAAAATTATTTTTTAGAAAACCTGGATGAATGTGTTTGCCTTTTCAGGTTTTATTTTTTCATAAAATATTAAAATAATATTTTTTATTATTTTTAACCCCAACCTATCAAAACTAACTAAAAATATAAAAACAATAAGGAATTTTTAATTATTTAAAAAAAAAACATGAAAAAAAATATACTAAAATATCTTTTCTGCCATATCATTTAACTGCAATAATTTCCAACTTCATTTCACTCAAGAGCTACTTCATAATGCATAATGAGTGTTATTTTTTAAAATATTTTTTTATTAAAAATGATTTTTATTGATTTTTATTAACTAAGAGAGGATGAAATTAAAAATAATATTTAATGATATAAAAAGTTTAAAATTAAAAAATATCAATCGAAAAACATGGATCAAATCGGGGGGGAAACAAATTAAAAGGCTGTGAATTCTCAGAGTGTGTAAGAGAATCACTAGCAACAACACCATCTAGACGAAAGACACGCCATGGACCAACTCGGATACTTGAATATATTGCTCATGACTCGCGACAATATATTAATATTATGTTATTATGTCGTAAAATAAATATCTGGTGACAGTGAGATTCAAACCAACGTCATCTCGGAAGACTGATTTAATGTCGCGCGCCTTGGACCAACTCTGCTATCTTAATATCTCGCTCATGGTTTACGACAACATATATTAATACTGAGTGTTACTGTGGATTCGCACAGTGAAAAGGCCACGCGGTTTATATATATAGTAATAGTAATATTAATGTTATTCCTTTATATGTTGGCTAACGCTTCAACCCAGGTAGCTAGCTTATAGAATTTGTCTTCAAATATCCGTTGATGGCCAAAGCATCTTAAAGTTTAGGAATCTCACCCGGTAGGAGTACAGGAAACCCCCTATTTTCCTTATCGTTGCACATACATAAAAAAAAAGTATGTTCTTGGCATGGTCAAGCTTTGCAAGAAACCCTAAACTGCTTCTTCAAGCTTGTTTACTATCATTCTCTTGCTAATGTAAATGTCGAAGTGTCAGGAACATTTGTTATGCAGAAACTTCAGCCTGTCATTCTCTACTTTCAGTGAAGGACGATCCGCATCAAATATGATATGATACTGGAACTTCCTACAGGATATGTCCTGTTAAGCGAAGATTAGCTCGGCAGATTCAGGAAACATTGCTAGGAACAACTGCAAGCAAACAAGTATCGCAAATATAGTTGCCCGATTTGCAAATGTAATTTCTTCATGTCTAGTTTGTATGTGTCCGACTTGGCTGGCCACCTGTTTATTGTCTTATTTTTCTTTCAGATTTTGGGTGCATCTCACTATTTGTCTTTATCGTCCCCATTCTATACCGATTTTTTTATCAGCATACCAGCCTGAAACTGGCTCATTTCACGATGTCGTTTCTTCAAAAAGGTGCTACGTCCTCACCTTTTTTTAAAAAAAACTTATATTTAGATGCACTATAATAATAAAAAAAAAACATTATATTGCAATTATTATTTATTTTTGTCATGTTTCTTAAACAATATTGTAGGTTTTTATAGGAATGTAAATATATTTTTTTCTAATTATTATTTGCCTGAAATAAAATAAAACTCATGAGTATTCAAATTAACATAAAATTTATATCTTTTTATTCTCTTTTTTTTATATTATTTCATCACATTTATATAAAAAAAATCATCTCCAATCGTATATTAAATTGAAAGACTATTTTTTCTTTTAGTTGTTTTTTAGGCCATGATGGGTTTTTGTTCATAAATCATTGCTAGATCTTACAACGTGTCTTGACAATGGATTTATCTATAATGTTGAGGGTATCTGTTTTTTAAAGTATTATTTAAAAAAATGTTTTAGAAAGATAATATTATAACAGTTAATTTTACGACTTGAATTGCAAATATAACATATTAGTCTATATTGAATCGAATTGATTAAAAATATTATCATTTTAATATTTGAAAAAAAAATCAAAATCTTACTTGGAAATAAAAAAAAAAAAAACATTAACAACTTGAACATTTTTTATGTTTTAAAAAACAACATCCAACCCGGAACGATCAATAACCTAGTTAAATTCCATCTCTCCCACTGCTTCTCTCTTTTATGCAAAGGTGTGATGCGTGAATAAAGGTCCTCAACCATTGAGAGTTTCTGAATTACAGAAAATATTGACAACTCTCTTCATCGAAAGAGGGATGAATTCGTTTAAGACTTGATTCAAACACATAGAAAAGTAAAGGGGTCTGCTTCAGATCAAGAGAGCATCGATGTCCTGTTAACCTTGCAAGAAACTAAACCTCAGTACCATACTGATGAAATAATCAGAGGCCTAATGAGAGTAACCTCTCCAAATCTCTTAGAAAATCACAATCTTGTACGTTCTCTTCTGGTTTGAATATTTTATTTAACCCCATAAATAATATAGATCCAATTGTTAAGGAGCCATATCACCTAAAAGTTTAAGCTTGTAAGTGAGGTTCCATAATATCATTTATATTATTCTTTAACACCCCCTCAAGTGAAAGCCCTTTGGACTTGAAACTTGCACAGGCCCACATCACCTTGTGCTTGATTTTTATCAAATAGAATGGGGGTAGTGAGATTCGAACTCGTGATTGCGGGTCAACAAAGCTCTGATACCATGTTAAAGAACCATCTCATCTAAAAGTTTAAGCTTGTAGGTGATGCCATATAATATAATTTATATTATTCTTTAACACTAGTTGAGCAAGTGGCGTAATTGACCATTTGAATGAACCTGGTGGCTATGCCTTTTTCTTATCGGATTTTACAATTGCACTAGAGTTTTGATTCACAAATATTTCAAATCGTGATGGCCATTTCATATTTCCCAATTAAATAAGAAAATTAATTAGAGACAAGTGGTCTTTGAGATTTTATATGGAAAACAAGTGTTCATTGCTTCATACATTTTAAAAAAGAATTGATTCCCGGTCGTTGAATGGAAGTAAATATTCTCTCATGATGTGGCGTGCCTGGCAGGCGGCCCCCTTGAAATTTGTCAGTGGATGTAGCACTCAAAACCTCGGAGAGGACAATTCATCTTCGTCGTGGTTGATATTCTAGCACGGGTAATCTTATCTGCGGGGACGGCCACTTCAGCTGGGACCATGGAGAGGGCATTGTCACTTGTGCTAAACAATCCACAGGACTTGATGAAGGGTCATATCGAAATATTTTATTCTATATTTAACTCTTAAATTCTTTAATTGTGTTTTTGTTAATTATTTTGTCTTTTATTCATCCACACAATGATTCATGATTTATTTAATTGAATGTGCATATAAGTTTTTTGACTTAATGTAAAGAAACTAATTGTTATTTTTTTATTTTAATTTTTATTCTTATGATTGCTTATAAAAAAATATTATTTTTAATTTCACTGTTCAATCATCCAATGGACAATATATTTTTTTTTTTTTATATTGTGATATCATCTCTCTCTCTCTATGTATGTATGCTATTGTGTTCTTTTACTATGTTCCAAATAAAATCAATTTATTTAGTTGATTGAGATTATAGTCCAATTATTGGATTTTTATTTTTTTTGTTAAAAAAAAAGAGTGCAATGCTTAAATATTTAACTAGAAAAATAATATTAAGTGTCTAATTATGAGTGTGATCATGATTGTTTTTTTAAATGTTTTTCTTCTAGAAATACATTAAAATAATTTTTTTTATTTTTTAAAAATTATTTTTGACTTCAACACATAAAAATAATTTAAAAACACTAAAAAAATTAATCTAAAATAAAAAAAATAAATTATTTTAAAAATATTTTAAAATATAGTATCAAAAATCCTGTAACTCACCTTGGTGCATGCACAAACCTAGTATAAATACTTAGGATGCAATCAAATGAATAGCTTTCATGATTTTGTCAATATAGAGTAAGAACATGTCCCACTGCCTATGCTGCAGCATTTGACGTGTGGATGGTAACGGGCAGAAGGGGATAACAAAGGGTAATTTAGGTAATTGCATCGCAGCTCTGAACTGCGGACTTTTGATTCGTGGCTGTTTCTGTGAATATGTTGAGCAGAGTTATCAAATCCGTTCCGTTCCGGCAGAGTAGCCGGAACATGCCGTTCCGTTCATAAAATCGGGACAAAACAGCGTTGTTTTTGTCCCGGTTTTAATTCCGGTCAGTTTCAAAAATTCCGAACAAATTCCGGCCAGAACGCCTCGGTTCCGTTCCAGGCGTACCGTTCCGGGTTCAAAAGTACAGCGCTCAAATAAGCTCAAGATGATGGCGAAAAAATCTGGACTTCAATTGAAATAGAGAAAATATCAGGAGCACAGAAGGCAGACAAAATAACATTAAGACTATGTGCAACTACAAGGAGATTCTTATCATTCACATGGCGAGCAAAAAGAATATGCAAGAAGGGACATCTCTGCACCAAAATAGATGGGATCACAACTTCAAAGCAGCAATCGCTTCTGGTTTAAAATCAATCCTTAGACCCAAAACTCGCCGAACCTCTGCAGGGGTTAGTCTCCAGGTCATAGGTCCTGAGTTCTCACCCCAGAAATCTAGAATCTCAGATACCTTTTCTAAGTTGAGAATCAAAAGAGAAATCAACTGGGAAGGGTGGGGCAGTAGCAAGCATAGGGAAGCCAAGGGAAAGTGGGGGGACGGCGCAAGAGAAAGTGGGGAGGGGGTAGGGTTAGGTTTTTATAATTTATACTAATAATAATAAATGGGGGCAGTAGAGTTTGTTGGTTTTTATAATAATAATAATAAAGAAGGGTTTGTAAGTTGTAACTTCACGTTACAACTTACAACTAACTGTAAGCTTTTATATATATATATAAATATATTATAAAAAAAATATTGCGTCAACTTTGATTTTATAAAAAATAAAAATTATATTTTATTTTTTTGTTTTTTAATTTTTTTCATATATATATATCAACAGTACGACACCGGAACGGAACGCCGGAACGCTCCGAAACCAGAACGTTCCGTTCCAATTGAAAAACCGGAACGGCGACCGGAACGGTATTGACAACTATGATGTTGAGAGCTAATCTTATTTTAAAATAATATTTTCAACTGCAGTGTTTTTGCCCTTTTCTACAACTCTATGAGCACCTTCAAAGATAATGCCTTCCCTGCAATTTTGAGCCCCTTCCCGAGTAGTATCTCTGGCCAGTGAAGTCTTTATTTTACGCTACAAAAGCCAAGGTCTTTTCCGCTGCAGTAGCTTTAGTTTTTTTTCATTCTAATTGATATTGCGCGGTCACATTTACAATATAAATTAAATATATTTTAAAAATATATAATTTTATCATTAAATATCATTATGGTAACCTATTCGTCATGGACAGTCATTTCAAACGATAAAATGGTATGGATACAGAAAAATTAATATTATTCGCCACCACTAATCTTTAGTTGTGATTTTGATTTTAGAAACTGTTATGGATGATTGAAAGTGTGTTTTTTTTAATAAATATATTTAAAATTTATTTTTAATATGTAAACAGTACAAAAAATTATTGTTTTCAAAATTAAATCTTAAACTGCCTCTATTTAAATGCAATTCTAAACGATGTCAATCCCATTGAAAAATCTTTCGAGCTCCGGCATAACGTTATGAAACGAGAAGGAGCAACATGGCTGCTGACAGAAAAAGATAGTGGGTGGTCGAGATCAATTTTAGAAGATGACGTTGAGAGTTGAGGTGGTGGGTGAAGATGGATGGATGGTTTATTATTTATGAATGATGACAAAACGAAAGAAACTTTCTCTAGAAACCTATCTTATCACAAAGCAAATATCTCCTTGCTTCTAGGAGAAAAAAAACACAAAAAACACTCGGAATGCATATTTTACTATGGAGCACCTCGCAGAGCGTTCCAAAGTTAAGGCAGGCTAAAATGTGTTTTATATTTATTTTTTTATTTCGAAGAAATTCATTCATCTGAAAATATATTTTATGAGTTGATGTGAAGTTTATAAAATTTTAATTATCTAATATTTTTATAAAAATTACAAATCCTAACTTGAATTTAAAATCTTTTATACAAATCTCAAATTCTTTATCATCATATACATCTCTTCTTACTTGTGTTTTATATCTGCTTGTTTTCAATCCTGACCAGCACAATAATCTCCGGTCTTGACAGAGTCTGTTCTTGGACAGAGAGTAAATCACCATGTTATTGCAATTTCTGCTCCTCTATCTAGCTCTCTACGTGCTTACCATTCACTTCCGCAACAAGATCCAAAACCTCCCACCATGCCCGTTTCCTACGCTCCCCATAATAGGCCATCTCCATCTCCTCAAGAAACCCCTCCACCGATCCCTGTCCAAGATATCCAACAGGCACGGCCCTGTAGTGCTCCTACAGCTTGGCTCCCGGCGAGTCCTTGTAGTTTCCTCCCCATTAGCTGCGGAAGAATGTTTTACCACGAATGATATTGTCTTCGCCAACCGTCCACACCTACTTGCAGGAAAACACATGGGCCGCAACTACACGTCCCTTGTATGGGCACCCTATGGTGATCTTTGGCGTGATCTTCGTAAAATCGCTTCCCTGGAAATCTTATCCTCTAACCGTCTCCAGTTGCTTTCTAGCATACGCACGGAAGAGGTCAAGTTGTTGATTCACCGTCTTTTCAAAAACAATGATGATATCATAGATTTGAAATCGTCATTTTTCGAGCTCCTGCTAAATGTGATGATGAGGATGATAGCTGGAAAGAGTTATTACGGTAAAAACGAAAACGAGGCAGGAGTGGAGGAGGGGAGGAGATTTCGAGAGATCGTGACAGAGACTTTCCAGGTCAGTGGTGCATCAGCTGTGGGGGACTTCTTACATGTGTTCGCTGCGATAGGAGGGACGGAGAAGAGGTTGATGGATTTAGTCGTGCTAGTGCCGTAATTGACTGTGCCTTTTTATTATCGGATTTTACAACTGAAACTTGCACACAAGAGTTTTGATTCACAAATCGTGATGACCATTTCATACCTCCCAATTAAATAAGAAAATTAATTAGAGACAACTAGTCTTTGAGATTTTATCTGGAAAACGAGTGTTCATTGCTTCATACATTTAAAGACAAATTGATTACCGTTGAATGCAAGTAAATATTCTCTCAAGATGTGACGTGCCTGGCAGGCTGCCCCCTTGAAGTTTGTCAATCGATGTAGCACTCAAAACCTGGGAGAGAGGTGGTGGGGAACAAGGTAGTCAAAATCGAGATTTTGACACGAATCGGAAAGGGCTCTGAAAGATCGGATCGTAAAATCGTACCCGAATTTGTCCGTACAAAAATCGTAAAATCACAGCTAAAATCGTGTGAAAAGAAAAATCGTAAAATCGTATGTAAAATATTTCTGAATACAAAATAGCATAATTATGGACATAAAACTTAATTAGTTTAGGTTCATACATGATGTAAAATAACTTCAAAACACATTACAAAATAATTATGTCCCTAAAAGTTCATAAGTTAAAAACTAACAAATTTAAAACAAATCTTCAGCTGGCGTACAAGTAATTGTATATTATTTTATGATTGTTGTATTTGAAATTAATTAATGTTATTTATTATCTTAAATTAATAGAATTTTTTTAAAATTATTTTTTATGCTAACTATTTTTTATGCTAATTATTATTATTATTATTATTATTATTATTATAAACCTCCAGATGATTATTATTATTATTATTATTATTATTATTATTATAAGTTCATAACCCCTCCCCCTGTATATATTATTATTATTATTATTATTATTATTATTATTATTATTATTATTATTATTATTATTATTATTATAAGTTCATAACCCCTCCCCCTGTATATATTATTATTATTATTATAAGTTCATAACCCCTCCCCCTGTATATATTATTATTATTATTATTATTATTATTATTATTATTCATTTATAACAAACCCCCCGGTAGAAAGTAGAAAGTTAGAAACCTCCTTCTTTTTTTATTATTATTATAACTTATTACTAAATGCCTAAATCCCTCATTCTCTTCTCTCACGCCGCCGCCCACCCTTCTGTTTCAACTTTCAAGTGACATGAACGGGGACGTGGTGAAAGGGCTGGCTGGAACATGAACGGGGCTTGAGTTCCCTTAACAGGAGACCGAGCTGAAAGATCATTTCGCAGAGAAAAATAAAGATGAGAAAAACTTTCAACTTTCATGCTTGGTTGATGGAAGAGGAAGACAACTTTGAGTGCCATTACTTTCCCCCTCCATGCTTGAAGTTCATTCCTCCGTTGTGCTTTGTCTGTCATCTTCTTTCTTCCCTTCCTCGGGCACAGTAAGACAAATAGAGGTTATTTATTTTTCGTTTGGGGAAGAGAACGGGTCTGTGAAATGAAAGAATGAACATGATTTTTCGTTTTTCAAGCCTGAAGTGAAGAGCGAAGGCCGAGCAACTGGGATCGTGAAATCGGACCGATTCGGTCCGATTTTACGAGTTAACCCGATTTTGACCGAGTTTGACCGAGTTTGACCGGTTTCGGTTTTTCTACCGGTCCAACCAGGTTTGCTGAGCCAACTCGCAAACTCGTACGAGTTTGCGAGTTGACTCGCGATTTTGACTACCTTGGTGGGGAACTTATGGACATGAGTGAAGGAAATGGGCTCACCCATTTTGGGCTCAATGCAGACCACGCCCTGCAATGGTGAATCTACTTTCTCGAACCTGACGATAAAAGTTGCTTCGGCCTATCGTTTCTCGCGCTTCGAGTTTCCGGCTAGCCTTGGGTCGCTACTTCAGTGCTTTGAACGGGAGACGAGAGGATAGGCAAGGCAAATGCTGGGCACGATGAACCTTCCTTTTCAAATTGGAACTCTTTTTTTCGTGATATCTGAAACACTTTCTTTTTATCACCCCCTGAGGTGAAATATGTTACATATTTTATATTGTAAAAACTAGAAGAGCTAGAGGAGGTTTTTATATAGTAATTTTCTTTATTTTCATCATCTTATATTTTAATGTGGTTTCAATAGTATTTTTTTTTATTTTTAAAAAAAGTCAATTTTGTACTTGAAATTTTATTCTGCACTGTTGAACCTTTTTTGTGTTCAAATTTTAGCCCAATTGTATATTTTTTTTAGGTTAATTGCAAAAAAAAAATGATTGAAGCAGAGTTATGAATCTCGTTCCGTTCCGGCCGGAATGGCCCATTCCACTTCAAAATCCGAGACAAAACGGCGACAACTGCTGTCCCATTCCACTTCAAAATCCGAGACAAAACTAATTTTTTTCAGGTTGGATGCATATTCCCGTGCATCATCTTAGCATAGTCACACAATGTTCTTTATCTGATGCATCGAAGCAAATAAAAATCGAATATATGGTCGCTTCTCCGTAGGTTTAACTTTGCGAGGTTGTCTGCGGTTGTGCAACATGTACCATTTTCTTCATGGGACAGCAGTTGTAGCTCAATACTCTCCAGACCTTTTTCTATCTAGAACTTGTTCTGCATCTCCTGGCTGTTTCAATAGTCTTATGATGCAAGAAGATATAAAAGATTATATTACAGATAAAGGCTCTGCAAATTTACCTACATAGATGATATTCCGTGAGAAAAAGGGAACGAAACAGAAGGGAACGAGAAAATCCGGCCCAATTCCGGCCGGAACGCCCCGATTCCGTACCGGGCGTTCCGTTCCGGGTCCAGCCAAAACTAAGAGGAGAAAGAGCAGAGTGACGGAGGCAAAAATAAGAGGAGAAGGGGAGAGGGAGCAGAAAGGGAACGATTGAAGAAAGTGACGGAGGCAAGATGGCCATGGGAGAGGGACGACGGCGAGAGGTTGCTGAGAGGTGAGTCACGGAGGCGAGATCGAAGTGAAGAGAGGGACGGGGGCGAGAGCTGGAGATTGAAAAAAAGTGAAGAGAGGGACAGACGGAATTAGGGTTATGTGGAAGTAGGGTTTGGGTGGGTATTAAATAATGAATATGAAAAAAATTAATAATTAATAATTAGTTTTAGTAAAAATAATAATTAGTAATATTGAGAAATTTCGAATATTAATAATATTTAGTGAAAAAAATAATTACGTGAAATTGAAATATGTTGAATTGTTTTATCAATTAGTTTAATTACATGTTTTAAATTTATTGTTAGATATAAAAACTGTATAAATTTTGTTTATTGAACTGTTGTAGAGGTATTTAATAATAATAATTAGGAAAAAAAGAAGGTAAGTAATAATAATATTTAGTGAAAAAAAATTATTCGAAATTTAAAAATTACATTTTTTTTGATCAATTAGCGTAATTAACACAATATATTTTTTATGCAGATGGACTCAAATTTGTCAAATTCATTCACTGACTTTTTAAGTGAGACTGGACGGATTGTTTCTCAACAAAGTGATCCTAATGTTCATACAACTAAAAAATCACAAAGAAGTAAAAACTTCTCGCCAGAAGAAGATTGTTTACTTGTATCTGTGTGGTTAAGTACTAGCAAAGATCCAGTCACAGGAGTTGATCAACAAACAAGACAATTTCTGCAGCGTATTTTGAAGATAAAAAGTTGGAAATTATGACAAAAAAGAGTACTAATTTATAAGTAATTTCATTGAATTATTTGTAATGGATTGTATGTTGATGAATTATGTCAGAACTTATTGTTAATGTGTTAATGTGTTAAATTTTATTATAATTAAATTTCAAATTTCATATATTCTAGATCTTTTAATTATAATTAAATTTATTTTTTTATTTTCTTATTAAAAAAATAATTTTATTGCTGACGGGTTTTTCAAAAATAATTATTTAATTATATAACTTACTCATATTAACTGTATAATGAATTGTATAATTACACTATATACAAAATAATTGAATTTTATTTAAAATAAGTGTAAGAAAATGGCTCTTACCATTGGAGACCACATCACCTCAAGAGCCATTTTTACAATATTCAAAGAGTCATTTCTATCATTTGCCTCTTAAAAATGCCTCCTACCATTGGACTTGCCCTTATAAGTTACAAGGGAAAAGATGAAGGAAAGAAAAGAAAAGAAGACACATGTGTAAATGAGGAGAATGAGCTTGGTGGAAATGACCAACTATTGGAATGTCTTGTTGACGACTTTCCTTATGTTCCACAGCAAGATCAAGATCCTTATTTTTATATTAATGATGTAGAAGATGTTTGGTGTATTTTTCTTTTATTTTAGAACATTTTACTTTCATAATATTTTGGAATTTTAAAGATGTTTCTAATTTTGAGATTATGTTTGTATTGTATAATTTAAAGTTCATTTATCTTGAATTTAAATTATACTTGTTAAATTAATATTTTATTTTTTTCATATATATAATTAAATAAATATGAACAGTACAAAACCGGAACGGAACGCCGGAATGCACCGAAACCGGAACGTTCCGTTCCAAACAAAAAACCGGAACGATATCCGGAACGGATTTTACAACTTTGGATTGAAGTACAAGATACAAGTAAAATAGATGACGAGTTGCAATTTATTTGAAACTTTCATTTTAGCCTTCTATATTCTTAGATATCATGACGTTGTCCCTTGAATACTCAAATATTTATTTTTTTATATCAAATTTATTTGTTTTCTTGTTTGGTTTTATTTTGCGTGTTGATTTGTATTACAAATTGACTTTAGTAAAAACATTTACTAAACACATTCAAGGTAATGGTCCATGTTGCAATATTAAATATTTTAATCCATGTTCAACTCTTGAATTCTCTAGTTGTGTTTTTGTTAATTATTTTGTTTTTTATTCATCCATACAATGATTCACGATTTATTTAATTGAACGTGCTTACAAGTTTTGGTTTAATGTAAAGAAACAAGTTGTTTTTTTTATTATTATTATTATTTTATTTTAATTTTTATTCGTATGATTTCTTATTTTAGTGGAGGCACAAACCTAGTATAATATACTTAAGATGCAATCAAATGAATACCTTTCATGATTTTGTCAATATCAAGAGTAAAAACATGTCCCACACTCCCACTGCCTATGCTATAGCATTTGACACGTGGAGGATAACGGGCAGAAGGGGATAACAGAGGGTAAATTAGGTAATTTCGTCGCAGCTCTCGACAGCGAAATTTGATGAAACATCTCTACAATGAATAACTTCCTTCCCCCTTTTTACCATCACCTGTAACCTCTGCTCTCTCTCTCTCTAGCTCTGACGATCATCTCGCTCTCTCTCTCTACAAGAAAAGATGCATTATAAAGAATCACACATAACCAACAAGTCACATTTCAAATATAAATTAAATATAATTTAAAAATATAAGATTTTATCATTAAATATCATTATGGTGACCTATTCGTCATGGACAGTCATTTCAAACGATAAAATGTTATGGATACAGAAAACATAATATCATTCGCCACCACTAATCCCGTTGAAAAATCTTTCGAGCTCTGCCATAACGTTATGAAACGAGAAGGAGCAACATGGCTGTTGACAGAAAAAGATGGTGGCTGGCACTAGAAAAAAAGAAGGTGCGATTAGCAACGAATTTCTGCGATATAAAAATTCTGTTGCAAACATCGGAATATGTTTAAAAAAAAAATTTCGTTGCTGAACAATTTCGGGAAAAAATATCTTTATCGAATCTGTAATGAATATTTCGCTTCGTTGCATATTAAAAAACGAATAATCTGTTACTAATGAAAAATATTTACAAAGGATTATCCGGTGGTGTTTAAAATAACTAAAACCAAAATATCAGTTTATGCCTCCCTAGGACTGGCGTATATTTCACTCCTTCACGCTATAAAATCTCTCTTTTCCAGTACCTTTTCAGCTCACCGAGCTTGTAATCTCCCTTCCTGTTTCCTGGCTTTTTCTTTGGTGTCTTTCATCTTCAGTTTTCTTTGTCCAATTCCCTCAAAGCCTCGAAAATGAAGGCTAATGGACTTCTATATTTTTTGCACAATGCATGCATGAAAGAATCAGTCAAGCTTTCGTTTTTTTCCAGTTTCTTGATTATCTTGATATTGATTTAGAAAAAAAAATTACATGGACTTATTTTGTTGCCGAAAGCTGTGTTGAAACTGGATATGCATGATGAGAAAGCTAAGAAAAAAGCCATGAAGACAGTCTCTAGTCTTCCAGGTATTCAATTCTTTTTTTTGTCCATAATTGCTTATAAATTAATCTAGATCATCAATGAAGTACATATGAACTTACTTTTAAAAAAAAAAAATAGGGGTATAATTTGCAACACAAAACAAATCAAGCTCATCATCGAAGTATTTATGATTTTATTTCTTAAGATTTAGTGGTTTTTGATTTCAAAATGTGCAGGGGTGAATTCAATATCCATGGACATGAAGGACCAGAGAAATTGACAGTGGATGGGGACATTGATCCAGTACACATAATAGTGGCCAGATTGAGAAAGCTGTGTTGCACCGAAATAGTTACAGTAGGACTGGCAAAAGAACCTGCAAAGAAAAAGAAAGAACCCAAGAAAGAGAAGAACCGAAGAAGTAAGATCTAGATGTGGCTGAGCGGGTCAGGGCTCAAACAACAAATAGCTGATGTTTTGGTTTAACCCAAATACTTGAACCAAATATATATTTGGCTGAGTAACAAGGTGATGATGAGGAGAGAATGGATTCCCTTCTAGTTATGCTAAGAAGTGTATCCATGCGGAAATATTCTTCTAATACATCTACATGTTGCCAAATACTTGTTTGATAAATAATCTTGTTAATGTTTTGGGGTTATATTTTAGATTTTGAAAAAGGAGACCACTCCGGGATGAAGCTGTATTTATTAGAAATCACACAATTAATATTGATTGTTTAAAATATTTATTCATAATTAATAAATTACAAAAATTAATATTAATTAAAAAAATAATTATAATAAACAATAAAAATTAGCAATGAAATTTCTATTATTGACCAAAGAGCAGCAACAGAAATTCTGCTGCTAATAATTACTCAGCACCAGAATTTTCATTACTAAGTTGCGAATACATTATTCATAATTCATCTATAACAAATTATACCACATATTTGTAGATTCCTTTGTAATAGTTGCTGTCGACTTTTTCTTCCCGTAGTATGGTACAGTTCATTTATCGAAGATGACGTTGAGAGGTGAGATGGTGGGTCAAGATGGATTGTTAATTATTGATGAATGAAGCCAAAACAAAAGAAACTTTCTCTAGAAACCTGTCTTATCACAAAGCAAATATCTCCTTGCTTCTAGGGAAAAAAAAAACACAAAAACATTCGAAAAAACTATACCTCGTATTTGTCGTGATCTTCCTAGATATTGAATGCATATTTTAATATGGAGCATACGGCAGAGCGTTGAAAAGTCAAGGCAGGCTAAAATGTGCTTTATATCTGCTTGTTTTCAATCCTAACCAGCAAAATAATCTCCGGTCTTGACAGAGTCTGTTCTTGGATAATAATCACCTAATCACCATGTTCTTGCACTTTCTGCTCCTCTATGTAGCTCTCTACGTGCTTACCATTCACTTCCGCAACAAGATCCAAAACCTCCCACCATGCCCGTTTCCTACGCTCCCCATAATAGGCCATCTCCATCTCCTCAAGAAACCCCTCCACCGATCCCTGTCCAAGATATCCAACAGGCACGGCCCTGTAGTGCTCCTACAGCTTGGCTCCCGTCGAGTCCTTGTAGTTTCCTCCCCATCAGCTGCGGAAGAATGTTTTACCAGGAATGATATTGTCTTCGCCAATCGTCCACACCTACTCGCAGGAAAACACGTGGGCCGCAACTACACGTCCCTTGTATGGGCATCCTATGGTGATCTTTGGCGCAATCTTCGTAAAATCGCTTCCCTAGAAATCTTATCCTCTAAACGTCTCCAGTTGCTTTCTAGCATACGCACGGAAGAGGTCAAGTTGTTGATACACCGTCTTTTCAAAAACAATGATGAGATCATAGATTTCAAATCGTCATTTTTCGAGCTCATGCTAAATGTGATGATGAGGATGATAGCAGGAAAGAGATATTACGGTAAAAACGAGGCAGGAGTGGAGGAGGGGAGGCGATTTCGAGAGATCGTGACAGAGACTTTCCAGTCCAGTGGTGCATCAGCTGTGGGGGACTTCTTACACGTGTTCTCTGTGATAGGAGGAACGGAGAAGAGGTTGATGGAGTTGCAGAAAAAGAGAGATGGGTTTCTGCAAGATTTGGTTGAAGAGCAGAGGAAAAGAATGCGGAATAACAAGAGCTGTTTTTCTAATGAGGGAAATTACAAGACCATGATTGAGGTTCTGCTAACACTGCAAGAATCGGAACCTGAGTATTATAAGGATGAAACTATCAAGGACCTTATGCTGGTAAGATTTTTGTCTTCTAACAGTGAGAACTGGGTGGCGTTGAGTTTCACTTTTCAGAGACAATCTACCAAAATATAAAAAAAAAGGAGGTGGGCTTGTCTTGTAGAATGAAAATGACAGGAAAAGTTTATCGTTAATTTTAGTACTCTCAAGTTAATTCCTAGAACTAATGATTTCTACGTCTTTTTCTTTAATCTTTATTTATTGATCAAAGTGCAAGGCGTACACAATTTAGCAGCCACTATTCATGAGAAGTCCGAACTCATGCACTGATTTTTCAATTAACGTATATGCAGGTTCTACTGTCTGCCGGGACAGATACTTCGGCGGGGACAATGGAGTGGGCATTGTCACTACTGTTGAACAATCCTCAAATTTTAAAGAAAGCACAAAATGAAATTGACAAGGTTGTTGGACACGATTGTCTAATTGATGAATCTGATGTAGCTAAGCTTCCTTATCTACAATGCATCATAAGGGAAACTATGCGAATGTACCCAGTAGGCCCATTGCTAGTGCCTCACGAGTCATCGGAGGATTGTGTGGTTGGAGGGTTCCAGATACCACGCGGCACCATGCTGCTGGTTAACATCTGGGCAATTCAGAATGATCCTAAAATCTGGGATGACGCCACAGAATTCAAGCCGGAAAGGTTCGGAGGTTTCGAGGGAGTTAGAGATGGGTTCAAATTGATGCCCTTTGGGTCAGGAAGGAGGAGTTGTCCCGGGGAAGGTCTGGCCATGCGCATGGTTGGATTCACCTTGGCGTCATTACTTCAGTGTTTCGAATGGGTCAGGGTTAGCAAGGAAATGGTGGACATGACAGAGGGGACTGGACTCAGTATGCCCAAGGCTCGGCCTCTATTGGCCAAGTGCCATCCCCGTCCATCGATGGAGAACCTTCTTTCTCGGATTTGAAGGAGGCTGTTGCGTGGAGATGCGAGCTGTTTGAAGTACCCACTCCACCATGATTTACTGCTGAATAAAAGATTTGCGCCCTGCTTAATTAATTATTAGCATTAAAAGGTCACAAGCTCTGGGTAGTTTGGCCTTCTCCAAAATTTTAAATAATATCGCAATCGAGATGTCTTTTGTCGTCGATTCCTTTTCTCCACCGCCTTGCAAATTTATGTTGCACGCCCCACTTTCATAAACATTTCACGACTTTCAAGGGCCGTGTGATGTGAAAGGAATTATCAAATGTCACTACTTTTCCTTCACCTATCTACCCTGGTATTTATACATCAGCTTAAATACCGTGGAAGACAAGTACTATTCTTCATTTCACTGTTAGCGGTAAAATTATATATTAAAATATTATTTTTATTTATTTTGAAAATTCTATTTTTTATTAGCTTATCAAGACAATATTAAAAAATTATTTTTTAGAAAACCCGGATGAATGTGTTTGCCTTTTCAGGTTTTATTTTTTCATAAAATATTAAAATAATATTTTTTATTATTTTTAACCCCAACCTATCAAAACTAACTAAAAATATAAAAACAATAAGGAATTTTTAATTATTTAAAAAATAACATGAAAAAAAATATGCTAAAATATCTTTTCTGCCATATCATTTAACTGCAATGATTTCCAACTTCATTTCACTCGAGAGCTACTTCATAATGCATAATGAGTGTTATTTTTAAAATATTTTTTTATTAAAAATGATTTTTATTAACTAAGAGAGGATGAAATTAAAAATAATATTTAATGATATAACAAGTTTAAATAAAAAAATATCAATCGAAAAACATGGATCAAATCGAGGGGGGGGGGGGGGGAACAAATTAAAAGGCTGTGAATTTTTGGAATTTCAAGGATGAGAAAAAAATAACTAGTGTCAAATAAGAGGAAACTACACCACACGCAACTCCCGGAAAAGAAAACTCCATGATGACAAATTAGAATACATGAAAGAAAGTAGAATTTGCAGTTACAATACAAAACGCTACTTAACACAGGGTGAAGCGGCCGTTTTTAAGAAAAACACAGTTTGCATTTATTTTGTAAAGTTTTCGCCGCAATTTTAATTGTTATGAAACCCATTAAAAACACGGTTGAATCACTGTTTACAAGAAGTACAATTTGAAACTTTTTCTATATTTGATTTCGGTCTTTCTTGTCTGCGTTTCATTTTGCCGACACAACATGTAATAGAGGAACGAAGATCAATAACATAACAGAGGAAGCTTACAGCATTCTCACAGTGTGTAAGAGAATCACTAGCAACAACAGATGCATTGACAACAACACTGAAAGCTCCCTCTCTCTCCTACAGTCAATCGGTGTTCTCTCTCTCCACAGTCACCAGCAACTCTCCTCTCTTCTCCAGCAACAGTTTCTGGAGAGCACCACCATGAGGATGCTTTAAAAAGCAAGACAAGAAAATTTTCATTTAAAAAGCAATAAAGTCATTTTATTTTTAAGTGAAATATAAAAAACCTCCTAGACCTAATTTAAATAAAATTTTACTTTTAAGTGTAATAAAATAATTATACTAGTAAAAAATATAAAAAGATCAGGTTACCTGATCAATTTTAAATGAACAATAGACCTTGTAAAATATATAATTATTTTAATATACATTTTTTTTAAGAAAGCAAAATAATAATTTCAATAATTCAATCTACAACAAATTCCTATCGTCCTTTTTCACAAGTTTTAAGTTTTTGTTGATTGACAAGTCTTTTACTTCTTTTTTTCATAACATTAACTAAAAAATAAAATGCATTGTGTTTTTTCTATTTGGCTACTGTGGACTGTGAGTAAAATCATTGTGTACTAGCAATTTGCTTCGGTGCTTCACACGTGCATGTGTTTTTTTTCCCGTCTATGAACAGTGTATTAACGATTATGCCCTTTGAAAGTGACAAAAACGTGACGCAGGGATCAGGAGCTGTTCGTTTTTTTCAAAAAAATTGCATAGTGCATAGACGGAAACAACTCTCGAAAAAGACAAAATAGCGTGCAGTAAACGGGGGTGGGTCCGTATTTTCCCCTCGGGTTTTTTTCGTTAATACCAGTGGGTTCAGGGGTTTGTCAGTAATTATTCAATATTTTATTATTTTTTTCGCATGAACTGCAGGCACGTCGTCCATAGGCGCCCGCAGTGTTTCATGTCAAAGATCCCTTGAGGCAGCTCGTGCGGGTCCTTCAAGCGGTCAAAAATTCCCTTCCGTCGTGCAGGGAGGTGCGCCGCCATGTCCTTTGTCTACCGTCACGGCGCGTTCCGGTCATATATGTTCGGTAAACGAAAGCGAACGGTTTTGTGTCGGTAGTCGGTTTTCTCTCCTTCCGCTGCAAACTCTATAGAGGTCCCTGATATATGTAGAAAGTTTATTTTAGTCCCTAGTGTTTTGATTTCGGTTTTATGACTGGTTTCTATAATTGAAAGTTTTATTATTTTCAATTGTGCCCTTCAATTAAAACTTATTATATAAGAAAGTTTTTATTTCAGTCCTTATTCTTTTGATTTTGGATTTCTTTTTTGTTCTTTTAATTTGTTCGGTACAGAAGTTTGAATTTCTTGTAATTTGATCCTCCAATTGAAATTGCTTAATATGCTACTTTTCATTTGAATCCTCCTTCTTTGATTTTTTTTATTAAATTACACAACAATTATTATTATTATTATTATTATTATTATTATTATTATTATTATTATTATTATTATTATTATTATTATTATTATTCCATTATTTATTTTGGTCCCAAAGTTTTGTTTGTTTCAATTTTATCCTTTAGTTGGAATTAATTATATATTTTATTTTTCATTTCGGTCCTTATTCTTTGAGTTTTTATTTGATATTAATTCATTTGTTTTTTTAATTCTTGGACAATGTTTATTTTTTATTAGTATTTATGCATTTATGCTTTTAGTTTTTGTTTTTCTTTTTTTTTTCTTTTTTTATTTGGATTTTATTTTTAATCGGTTAAATCCTGGAATTTTAATTTATGTTTGTAATCATTTTAAAATGAATATTATTCTCCTTTCCCCTTTATTCATTTTTTTGTGTTTTCTGTTATTTTTATTTGTTCTTTGGATTAGATGATTTGTATAATTTTATTATTTAAGCAATAATAATAATAATTTTTGTGATTATTTTTTTATTGTTTATTTATAAAAATCTTTTGATTTTTTAATGATTCTCCTGAAATTTCAATATATGTCAGTGATCATTTTAAAATTAATGTTGCTCTATTTTTTCCTTTATTCGTTTTTTTTTGTGTTTTCTGTTTTTTAATATGTTCTTTAGATTAGATAACTTTTATGATTTTGTTATTTGCGCAATAATAATGATAATTTGCGCAATAATAATGATAATTTTAGTGATTTTTTCAGGGCAAGTTAATTATTTTAGCTGTTTTGACAGTAATGTTGATAATAATTTTAGCTGTTATAGCAATGATAATGACAATAATGTAGGGATGGATTTTCAATTTATGTTTTTGTCTCTTTGTTGAAAATTAACTACTTATTTTTGTTATTTGATTATTATAGATATTTTCACAATATATACGTTTTTTGTTTGATTTAAATTGAATTATAAAATAAACTAATATTAATACGGTGAACTCAATAATTCTGATATCCGAGTTTTCTTTCTTTTTTAATGATGATGGTAAATTTATGCTAGTTATTTCGTTGGAAACTCCTAAACAGATAAATTTATATCGATTTAAAATTCATATATTTTATAGAAAACTTGCACTTGATAAAAATTCTTTACAAATTTATTATCTTTACAAATACACATAATTAATATTTTTGACGTTAAAAAAATATTGTGTCGCCTGCGACGAGGCGTGGAGGATTGGCTAGTATAAATTTATTTACCGTAGCAAAAAACTAGGCCCTCATGAATCCATGACCTTTTTCCACGTCTGAAAGTACTTCCCAGCTGCTTTGGTAATTTATGTTCTTGTTTCTTGCAAGTCCTGGTGGAAACATTTCAAATCTTGGAAAAAGGTCGAGCATGATTGCTTTCTTGGCAGACTGGAAGGCTTACTTTAACTGGCAGACTGGAAGGCTTACTTCAACAAATTTCAACTGTGTTACCTCTTTAAGAAACCACTTTATAGGACCCTGTCTAAAATATCCAATCGATATGCATGGCCTCATTGTCTTGCTACAACTCGGATCCAGTCGTGTCTTTGTTGTCTCATCCTCTTCAATAGCTGAAGAATGCTTTACCAAAAACGATGTCTTTGCAAACCGCCCTCGTCTACTCATTGCAAAACACCTTGGTTGCAACTATACAATCTTTTTTGGGCATCCTCCGGTGACTACTGGCGAAACTTTGTCTATTGAAGTCTTATCTGCATATCGCCTCCAGATGCACTCTGCCATGCACCTAGAGGAGATAAGATGGATGATCTGCCGGCTCTTTCGTAACCAGAACTAGGTGTTGAATATGAAGAAAGCATTCCTCGAACTCACTCTGAACATCATTAGTATGCGGATGCTAGCTGGAAAGAGATATATATTACGGAGACAATGTTTTTTATGTGGAAGAAGCACAAGGGTTTCATGCTATTCATGGAGGAGAGATTGATCGAGTGCCGATTAAAGAGGGACAGTTTCATGCAGGGTTTGATTGAAGAACAAAGGAGAGCTTTGGAGAGTGATTGTTGTGGTGAAAGGAAAAGAAATACGATTCAGGTTCTGCTGTCATTGCAAGAAACCGAACCTGAGTATTACACGGATGATATTATCAAAGGGCTTCTGCTGGTGAGATCTGGTCGCCGTACTCTATATTGGGAATCGTCAACTTAAAATGGCCGCGATCCGATGAAAAAATCATCTTCTCTTATCAGTCATTTTGTAGTGGGAATCATTGAAATTAAAATGGCAGTGGAATGGTGTGATCGAGAAACATAAAGCGTCAACGTTGTGCAGCTTTTTTAACCTTGGTGGATGGAATCTGCTGTCCTTGTTCTATATTACTACAATATTCAAGTAGCAGCAGTATACATGTCATAGTAATCGCACATACATTATGTATTTGGAAGATCACCCGGTGTAGAAATACTACAATATTCATGGATCATCAGAAGAATGCCTGGTTGGAAGGTTCTGCATCCCACGTGGCACTATGCTATTTGTGAACATGTGGGCCATACAAAATGACCCTAAAATCTGGTTGGGCCCAGGGAAATTCAAGCCTGAGAGATTTGATGGCCTAGAGGGGGCAAGTGATGGGCTTATATTGATGCCTTCTGGGTATGGAAGGAGGAGCTGTCTTTGAGATGGTGGGATCGGCGTTGGGCTCACTGATTCAGTGTTCTGAGTAGCAGATAATGGGTGATAAATTGGTGGATATGACTGAAGGACCTGGGTTCACCAAGGCGAAGGCCCAGCCTTTGAAAGCCATGTGTCGGCCACGCTGCGGCACGCTCAAGCTTTTTTCCCAGTGAGTGTATATTTTATTTTCAAAAATATTTATAATTCTTAATATTAAAACTAACTAGCACCACAGTACCGAGCACGTTCAATAATTAACTTTTGATTCTGCCATGACTCTGTTTGACACGATGGCTAGCCACATTGTAGCTTCGTGAAATGAAAATAAATTGACAGATAACTAACTTTAGGGTATATGAAATAAATCAAAATTCATATAAATTGGCTTTATACTCACATTAATAAAAACAAAATTGCTTTATTTATTAACTATGGCAACCACCAGCAAGACATGCACATGTATCATGGGAAAGGAGGACGACAAGACAAAATGACTGTCTTTGATTTAGTCCTCGGTGGCACGAGTAATTTATCACACATCATCTTTCTTGTCTCTAAGCCTGTTTCGAGGACTGTTTAGATTAATCGAGGTCACATCAAGCTATTAAATTAATCCAAATACCTAAATTAATCAACAAAAATTGGAGGATCGTGACTTGCGGTTTATTATCAAACATTTTATGATGTTTTTGTCTGTCTTTCTCGCCTTCTGGTTGGGTCTTATTTTGATTTTTTGTCAAAGTTCTTATGGTTTTTAACTTTACTCTTCGAAACAAGTTTTTCAATAATAATAATAATGGTTTTAACGTGACCCATCTTCTTTTGATTCGATTGTTTTCCTTGTTTTCTGAAATAGTTATAAATTTTATGCTTCAAATCAAGTTCAATGTTTTTATTTTTTAATAAAAATAATAATGTTTGTAGTAAACATTAGTAGTAGCATCACATTATAATAATAATAATAATAATTATTATTATTATTATTATTATTATTATTATTAATTAAAATAGTCTTGATGTCGGTGGTAATAACAACAATAACAGTGGTAGCATGACAAAAACAACAATGATGATATTTTTATTAATAGTAGTGATATAAATAATAATGATGATACTATTTGTTAATAGTAGTAGTGATAGTGATTATGATTTTCATTTTTTAAATTGTTATTTCTTAAAATTCTAATGCATGGTTTATTTTTTTTAAATCATTTAATATTTAATTTATTAAAAAATAAATTTTGTATTTGTCTATATTGGATGCTTCATGTATAATGACCCAGTTCACAAGTTTGAAAATTGAATATTTTATTTAAATATTTTATATATTTTTTTATCGAGTTATTCAAGATATGTAATCTCGATCACAAGTTTAACATGATATTCTAAGTTAACCCATAGTCCAGCCGTGCTATAAATCAAGAGCACCGATGCCAGTTCAAGCCATAAGACTCAACCTGTCATTGAAGGCTAATTCTGGTCCTAGTACTAACCATTCACATCGTGCCACCCGTAAGATTTTACTTTTATTTTTCCTGGCTTAAATAAATTTTTTATTTTAGATGATAACGTGGGAATCAAATTTCCGTACTATCCTGATCCAGACCCTCTTCTTCCTATTATTCTCTGTTTAATACCTTCTCACTTGTATAATGACCATGAAAAACTGAAGCTATTTATTTCACCAAGAATTGCTCCTATAATTCTTTGATATTTACGACTCCTTTTTGTTTTTGAAATCAAATTCAAAACGACAGGGGATCGGATACCAAGTGGAATTTAAAGCAATAAATAAAAGTACCCCAGTCACCTGCTTCCACGTATGCTACCTTCACAAGCTACATTCAATGGCCATGAGCTGAGATGCCACGACCAACATGGCTGCAACTGTGAGGTGTTCATCATTGTTTTTTTGAAGACAGTGAGAAGTCAGCTTATGCCTTGTTTCGGATCGCTCGTTGTGCTGAAAGGCATGAAATCCTTCGACGAGGAAAAAGAACGGTGCTCGTCGTCCTTCTGTCTTGTTAACATTAGATCATGGGCCTTCTGATGCAATTTCTATCATATCCCATCCATCCACGTGTTTTGCAGTGTATTATTATTCCGATTTGGATTTTTAATTAATTATTATTGTTTCAATTCTCAATATTCTCTGTTAAAAAAACTTGAACTTAAATTCAATCTACTATCCTCCATCGATTTCCACTACCAAACAAATTCCATCAGCTCATTTCATAGCTGCTTATTTCTTCAACTTTCACACACACATATACACATCAAAAAGATTTTTAAGATTGAGTTTAACTGGACCGAGTTGATATAATTGAGTCAACTTATCTGGATTGATTCAGAGTGTGTTTGATATCGCTTTTATTTTTATAGTTGAATTTTTTTTAAAAAAATAGTTTTATAAAAAAAATGAATTTCTATACCGTGTCCCCAGGATTCTTATTGTATATACTATCTTTTGAAATGATGATAATATGAGAAATCCATAAGCCTCCCTTCTTCGGGTAAGGTATGAAATATGAATCATAGACTTCTACTGGGAATTTAACACGTGCCTCATCCGAAACCATCTTTATGTGATTTTTTTAAAAAGTTTTTGCTACTTTAACTACAATTCAGTTAAAAACAAAACAGAGAGCAGATTTATGTTCTCAAAGCAATTTCAAAGTTGTAATTTCTTGTTTCTTCAAAGTTCCGTGAAAAAAAAGACTTTCAATTTATCGCGTGTAAAAACATGATTGGCCACATCATATCACATCAAAACCTACTCTTACCATCGTTATAAAAAACACAACCAGGACTCCATAAAAACCATCTATCCAATCCAACATCCTCACTAATTCACATCGGACCTCACCATATCGGAGATTAAGGTCACCCCTGTCCACTCCACTCCACAACGGAATATTCTAATTTAAACGGAATTTCATTAAATGAGTTCGCCATCTGGAGTAGAAGATTCTAAAGAAGACGAAAAAGACGAGGAATCGAACCGTCTGTTACCGTTGCCATCCTCAGCTCAATCTCAATCTCAATCGTTACGAAGTGAGGAGGATTCTGATGAAGTAGCATTCGAAGCGCGAGAGAAAATCTTGATCGTTGACGTGGAAGAGCCAGACTCAATTGACGCCGTTGATTATGTCCCGCCATTCTCGTGGAGAAAACTCTGGTTATTCACAGGACCTGGGTTCTTAATGAGCATAGCGTTTTTAGATCCAGGGAATCTAGAAGGAGATCTTCAGGCAGGAGCGATTGCAGGGTACTCGTTGTTATGGCTCTTAATGTGGGCAACGCTCATGGGGTTGTTGATCCAGATGTTGTCAGCTCGTGTCGGGGTTGCGACAGGGCGGCACTTGGCGGAGTTGTGTAGGGACGAGTATTCGAATTGGGCCAGGTATATTTTGTGGTTTATGGCGGAGGTGGCACTTATTGGTGCTGATATACAGGAGGTTATTGGGAGTGCTATTGCTATTCAGATTTTGAGTAATGGGATCTTGCCGCTTTGGGCTGGAGTTCTAATTACAGCATCGGATTGGTATGAGCTGCATTGAATTGATCGTGGTTTAAAATTATTGGGTTTCGCTGGATTTACTCTTGAATCCAAATTCTATTGTTTTATTCTCCATGTTTTTTTAGGATCTTGACAGGTTTTATTGAAGCTGGCTTGAAATAAATTGAAAATTTCGGATTGAGTTATATATCTTCGCTGTGAAGTTGGGCATTAAGTCAACATTGATAGCTAATTGTCACTTGTATCTTTTGGGATAATCCTCTGATGCTTTTCTATTTTAGTTCTGTAAGATAGTAGTTAATATTTGCACTTGCTTGATGATTTGTTTTATTAACTAGGGTTTTTTTGTTCTCTTTTTTGTGTGGACAGTTTCATGTTTTTATTTCTAGAGAATTATGGAGTAAGGAAGTTAGAAGGTGTTTTTGCGGTTCTGATCGCGACAATGGCTTTATCATTTGCCTGGATGTTTGGTGATACCAAGCCGAGTGGAAAAGAACTTTTAAAGGGTAAGAGTTTTATTTGGTAGAGGAAGTGAAAACTCTGCTGTTCAGTGTTTGGATTTTGTTTCTGTGAATATCTTCATTCTTTTGATTGATTATGATCCCTTTTGTAGGTATATTAATTCCAAGACTTGGTTCAAAGACAATTCGGCAAGCTGTGGGTGTGGTGGGTTGTGTCATAATGCCGCACAATGTGTTCTTACATTCTGCTTTGGTACTGTCCAGAAAGATCGATCCTCAGAAAAAAGCCCGGGTTCAAGAGGCGCTGACTTACTATTCAATTGAGTCCTCTGTTGCTCTTTTTGTCACTTTTATGATTAATTTGTTCGTTACAACCGTGTTTGCTAAGGGGTTTTATGGTACTCCACAAGCCAATAGTATAGGACTCGTTAACGCGGGGCAGTATCTCGAGGAGAAGTACGGTGGAGGACTCTTTCCAATTCTTTATATCTGGGGTATTGGCTTGTTGGCTGCTGGACAAAGTAGTACAATAACTGGGACCTATGCTGGGCAATTTATCATGGGAGGTTTTCTCAACCTGCGTTTAAAGAAATGGACGAGGGCATTGATAACACGGGGTTTTGCTATTATCCCAACTATTATTGTTGCTGTCATTTTCAACACATCTGAAGCTTCATTGGATATTCTGAACGAGTGGCTTAATGTGCTCCAGTCGATGCAGATTCCTTTCGCACTTATCCCTCTTCTGACCTTGGTAGCCAAGGAGCAGATCATGGGGGTATTTAAAATTGGGCCTGTTCTTGAGGTAAACTGTTGACTCACATTTCTAGTAGGTTTGTTCTGTCATGTGTGATTCTTTGGCACTTGTCATGGTTGAAGTAGAACCAGAAAAGTTCCATGTTCAATACCTGTGGTCCTTCATGTCAAGACATCAGGCTACAGAGGTCTTGGTTCCTATAAATTGTTTTTTCAATACCATTTTAACAGCTATAGCATTGCATCAGCAGTTTGATTTGCGGAATATTTTGCCAAGGGCTTCCAGTGACACAAAATGCAAAGGCCCTTTATGCAAAATAGAAAACAAATCAGCTATAAAATCTGTTATTGTAGATACTATGCATCGACTTCATAAATTAAGCAACCAGCTTTTCATATTTTTTCCTCTATCTGTTATGTAGTTCTAGTATTTAGATTGCCGGCCATGACGAATCTATCATTTCATGTATTTTAAAACTTTTTCTTAATCTTCTAAAGCTGCAAACGACCTTTCAATTGTTTACTAGCACCTGTGTGCTTTCAGCAAATTCTTATAATGTCTGAAGATGAGTATAAATGAGATCGACCATCTTATATATAAAGAGATGATTCCCAAATGATATCAACTTTTAACTTTTGCAGAATTCTTTCTGTATCTAATGTTTTGTTCATTTATATTGTAGAGACTGGCGTGGACTGTAGCGGTCCTGGTTATCCTGATCAATGGGTATCTTTTGATTGATTTCCTTAAATCTGAAGTTAAGGGCTTGCTCTTTGGCATTCTGATTGGAAGTGCCGCGGTTGCATATGTATCATTTATCATTTATCTTGTTTTTCGTTGCGGTACAAGTCCTTCAAATGGGCTCAGCTTAGAGCTATCGGAGAGGATTACTTGAATGGAATTGAGTTGGTGCAGCTTGCAGAAACCTCGGAGCACTAGAATAATGGCAGTCATCAATACGACACATTGATATTCTTTCGTCAAGTAAAATGCACATTTATGTTAGGAATCACTTACCTTTGTGCATGCATAAAGCAAGTCTACAATGTCAAAAAATCAATGTTGCAGGCCCCCCCAAAAGTTCCGCTCAGAAATGGTCGTGATGTTGGTATTGGGAGCCCCGTAAGAACTTTCTTTTCTCTGTCTTGGTGGTTGAAGGAGCACAGTAATAGAAAGAAGATACGTTGTAAGCGTGCCTTGTTTACCTCTACAAAAATTTAGGATGAGCTTGTTAGTTTCTTTTTTTGATGTGACAGTTTTTCTTGTACGATAGTCAACCTAGCATTGTCAGTTTCTGAAAGGAAGTAATCAATACAGCAGAATGAGTTTGAACTTTGTTTACTGTACATATGGAGTGTACTTACATTTATGAAACTTTATTGCCCATCATTATTGTCTTTTCTTTTGATCTTGCTTCTTATGATTTGCAGTCCGGGATTCAAAACTCAAATCTGTTTAAGAAAATCCCTTCCTTGAACACAACTAATATGAGAAAATCAGCTTATAATGAGGGAGGATTGCTGTGTTTTAGCCGGGTTGCATAGTCTGATATTAATGCAGATGTGGAGGAACAGATGGAGTTCCATAAGAACATCATGTTGAAATTTCAAAAAAAAAAAAAAAAGTTTTGGACAAGAGAATGCCGTGCAACTGGTCTTTCTGTACGTTCCACTACCTTCTCTTTGGGCGAATGTCATCTTCCTTTCTCTTAGGACACGTTTTGGACAACCAAAGGAGTTTCATTAATTTGCAATTTTTTTAAAAATATTTTAGTATGTCAATATTAAAAATAAAATTTTAAAAATAATATTTACCGAGTTCTTGAGCCCATTTCAGTTTCTGGACAAATCGGTGCAGCATTCGGTTCTTCCTAGACGCGACATTAAAATTTTACACTGCGCTTGCGTGTGTACGTACCTGTGGAAATGGGTTTGGATGATTGGTTTCTCAAGAATATTTCATCTTATGATTGATTAGTATCACTGTGGCTCAATGACTCCGGGTACTTTTATGCTTGGAGAAGTCCCGGGTTTTCTCAAATTTATTTTTGTTGCTTTTTAATTTAACTTTCGATTACCTAAACAAATTATGCGGTTTATATAAAGAATTTGTAAACTTTTGACTTATTGTTTCTAGTTCGTAATACATCCATTTAAATAAATAAAACAATTATGTTATGAAATCATTCGTTTTATATGGATTTTATTTGCATTTTCATTTATTATCTCCAAGGTCACTTGAATTTTACATTTTCTTATGATCTTTGAGCTTACAAGTATTTATGTATATTATTAGACTATAAATAAAAGCACTGTGAGATTATGTTGGGTACATTACATTTACAATATTGTATGAAATGATAGTGTTTTTCCTTTTTTAATCTCTATTGTTCTATTTACTTTTTATTTACTATATTTATTATTTATTGAGTATATGTACTTTTAAACATTCATCGCAATCTTCGACGACAAGAAGCAATATTCCAGCTATAGCTTTTCTTACATGAGTTTGTTTCCATATAGTTGCTAATATGATAATTAATAGAGACTTACATGATTGTTTATATAAACATTAAACTCCTGGCCAATTGTTTTTTCATTTGCTTCTTTTTATATTCTAATTATATGAAATTAGATCTAGGTTATAGTAGACAGATATAATTAAAATATAGAGGATTGAAATGTAGCACACAAAGAAAATACTTGGATCACTCTAAATTCATATGAATTTTTATTTTGGTCAAAAAATTATTTTGTTTATTTTTTTAATACATGACTTAAAGAAATGAGAGAGAAAGTTATCAAAAAATTAAAAAAAAATTAGAGGAAAATGGTTGATTTTTGTGATTCCAACAATAGAAACGGTTAAAGTTCATTTGAAGGAGTTTGATAATGATGAGTTTTTCTTTTAAACATGCATAAAAAAAGAGATTGAATTCTAATTTGATTTTTGAGGTTTGGTTGATTTTTGTTTTCCTGGGCGATTCTGAGATATTTTGACATTAATATGCGGTTTAGGAAGATTTTATTGTATTTACTGGGTGTTTTTTTTGGGTGTGAGAATGAGTTGAAAAAATTGAATTTCAGTTCAAAAAATCCCTACCCATAACTTCTCGATGACCACAAAGGTGCTCAAGTTCTAAGTTGGGCAATAGTAAGTGACTTGTCGCTTGTCTTGATAGGTGGCACATCACCTTTTTTTTTTTCCTTTTTTTTTAAAATAGAATAGGGGTAATATATTTTTTTAAGAAGAAAAAAAATCATAGGAGCGTGCACCCAACTTAGGCCCAAACACATGATTTATTTAATGCTATCACATGCTACACTCAAATATATTGATCTCGTTCTGTTCCGGCCGGAACGGCCGAAATGGCCCGTTCCAATGCAAAATCCGGGACAAAACGGCGACATTTTTGTCCCGGTCAAATTCCCTGCCAGATCCGGCAATTCGTACCGGGCGTTCCGTTCCGAGTTCAAAATAAAAATAAAAAACAAAAACAAAAACTCAACCCATAAATTATATATTAGTAAAAATAAAAAATTAAAATCATAAAAGTTAACATATCATGCACCCTAGCTTTGTTCATAGAAACATCATAAAAGTTAAATTTCAAATATTTTGGATCTTTTAATTATAATTAAATTCATTCTTTATTTTTTATTTTTTAAAAAATAATTTTATTGTTGGAATTTTAGAGATGTTTCTAATTTTGAGATTGTGTTTGTTTGATTTTGTGTTTGAATTGTATAATTTAAAATTAATTTATCTTGAATTTTAATTATATTTGTTAAAATATTTTTTTTCATATATATATATATATATATATATATATATATATATATGAACAGTACAAAACCGGAACGGAACGCCGGAATGCACCGAAACCGGAACGTTCCGTTCCAAATAAAAAATCGGAACGGTACCCGGAATGGATTTTACAACATTGGCTACACTTGTTTTTTTTTTAAAAAAAAAAAACTTTAACAATTTTTTTTTGCATTTTATCATTTAATCATATAGTTAAGATGAAAAATCTTTTATTCAACCGGTCGGAGTTCACAACCCAAGTTATAATGACAGCTTAACTCGAGTTAAACCATATTTTTAAAAACAATTGAATTGATTTTTATATTTTTGGATCATTTTAATATGTTATTGTTAAAAATTTTTATAAAAAATAAAAAAAAATTATCTTATTATATTTTCATGCAAAAAACACACCATTGTTATCGTGCTAAAAAAAACTTCAGGCTTATCATATAAATTTACAACGATCTCTTCAAATACCTCTGAGTGCTATGTGCGCACCAGGCGCTTGATAACCTCCATTTTGCCAACGTAAAAAATAACATTAATATGTCAGTTACAGTCTCCAGAGGACTTATTTGGTTTTGAAGCTAAACTGTATTTTTTAAATCTTTGTACCTTCGAATTATTTTTAACATTGTTTTAATATGTTTATATTAAAATATTATTTTGATATAATAAAGAATCTTGAGCAACCATAATGGTTCCCAATAAACAGGAGGCCAGGAAACCAAACGAAGAAGAAACAACCTTAAGAAAAGAGAAGAACACACACACACCACACCAGTAAAGGGACAGAATACACGTGCGAACAAGTAAGAAAAAATAGCTGCTGTGTTAACCTTTTGGACAACCACGACAACCAGAAGAAACACATGTGCCGCGTAAACAAAAGAAAAGGCAAGAGGAGAAACGAATAGAGTACAAAATTCCTTCCTTGCATGAGTCGTAACCGAAAAAGCATGCAAAATTGCCTCTCTCACGCCTGCAGTCTTCACCTACGACTCTATCAGTCAACTGTATTTCCCTTTTCATACGAGCTCTATTAAATCAATCTTCTTCTCCAATCAAATCACCAATCTTCTCTCCTTTAAACCCCCAACCTCTTAATCAAACCCCCTCCAAACCTCTCTAAATTTCCATCCCTCCCAAACCTTGTCTGCCCTTTTCTCGCCTCTTTTTCCTTACATCCTGAATCATGGATCCTCACCACCACCAGCGCCGCGGATTTCTTGCCGGAACGGCGCCCTTATCCCCTGAGACTCCCGTTTCCCGTTTTATCGATCAAAGCCCCTACTCAGAAACTCTTGAAGCTGCCTTCTTAAGACTCAACTTATCTCGTGATAATCAAACTTTAAATTCAGGTTCTCATGACAACATCGTTAATGGGTCTGGTGTAAATTTTAACATCTTGGATTATTTTGCCTCTAATGGCCAGGTTGGTTTTTTGCCAGCCCAGAATAATGATATAAATCCTTTCGGGGCTACGAGGGTTCGAGATTTTGTTCACAATCCAATGATGGCTCGTTCTAATTCTGATTTGAGGAGCAATGCTTTCGTTTATAGTGGTGCGTATCAAAATCCAAACCTTAACAGCCGGAGAGGATTAATGCAAAGAGAATCGCATTATGGGTCGATGAATAATGTTTTGGTGTCTAAAAACCAGAATTATGGGAGGAGGCCTCTTTGGTTACAAGATCACGTGTCCTGGGAGGATTTGAGTGGTAAGATTGTGGCATTGGCTAAGGATCAACACGGATGCAAGTTCTTACAAAGGTTTATTGAGAGTGCAACAAGAGAACAAATTGATATGCTGTTTTACGAAGTGATAGACTACACTGGGGGGTTAATAGTGGACCCATTTGGGAATTATGTTGTACAAAAGCTTATAGAGGTGATTAGCGAGGAACAGAGGACTCGGATTTTGCGAAACTTAACTCGAACGGATTTTCAACTTGCGAGGATTTGTCTTGATGTGCATGGGTATGTACATGCATCTGGCTATTATTTTATCCATTCCTATTTTCTATGCAAATTGAGAATGTGGTATCTGTTTTTTGTTTTATTTTTTTGCTTGAAGAAACTGAACATGCACCGGCTAAGTTTTTCTCTTCTTTTTATATTAACTGTTGAGTTGATTTATTTATTCTTTTTGGCAATAGAACTCGGGCTGTGCAGAAGTTGTTGAATTGTATTACAAACCCTGCGCAAGTTTCTTTAGTTGTATCAGCTCTAAACCAAGGTGTTGTTGCGTTGATCAAGGATTCCAATGGTCATCATGTGATCCAGCATTCCGTGAAGCATTTTTCTCCTCAAGACAATAAGGTGATCTTCAATTCAAAAAAAAAAGTTTGTTGCAATCGTTTGTTATATTTCTATAGTATCATTTCATATTTCTTATGGAGTATAATATGGGTTATTATTTCCTGTCCTGCTGCTATTTGCTCGATAATTTGCTCCATCACTTCCCTTCAACGTGGTGATTATTTTACTTGTTTTCACATTGTCTCTGTCAAGTGATTTTCTTTATGGATCAAGTTCTTTTATTTACCCTTTTCTATGTTTTAATAAATCAATTTTCTCTATCTTTAAAGTTTTGCTTGATGAATACTTAGTTGGGTTATAAACAAATTCTAGTTTTCCCATTCCACCTGAACTTCTTAGAGGTGCATTTACTGCTGCAATATTCTCCTTTCTGAATATGCATTTATGGTATAGCCTAAAATCCTGAATATTTATAAAATTGCAATGGAGTTTCAAATCAATTTGCAATAGGATTTAGCTACAAACATTACACCTCAACCACCTGAATTAAGGTGTAAAGCTTGGGAACATCAACAAGCTTGCAAAAACTTTTGGTAGTTCGTAGGCTGTAAAAATGGAAATTTTACTTTTTTTTTTTTTTGGTAATAATCGGGGCATTACGCCCAGCAATGGTTGTATCCGCAGCTTTCTAAAATCTTTTCGTTTGAACCCGTAGTGTTTCCTATTTACCATGTGTTATTTTATGCCTGTTGTCTCATGTTTCTCTTGTCTTCCTTTCTATCATTGTTTCCTCACTTTCTTGTTTTTGTTCATCACCTTCTGCAATTATTCTGGCTGTTATTCTGCATTTAAAATATTGCCTGGAACCAAATTATATTCTGGCCTCATGATTATCTGATAGTGTATTTTCTTTTGCAGTATATTTTGAAAAAGGTGGCAGAGAAGTGCTTTGAGATTGCAACCAACAAGAGTGGATGCTGTGTGCTGCAGCGATGTGTTGAATACTCAGAGGGAGAACCCAGAGATCGACTGGTAGCTGAGATCATAGCAAATGCACTGCTCCTAGCAGAAGATCATTATGGGTTTGTTTCACTAAACCTCATCAATGCTTTACTACGCATGGAAGCGCAATGTTAACTTGATATGGTTCTCGTAATTTTCCATGATTTTCTCTAGAAACTATGTAGTGCAACATATTCTGGATTTAAAGGTGCCACAAGTCACAGAAAATCTCCTTGCACAGTTCGAAGGGAGTTACATGGCTCTTTCGTGTAACAAGTATGGAAGTAATGTTGTGGAGAAGTGCCTGTTAACAACAAGTGAGGATCAATCCACACAAATCATCTTGGAGCTGCTAAGCAATCCAGGTGCTTCCATGCTCCTTGTGGATCCTTTTGGGAACTTCGTTATCCAGAAAGCACTTTTAGTATCTCAGGTTAGATCATATATCTCACCTGCTTGTTGGATAACTGCAAACAAGGTGTAACGTGCTGATAGCAAGCATCGCTTTATTCTTTGACATATCAAACTCAAATTGTTTCTTTATGCCATTCCTGTTCTTTTATTGAGCTTTGTAGTAAAAGTGTATTGACAACCTGGACTTCCCAGACTCAAACTGCTTGAGTTGGTCTGAATATATTTTAGTAAATTCTCGACATAAGAGACATTTTTCTGTGAGGAATTGAGTCTGTTACATCTTTGATTTTCTCAGAGATTGTGTACTGCTCTTCGTTTGGTGTGGCAGACTACTTAACTCAAAATCAGTCTGTGTACTGGGCGATGATGGTTTTAGACCTGCATTTGTTGAAATTCCATTTTGACAATGATTAGTACTTAACAGGCCTTTTAATGGTCGTTAGATCACCTCATTATTTTATGAAATATATTCCATCAATATGAAGAGCCACAGTGCTTTTCCAAAACAATTCACCAAGCTTGCCAAAACTCGTGTCCCCGAAACAATTGTGTTTGCTACTACCTAATTCATGCATGACTAATATAGGTTTAGTACCTTTTCTTTTTTCTCTTTGCTGTATCAAGTGTATTTTAAGCACAGAATCAAGCAGGCTTTGATCATTTGTTATCCTCTTCCCATTTTTGCAAGAGCAGGGAGACGTCCGAAGATGTTTAATTGCCCTGATAGAAAGGAACGATCAAATGATGGTCAGCAATATCTATGGTCAGAAGGTGCTTGTTTGGTTGACCAAGAACAGGAGGCTGCTAAACCTATAGGCATGTATAGCCTGAGGGAGTTATTCTAATTACAATTTTCCTACAGATCTCGGTTTTGGTTTTTTTTCCTTCAGGTTTCACCCCACTATTAGTGTTGTTGTTTAGTTGAGCTCGTAACTGCCCTCTTACACTTCAGCATGGAGAATGGCTGTGCGGGTGTCTGCTGTTTGTTGTTATCTAGGATGTCGCCTGTTTTTTTGCTTTGTACCGTTGTAGACTTGTAGCATTCGAACACATTAATTTGGTGGTTGTGGTCACTCTGCAACTGAGTAGGAACTAGCTAGCCTGAATTGCCGACAACAATCTCGAAGGAATTGGAAGGTTAAACTGTGTATATTTTGAGATCATCCCCTGTTCTTACTGTTTGCATATTCATAGTTCTCCATTCCCTAAAGGGCATTTGATTATGTTCATGTTGTTTCAGAAGTAAGACGTTTGATGGTGTTATGGTGCAGTTTGTTCTTTATTTGATGGAAGTAGATTTCATTAGCGATATCTGCTCTCGTGATGGCGAAGTGTTTGCAAATTGTCACTTTGAAAATATAATAAATGAAAAAAATGCCCACTGTTAATTTTCAGGGCAGAATATCCCCATTCCCAGGCCAAATTACTCAACCAAGTGCATGTTTGGCATGATCTCTTCCCTGACACACAAATGGGGTGGATTAAATGTTGCTTGGTTTCAGTTTTTATTGACTGATTGAGAGTGTGGTTGAAGTTGTTTTTAAAAATATTTTTTGTTTAAAAATACGGCAAAATAATATTTTTTTTATCTTTTAAAAATTATTTTTAACATCAGTGTATCAAAATAATTTAAACACATCAAAAATAAAATAAAATAAAAACATTTCACGCTCCATCCAGGCTGCTTGAGATGGGTCTATGTTCCGTATGAATAGACTAGTGACAACGGGCAACCACGAGGCATCGCTTTCCAGGACTAGCTTTATATGGCTGGCAAAAGCTATCAATGTCGTGGGACTAGCTTTCCTGTGCTAACCGGAGAGCTTTCTGGTTCATAACAAAATGTATTTTTGAAAAATACACATCATATCTACGGTGTTTTGTAAATATATGAATAGTGTTGGCTGTCTATTTCAATCAATTTCATATACTTTATTTATTTTTTTATATTAAACGCATGCACTTCTATTTTTAACTTGACTGGCTATATTAATTTTTGACATTTTATCAGTGAGTGTTATTAATTTTAAAATTAAACAAAATTTAAAATAATTACAAAAGGTGTTAAAAAAACATTATTATTATTTTTACCATGACCAACCAAGTGAGGAAATAAAAGGCAATAAAAAAATAGAAAAAAAAACACGATTTTCATGATGCATGGTAGACATATAAGTATATATTTATTGGCTAAACAGATCAAATATTTTATTAATATACATGCATACATATATATAACTTGATAAAAAAGAGCTTTGCTGTATAATAAATTGGTGTTGGGGATAATTAATTATGTAAAATAATAAATCTCTTACCTTTTAATTTGTGGCGGACATTCGTTTGGTCCGAGATAAAGGGGAGGAAATTGAGTACCTCGAATTTTTTATTTTAATAAATCCTATTTTACTTTTGATTTTATTTGAATCATTTTTATTAATTTATAATTATATTTAACATTAAAAATGAAAATTGATACAATTAGCATAAAAAAAACATCATCAACAATCTTTTTGGAAGTGGGGATTCATTCGTCGCTGGACTATATGACCCAAGCCCGTCGCTTCGCTGGAATGATCATGGTCGGCAAAACTCAATGGACTTTTAAAGTCAAAAAAAATTCATTGAAAAAATATGAAGTTTTTGTATTAGAAATATCAGGGATATATTTTCGTAAACCATGGTGTCAAAATACCTCGAAGAGGAATATCTACAACCTTATGTTTATGATTTTCTCAAAATAATTTATTATGACAGCAAAATGAGGCTCCAAGTCAGGGTTTAAAATCTACTGGTTTTGGAAGGAAAATCAAGAAACAAATAAAAATAGATTTTAAACCAAACAAAAAGGAGGAGATTGAGTGAAGAGACCATGGCCAACAGTGAGAGAAAATGAGGTTTTTAAACCATTGAAATCAAAAAAGAAAAGGAATGGAGGGCTAGAAGAAATTAGTCGTTGTCATAAAGTGTTTCGTGAAATGATTCCAATCAAACATGTTTTATTCTTCCCCTTAATTTTTGTTTTTGATGTATTCCAATAAGAAAATGATTGATTCTAGATTCATTATGAACCTAGAATGATAAAGTTCTAGATTCCAATAAGCTACCATTTCGTGAAAATGATTAAGTTAGTTTTCAAGGCTTTGATTTAGTCTAGTGTTGATTACTGTTATGGAAAACCTTGCTCTGATACCACGTTAAAGAACCATCTCACCTAAAAACAATTACACAATATGAATTTTAAGTCTTGAATGGTAGCTTATGGGAATTATTATAAACCCTTTTTTATCTAGAATATTAGCGTAATTTTAACCCTAAGACACATGATCTCTGAGATTTTCCAGCAAAATTTCAGCATGCATAGATCAAAAATTATATTTAATAATATAAAACCGGGTATTGGTAAAAAAAATCTCGTGCATCATAAGGTTTTCCTAACTAGAAGAAAATATGCACTCACCAACCATCTACATTTGGTGCTCAACTGTTAATTTTTTATGTTTTACACTTTCCGCATGCAGTTGTGGTTAAAAGAAGATTCTAATTAATGAGAAGGCGACAGTGAGAGTACGTAGCGCAATAAAGAAGCTGATGAAGGAGCCCAAACGAAAGTGTAGATTTTGGACACGACAATCCATAAACCATACATACAGAAAACCAGGAAACTCTGGTTCAATTAATTTAAGTACTTTTATTATTGTTTTGTAACATCTAGGAAATCTCAAAGATTTAATCTTCTTGCTCAAGTGATTCTTGACCAAAAGGCATTGAGAGTGTATGTACAAGCAAGAGGATTTAGAGGGAGAATTCAAAAGCATAGTAAAGCTGTTATGCGGAAGGTCTAAAATGCTAATGAAGGACCACGTACCAACTTTATGAACTGAGAAACACTTATTGGGATGATGGAAGAGAAAATGATGTTTAATTTATGCATTCTTTGGGGTCCATGGACTGCTCAGGAAGATCGATCGGCTTATAGAATAACGAGTCCTGTCAAATATTAAAAGTGAAGAGTGGCTGAAATTTCTCGGTTTTTTCTGGTTTTGTGGGGCGAAGAATTGTAGAGAGTTAAAGGACTGGTGAGGACCACTCGCTTTATGATGTGGGAAGCACTTGGAGAGCACACAGCAGGAAACAATGTATAGTTTATGGATTGTTTCAGCTGGGTAAATGAAATGCATGCTGACGAGTATAAAAGTGGAGAGTATTCAGAATAGAGAGTTGCATTGGTATTTTAATGGCGAAGAATGGCAATTACTATTGTTTTGGGTCTTGTGGATTCAAGAAATGTAGAGGTGGTGCACCCTCCATTGAGCTCCAAACAAACAAAAAATCAAACTTCTCGCCCTATCCTCTTACATCGATCATGGTGATCGCAGTATCATCCTTCCATTATCAAGTTCGTAAACAATGCAGCGAAGTACAGTTTCTGTAATAAACTTAGTTGCTGGTGATGGTAATATATAGTGGTTAATGTTTTTTTCAAATGATTTTTTATGATTTGAAAATATATTTTTTAAAAGAAAAAATATTTTTGATATAGCATAACAAAATAATATTTTTTTAAAAAACTATTAAAAACATGGTGTAACAGGCAAAAAAGACAAACATTCCCTCCATTTCTCGAGAACAAAAGGCAATCATTCAATTTTGGTAAATGCTTCTAAGACATCTGAATTTATAAATTATTAAATATTTTCGTGTGCACCGTACAGCTAGGTGACTAGGTGTCACTCCACCAGCTGGCCACCGCGTTTTCATGTCCTGTGGTTAAATTTTATATTGTGACTAACCCTACGAATTTTTTTAAAGGAACAAAAACCCTAAACCAATTCTTTCGATTCATTTGCCACTGAACTATGGATTCCCTGAAGAAAAAGGAGAAGATAATCCACACCATAGCCACTACCAGCAGTAACGAAAGCATTATTGATATTAATACCGAACAGAGCTGCATCAATCCCAGTTGTTTCTTCTGCACTATGAAAGAGCCAAACTCAATGATCAGGAGAGCAGGACTACAACGTTGTTTCAAGGAAATGCCTTCCAGAGACAACCAAGCACTTGTTCTGGTTCTTAGCGGTCTATGGAATATTGCTATGACACAACCAGATGATCCAGAGTTCCCATCCCTCGGTGTCTTCCGCTGCATGGCAAGTTTGATCCAGAAAGGTATTGATAATAAAAGTTGGCTTCTTAAGGATCAAAACATTTACATCCCATATTATGCAGCTCATATTATTGGCTCTTACACCATGAACAAGGCCAAGTTTGCAGAGAAAGCTGTTCAATCGGGTGTGATACCTCCATTAATGGATCTTTTAAGAGGAAAGATGAGTTGGGTAGAGCAAAGAGTTGCCGTTCGAGCGCTGAGTCACCTTGCAAGCTATGAGAAAACGTTTGATGCAGTAGCAATGTATGAAGAAGATGTGGTGAAATCAGCTATGAAGTTAGCTTCCAACTGCCTTGAAGTGGTGTACACAAAATTCGTTGGGGTGCCGGATGCAAAGGAGAGGCTGGAGTATCATCGAGACTTGCTCACAAGAGGTGTTGGAGGGCTGGACACTGAGAACAGGAAAGCAGAGGAGTGGGCTTGCCAACTTCAACGCTGGTCTCTCTATCTCTTAAATTGCTTTGCTTGCAAAGAAAGGTCTCTGAATCTCATTTGTAGGCAGGAGTTTTTAAGAGATTTGTGTGAAATGTGGGGTGGATTGGTGAATCACGAATCACCTGCTGGTGTTGGACTCATTAGAATTCTATGTTACAGCAAACACGGAAGAAAGAGTATCGCCGAGTCTAAAGAAGTTGTAATAAGACTCTGTCATATCTCGAGATCTTCAGATGACTGGCAGTACATTGGTATTGATTGTCTTTTATTACTTCTCAAAGACCAAGATACCAGGTTTAAAGTTCTAGAAATTTCCGCCTTGTTTCTTGTAGATTTGGTCGAACTCAGGAGCCTTGCAGATCGATCAAATGTAGGCGAAGAAATAGCAAGAGTACTTCTTTTTGATTACAGACAAATCATGTTGAAATTAAAGAGCAAAGAAGTTCAAAAAGTTATGCAAGAAATCTGGGATTTGAAGGTAGAGAGAAGAAAACAAGAGAAAACGATGCCTAAAGAAATGGTTGAAGAGAGAAGGGTTTTGGTGGGTTTGATAAAACAACAGGGCAACCACATGTTTTGTTTAGGAGACATAGAGGAAGCATTGGCGAAGTATACTGAAGCATTAGATTTATGTCCATTGAGGTTAAGAAAAGAGAGAGTGGTACTTTACAGCGATCGAGCTCAGTGTCGCTTGCTCCTTGGGGACCCAGATGCTGCCATTAGTGACTTGACTAGAGCTTTGTGCCTGTCCACGCCTGCAAATTCTCACAGCAAGAGCCTATGGAGAAGATCACAGGCCTTTGACAGAAAACGTTTGGCCAAAGAAAGCTTGATGGACTGTGTAATGTTCCTGAATAGCTGCGTCAAGACTGAAACAGCCAAAGGTGTGAAAATTCCATACCATGCAGCACGTATGATCAGCAAACAGATGGAAGCTACATGGATTTTTGCCAGTCTCGAGTCAAAAGCATCCAGCAATCAATCAAGTAAAGTGCAAGAATCGAAGAATTATGACAAGCAAAAATATGATGAGATGATGAGAATTATGATTGAGAAAAAAGGTCTTATCTCCAGTAAGTAATATGAGCTTCCATCATTAACATTATAATACATACTTAACAGCCTTTTCTAATTCAGATGTTTCTCCTGATGTCTTTCTTAAACCCGGTGTGCTCATTGCTTGAACTATCCGGTACTCTGTTGTATTCAGGTGACAATCATTTTTGCTTTCAACTTTTCAGCAACGGAAAATCCGTTCCTCAACATATTCCGATGTTAATTCAATTATGCTAAGTAAACATCTCATCTAAAAATTTAAACTATTAAGTGGGGTCTTGGAATATGATTTATATTACTTACTCTCTAATACACCCACTCAAGTAAAAGTTCTTTGGGCTTGAAACTTGCATACATGCCCGCTCTATCTTGCGCTTGATTTTTATCAAATAGAATAGGGGTGGTGAGATTCGAACTCGTGACCGCTTGGTTAAGAAGGTTCTAATATCATGTTAAGGAACCATCCCACCTAAAAGCTTAAACTATCAAATGAGGCTCCAAAATATGATTTATATTAGTCTTTAACATGTTGTTTCTATTGCAGATTTCTGTTGCTGAAAGCCTTTTTTTTTGTAGTGCTATTGCTTGAACTATTTAATTAGTCTAATGTTTGACAGCCACTTTTGCTTCCAACTTTCAGGGCTGTCCACCATTAGAGAAGAACCATTCATAGGAAATGAAGAGGTGAAGAGAAAGATGGAAAGGGCAAGGAGTAAGAAAGATTTTTCTACTCGATCTATGCAAGGTAGATGGGGATCGAGGATTGGTGCATGCTGAAGGAGAGATACTGTGATCATCTGTGACCTCCAGACTTTTAAGCTGCTGGACTCGATATCTTTGATATAGTACTTTTATGGCCACTTGTTTTCCGTCGTCGGAAGTACTCCTAAAACATTATGCGCGCAGACCATAGCGTTTATTTTATTAAACAGGAAATGGAATCTCAAGCACACTGACTGTGATCAATTTCTGGAACATTTTGAGCAAGCTGTAAGCTTTTCAAGTTGGTGAACATGTGAGAGCTAGTACCTGTGTTTATTTTTAAATTACGAGGAAGCATGTAGTAAAATAAAATAAAATTGAATGGCAAGAGTTCAGGCGGTTAAGATTGCAGAGGCTGATTTTCTAACTAGGATCGGCAGGGGGACGTTTGAACGGGTTGTGAAGCTGGAATCATAAAATTTAATACCCTACAAAAGGAAAAAGAAAAACTCGATAACGTATTCATAACCGGCCGTAGAAATTAGTAAGCTTTGACTCTTTTTTATTAAGCATTAGTAACGTTTCAAATTAACAGCCCCCGAGGTGAGTGGCGCAGTGGTAAGGACCTGGTCAGGGTAGGCTTGTAAAGCTGGATCCCGGGGTTCGAGCCTCGGTAAGGACCTGGTCAGGGTAGGCTTGCAAAGCTGGATCCCAGGGTTTCGAGCCTCTGCAAAGCCCCTCGTAAGAGCGCTGGGGCAGCCGGGGGTTTACACATGCTCTGGGCCCACAAAGTGCGCTTTCCGGGTCATATGGTTCCACCGTTATCCAAAAAAAAAAAAAGTTTCAAATTAACAAATTAAGCCAATAAACCTGTTACCACCCTTACATTATATGATTTAAATCCCAATATTTTTCACAAACATAGCATATACATACAGGGAAAAAAATCTAATATTTATTGCTTTATTGTGTAAAAATTACAGAACTTTACGTACGATGGTTCATAATTTAACCTAGCACATATTTACTCGATGTTATTTAATAAAATGAAAATGAGGATTCATATCAGCAATGTAAATATATAAAATAATATATTTTATGAATAAAAATGATAAATTCCACTTATGAAATTACAGGAAGGTTTCAAAAAAAGGGAAAATAGAATAAAAGGTTTTGGGTGAGGCCGAGCTTATTTACTATGAATGTAAATATAGCGGGTCTTAAAAACTAGAGGCCTCGACTCCTCAAGGTGTGGAATCTGCAGAATGGACTTCTTGAAAATGTACTGATGATATTGGGCCTGTAGCCAGTCTTAACCTTCAATGGAGTAGCCCATTGGTGAATGGCCTTTTTTTTAAGGATTAGCACTGAGCAACAACACTGGATTGGCAGATTTATTAAGCCCCCGTTTGGCTGTGCATTTCCACCGGTGTTTTGTTGAAATTTGAATTTTTTTTCATTTTAAATAAATATATTTTGATATTTTTAGATTATTTCGATGTGCTGATGTCAAAAATGATTTTTAAAAAATAAAAAAACATCATTTTGATGTATTTCAGCACGAAAACTACTTTGAAAAGCTACCGTAACCGCACTAACAGGCACTAAGACACCCGTCCATCTTGGAACTTGCAAGTAGCAACTGCAGACAGGTTTGAGTTGAGCAAGCTAACCCCTGCATCAAGCACTCATGGACCCAAGCCCGGTGAAGGTTTGTTTTTATGCTTCAACTTGTTTTTTAGGTTTTTTCTAATTAATTTTTTATTAAAAAAGTATTAAGTCAATATTTTAAAGATATTTTTGAATTATTTTAATATGTTAATATAATAAATAAATCTATAATAACATCATGTTAAAACATTTTCAATTAAAAACACGGTATTGAAACAAAGTTTGTTGCGGCTAAGCTAACTGTCCGAATACTCTGAAGGCTCGTAAAAGACAAATAAATGTTTGTTGTGAGCTTTGACAGAACAATTCACTGATCCCCACTTCCAGCGAAAGCCCATGTCCGTACCATTAGAAAAAATAATAATAATAATAATAATAAAAACATTCTACCACCTTCACCTTTGTCGTCTTTCTCCTCCCATATACACACCCGAGCCAAAAACAAATAAATAATAAATTACAGGGGGAGGAAAAATCATTATGCTCATAGACTTGTATTGTTATTTATTATAACGGTGTAGCTATCATTTTGTTGCTCTAAAAAAATCAATGGCCATGGTTTCGGGTACTTTTATCTTTTTATATATTCTATTGGTTTATAAAATTGATGGAGATTAAAATAGTTTTTTTTAAAATGCATAATAAAATTATAACTCTTTGGACTGAATTCATAATGCAAGATAGGTAGAACCTCGGCACGTGGGACCACAGACATCAGTCTCTGGTAATCTCAGGCCGGGGCTGAAAAAAATATTTTTAAACCATTCCAAACCGTAGTCCATGCCATATCTACATAGCAACCTTGCGATTGCGAGCCTCACTCCAAACTCCACCATCACCCCAAAACAACATAAAGGCCTGCGAGACAGTATAGATTGACTGTTAGCTAGACTCTTCCTGTACCCTTTATATCCCAACCTTTTTTCCTCTTATAACCCATTACCATTTCTTCTACTTCAACAATACTGTCTAGAAAATGAGCTGGTGGTGGGCAGGTGCTCTTGGAGCTGCCAAGGTAAAAATTAAACCATCCCATTTGCAAATCTTCACTTTATTTCAACTTTTGAATTATGTTTTTACTTCACGTTTCATTTTTTGGGCAAATGTTTTTGCAGCAGCGGACTGAAAATGGCGACGCGTTCCGAGGACACCGGAGCGTGGCCCTAGTAATAGGCGTGACTGGCATTGTTGGGAACAGCTTAGCTGAAATCCTTCCACTCTCCGACACACCTGGTGGACCATGGAAAGTCTACGGAGTGGCCCGTCGTCCACGACCAAACTGGAACTTAGACCATCCTGTTGAATACATCCAATGTGACATATCTAACACGGCGGACACCCAAGCAAAACTCTCCAAGCTAACTGATGTTACTCACATTTTCTATGTCACATGGGCCCTCCGATTCACGGAGGCCGAGAACATCGAAGCTAATAACCTCATGTTCCGCAATGTCCTCCAGGCTGTTTTCCCCAATGCCCCCAATCTCAAACATGTTTGCCTCCAAACTGGTCTTAAACACTATGTTGGTCCATTCGAGCTGGTAGGCAAGATCGAACCGCATGACACTCCTTACACGGAGGATCTGCCCAGATTAAGCGCACCCAATTTTTACTACGATTTGGAAGACATTTTGGCAGGGGAAGTGGCAAAGAAAGAGGGAGTGACTTGGTCTGTGCACAGGCCGCATACAATTTTGGGGTTTTCTCCATATAGTTTGATGAACATAATGGGCACTCTTTGTGTTTACGCTGCTATATGTAAAAGTGAAGGGATGCCTTTACTATTCCCTGGGACGGAGTCTGTTTGGAATGCTTATTCCATCGCATCTGATGCAGACCTGATTGCTGAGCAGGAAATTTGGGCAGCTGTGGATCTTAATGCACGAAATGAAGCGTTTAACATCCACAACGGAGATGTTTTTAAGTGGAAGCATTTGTGGAAGATTTTGGCTGAACAGTTCGGGATAGAAAAATACGGGTTGCCTGAGAGTGGGAAGAAAGTGAGCTTGACGGAGTTGATGAAGGATAAAGGAGCAGTGTGGGAGAAAATTGTGAAGGATAATCAGCTGTTGCCTAACAAGTTGGAGGAGGTAGGAGTGTGGTGGTTTGCAGATTTTGTGTTGGGTGCAGAGTCCATTATTTCGTGTATGAATAAGAGCAAGGAGCATGGGTTTCTAGGGTTTAGGAATTCCAAGAACTCGTTGATTTCGTGGGTGGACAAGTTGAAAGCTCATAAGATTGTGCCTTGAGCTGGGTGGGTTTATATTTGCTTTTTTCTCTCTGCTGTGGTAGTTGTTTTCAAAAATAATTCTGAAGATTCGATGGATTTCCATCTCGTGGATGAATTCTATTAAAGCATATCTAAATTCTGAAGAAAAAAGCATTTCCTGGAGGTCCGTTTCGCTTATGGTTGTTCTTTGTCAAAAAATTAAAAAAGAAAGGGGAGGGAGTCTCTCTTCTTTTTGGGGTAGTAGTCGTATCAATTGACAGCTTGGGTTGCCTCTCTTTCATGTCAGGACCCAGAGCCCATAAGATCGGTAACTTAAACTTTTTAATGCTTGGGGAAACATTAACATTAACATTAACATTAACAAAAAAATATTGAAAAAAAAAAAACAGCTAAAAGAGAATGGACGATAATTGTTCATCACATAGATCAACGTTCTCAAAATCATTAGTCTACGTTTAAGTTTTTATGAATTTGCAAGTTAAAATGCATTTATGTACTAAATCGAACTAAAAATTGAAAATTAGTAAAACATTGATTGATTTTACAAGTTTACTAAATTTGTGATTTTAATCAAGTTAGTTTTGAATTTAACTTTAAAATATTTGTTGACGATTTTATGAGATCAAACATGTCTTTCAAACTATATATTGAAGCTACTTGAGATTTTATGGAGAAATATTATATACATGAAAATATATTTTGGTAAATTGTTAGATTAAATGAAGTTCATAAACATTATTTCAGAGAGCCAAAATTATTAGATAAATCTTGTAAAATGTGTCAAACTAGACATCCATGTATTGTTATGGACATATTTGGAGTTATAAAATGGAATTTTGATGTGAATGTAGATGAAAGGTTAACTAAACATGTTAATATTTTCAAATATATATGATAAACTCCGTAATTTCCAAATATATATATGACAAACACAGTAATATATTCATACAAGAGATAATCATGTATCTGAAATCATGACTAGAATCTACTATGAATTTATGAAAATAAAAAATTTAGACTACATGGAAAGATTTAGAATAAATCCTTTGTTTTTGTTATCATATTTTATTTATTTAATGTTAAATAGTTAATTCTAATTTGTATTTTTTGTCACATTAAACCTTCTATGATAATTTATTTTAATTATTAGATTTATATTAATTAATTAATTAATTACTAATTTATACTTATTAGTTTGCAGCTTAAAAGAGATCATGTCGATTAATACGGGGTATTTTTCTTTATTTAGGAGTGCAGTGTTTAGTCCGAGAATCTGGGTTTCTTTTACTCCTACTCTTTAAAAAAGAAAGAAAGAAAGAAGGGTGATCTTCTCAAGATTTTCAAAGGACTGAACTTGAAGGAGCGTCGTAGGGGTAAATAATTTAATTTTTTTTAGTGGCGTTCTTCTGATTTCTCAACAACTTTTTTTTTTAATATTTCTGATTTATATTCACTCTCGTCATAGATATCCTGCAGTGTAATTTTTATAATATTTAAAGGAAAAACCTTTTTCATTTTTTTAAATCTCTCTTCTTCTTTTTTGTTTTTTACATGGCTTATTTGCCGTGATATCTTTCTCTTTGTTCTATCACGGACACTATAGTTAAGTATACCAATCTCTCCTTTTCTTTTCCTCTTGCTTTGCTCTTATATTAAAAGATGGGGAATTGCTTTTTTATGTGATTGAATTATTTTTCTTTGTTTTCGTTAACTCTAACCGAATGTTTAGATTATGGTTTGATTTGTTTTTGAAAATATTTTTGTTCATAGATATATTAAAATAATTTTTTTAAAAAAATTATTTTTGACCGCATGAAAATGATTTTAAAAAAATAAAAAAATTCAAACTTTGAGACTAAAATTTGACATCGCTGGTGCAAGATGGAGGGGAGGAGAAAGCGGAAAGAATAAAAAAGCATAGGCGACAATAAGTGCAGCCATAAATCACGCCTACCACCCCTACAATATGATAAACGTTGCACTGCTTTAAAATCTTGACATGACATGACAAAATAAGAATGTTTGCCACGTATACATACAGTAGGTGTCCAGTGGTACAATTGAGACTAACATGTTTCTTCACCTTTGTCTTCGATTAGATTGCTTTAGTTGCTTATATGATAATGATTCAAGATTTATATAATTATTAACTTTAAAATTTATAATATTAGTTAAGCTATGTAAAGTTGATTTGAATATTCATATTAATAAAAAAAAAATTTGTTAGGTTAGAGTTTTATAGTTATTAATATAATGATAACTAAATATTTATATAATCATTAACTTCAGAGCTCATAAAAATAGTCAAAGTACATACATACTCTTGTTAATAATAATAATAATAATAATAATAATAAAGAATGTTGGCCACCAAAAGCTTTGTAGAGTTAACTTGTAAAAATGTAATATGTAAAATTAAATGATTTTATGAGCTACTATGTATTTATACGTAAAATCAAATTAAAAACTACAAAGTTAGTAAGATTAGACTTTACTCTTTCAAATAAATTAAATTAGTTTGATTTTACAGGTTTATTAAAAAAATTACATGAAATAAATCAAAATAAATTTGACTTTAAAATATCTGTTGGTCAATTTTGTGAAATTGATCATTTTCTCGAACTATATATTGAATCTAGCTAGAAGTTTACAGCAAAATACTAGACATATAAAATATATTGTGATAAATTTTCAAGTCAAACAGAATTCAAAAGCATATTATATCAGAGAATCAAAGTTACAAAAAAAATATTATCAAATATATCAAACTAGACTTTCATGTATTGTTTTAGATATTTTCAGAGTTACAAGTGTAATTTTATTCTGATTCTAATTGGGAGATAAATTAAACATCTCAATATTTTTCAAATATACATGATAAATTTAGTAATTTATATGTACGCAAGAGAACAATGTGGTTGAAATTATAATTGAAATATATTACAAAATTATAAAATCTGAAGATTTAGACTACATAGACAGATTTTAGTAAATTTTATTAATTGATTATAATATTATCGACCCTCTTTATGAGATTTTAATATAATATAAATTATTAACTGAAATTATCAATATATAATTTATAAAAAAAATTAATTTCAATTTTATAATATGGGTTTACATTGTGTTTTTCATGTTTTGTCAAAAAATAATAATTTTGATAACCTTGTATTCATGCGATGCCTGATGGCCATCGACGTCCTCTACGAGTTCAAACGTGCACTGGGCAGTCAAATACAAAATTATTCATCAATTAATATGATAATAATAATAAAACAATTATATGAACACAAAATTATTGATGGAGACGTTGATTTATTTATATATTCAATGAAATTTTGGCCATTTATTATTATTATTATTATTATAGTCAGTATAAAAAAAATAGTTGATATGATAATAATAGAAAAGATTCATCGTGAGAAACCCTGGACATGAATGCTCTCAGTGACCAATTCAACATTTTCTAAAACCCCTGGACATGAATGCTCTCTCAATGTATTTTCGTTTTTTATTACCTGTGTCCCATAATGCTGCAACAAGTTATCAATTGGATGACGCATAGTTAAGGTAAGATACTATAATTAAAATTGAGGTGGAAATTTATTTAGCCGAATATTTTCTTCTCATGTCCTGTGCGGACTGCGGAGTAGCTTTCAATAAAAATAAAAATTATTAATTTAATATATTAATAAATAGTTTTTTTACAGCCATTAAAATTCGTGTTAGCGAGAATCTCCTTGGGCTTTCTTGATTTCTTTTATCTACTATCATCTTTTCCTGTATCCTCCGAGTACAATTTCAATCACAGGAGTAAAGAAAAATGAGCTGGTGGTGGTCTGGTGCTCTTGGCGCAGCCAAGGTAAGGATTCAACAGCCCTCACCCTATCATCTATCATGCACCCACAACCCATATCTACATATAAATCTCATTTATTGTTATTCAATTTGCAGAAAAAACTCGAAGAAGATGAAACACCGAGAGATTATCAAAGCGTGGCCCTGATTTTAGGTGTTACCGGGATTTCCGGCAACAGTTTGGCGGAGATTCTCCCACTCTCCGACACGCCTGGTGGCCCATGGAAAGTCTACGGCGTCGCCCGACGTTCCCGCCCCAATTGGAACGAGGATCATCCGGTGGAGTACATCCAGTGCGACATCTCCAATACTGCCGAAACCCAATCCAAGCTTTCTAAACTCACTGATATCACCCACATCTTTTATGTTACCTGGGCCAGCAAACCCACCGAGGAAGAGAACTGTGAGATTAACGGTCTCATGTTCCGTAACGTCCTCCAGGCTGTTATACCCAACGCTGCCAATCTCCGCCATGTCTGCCTCCAAACCGGGGGGAAGCATTATTTGGGTCCCTTTTCATTATTAGGCAAGATTGAAGCTCATGATACACCTTTCACAGAAGATCTGCCCAGATTAAATTTTCCCAATTTTTATTACACACTGGAAGATGTTATGTTTGAGGAAGTGGCAAAGAAAGCAGGGGTGACGTGGTCTGTTCACCGGCCTGGTATTATATTTGGGTTTTCACCTTATAGCTTGATGAATATGATTGTGACTCTTTCTGTTTACGCTGCAATATGCAAGCACGAGGGAGTTCCGCTGATCTTTCGTGGATCGAAAGAGGCATGGGATAGCTACTCAGTTGCTTCTGATGCAGATCTGATTGCAGAGCAGGAAATTTGGGCGTGTGTGGATCCTAATGCACAAAATGAAGCTTTTAATATCCACAACGGGGATCTGTTCAAATGGAAGCATTTGTGGACGATTTTAGCACAAGAGTTTGGGATTGAAAAGTACGGATTTGAGGAGGGGGAGAGTAGTGTGACCTTTGCGGAGAAGATGAAAGACAAGGGACCGGTGTGGGAGGAAATTGTGAGGGAGAACCAGCTACTGCCTAACAAGCTGGAGCAAGTTGGGGGGTGGTGGTTTGCTGATTTGATGTTCAATGGACCGGGTACTGTCCGGTGTTTGAATAAGAGCAAGGAACATGGGTTTTTGGGGTTTCGCAATTCCAAGAAATCATTCGTTTCGTGGATAGACAAGATGAAAGCTTACAAGGTTGTGCCTTGATATGGTTGGTTTTGGGTTTTGTTTGCTATAATCTCTGTTTTCAAATTATAATAACTGGAGATCGATCAAGGCTTTGTGCTCCATTGTAGCCTGTATTCTGTCAGTGATTTTAAAGAAAGTTGCATTTGTAGCAGGTCTAACTCTATTTCCTTGTAAACCCTACCAATTTAATTGGTATTATCTTGCTGACTGCTAACTGTAAACTGCTCCATCTGATCACAAGTCATAATGCGGTGGTAGCAAACATGCAAGAAATAAGAGCAGCATAGCATGCTTGATGATGCTGACTCTAATTTACAGGAACAGATAAGTTGCATTTGCAATTTTTGTTGATTTCTTTTGGGCAAGTCACGTATAGGAAGTAAATTGTTAGGCACACGTCAAAGTTTAGAAGGCAAACTATGATCTCTTCAAACTCTAGGAGATTTAAGATAAGTGTGATTTGACCAAACTACAGGAAATTTAAGGATAATTTTTCTTTTTAAAAGTCTTTGGATGCAAAATTTGAAGGAAATGATAATTCGTTTAATTTTTTTTTCTAATTATTCTATTTAAGTTGAGGGATGGTTTTCACCATGTAGCCCTGTTTTAGTGTTTATATTAGTATTGAAATAAACGACGGTGGGAGGTGCCTTGAGCCACTGCATCAACTACTCATACATGTAGTTATAGTTATTAAACTTGGTACAGGTTGATTCCGATGAGGGGCCGGGTCCCAAGTTGACTACATTTTTTACATATAAAAAATTATATTTGAGGTCATGAAGATGAAAGCTATATAGCTGCCTCTTAAAGAAAAACTAAGAAATAACTCATATGAATTAAAATTTTATATATAGTTATTCTACATGAAAAAAATTCAAGGCCATATATATATATATATATATATATATATATATATATATATATATATATATATATATATATATATATATATATCCCTCGTGAAAACATTAAGAAATTAGCTTTATTTGTTCAACAATATTTAATTTAGCTGCAACCTTCACAAGTTACATGTTAATGAGTTAAGTCAATTCAAGTTAGTTCTAGGATATCATCCCCCAAATCTAGCCAAGATAACATTTTAAGAGTTTTAAAAAAAGAGTTCATGATAGTACAAGTTTGCATGAGAGAGACATGGATTCTTGGAAAAAAATGCGAGCAAGTAATCATATAAAGAAATATATCAACAAAAAACAATCTTTGGAGTTTGATGTTGGCAATACGGTGTTGTTGAAAGTGACTCCAAGTATATGGAAAAAGATTATTGGTAAAAATCAGCATTGTAGGTTAATGTCTATGTACAATTATCCATTTAAGTTAACAAGGAGAATGAGAGTTGTAACATACAAGTTAAAGCTCACATAAAAAATGAGTTCATCTCATATCCCACATGAGCTATTTTAAGCCTTGCCATACAAACCATGAAGATCCGAAAAGGGATAAATCATAAAGAGCCTTACTAAGAATTCAAAAGCAATTTAATGAGAAAATCATCAAAATCTTGGACCATATGAGACTTGATCAATATAAAAAAAGTAATGGAGATGATTTCTTGTGAAATGGGTAGATGACCTTTAGGTTTTCTCGGGAGAAAGATATTGATTTGTGATAATAGAAGGATAAAGGGTGAGATTATCTCAAATCAATTATAACAAAGACATGAACTCCTTTGGATGGGGAGGTTTGTCGCATGTATATGTACAAGGACATGCCAACAAGATGTTGTTGGACAGTAAAAGCACGCATGGGGTAGTGCCAAATTTTAGTAACATGAATAGCGAGTGCATGCGAGCAACTCACACCATTCTTGGCTTAGACGATGATCTATCTAGGGTATTTTTGGGTTGCACAAGAAGACTAACAGCATGAGAAATCAATTCAGGTCGTTAGTTTGTGGGGGTGATAAACCAAGAAAGTTGTAGGGTAGTTATGGCCACTTGATTGTATGCTCTCTAGACTTGTCTTTTTTTTTTTGTAGAGATAATTTTGACATGTGACTTTCATCATGTATTGTTGTAATATATATAACCTACTTGTATATGTTTTTTCTTGACGGATTAATAAAAATTGAGTTTGTTCCTGTAATTACTCGTGTTATTATTATATTGTTATTTTCTATCATTTACTTATGTTATTTTAAGAGTTTATAAGAAAAACTTTAAGGTGTGCAAAACACTTAAACCATAGACAAACATGGATAAATTGAAAGAAAAGCTGGGTCTAGCAATGGGAGTAAAATGCGTGGTGGGATCAAAATTGTATTGAAAATTTTGTCCCCAGGACAACATCCCAGCTAAGTGGGCTGGACCAGTTAATATAATAATAGTTTGTAGGCTTGAGAGGCCTATTTTGATTCCTTGGTGGGCTGGGTATTCCCGTTATTTGTTGCTTCTTCAGTTATAAAAGCAAAAGAAAAAAAAGGAGGGGGAGGGGGTGAGAGAGAGGGAGCGAGGGAGAGGGAGAGGGTTGTTATTTTTATAACAACTGTTGTTGCGAAGCTCCTAAAGCAATGGTGCTTACAAATTTTAGCGGACCTGGTGTTGGATTCGGTATGCTTAGTACCACAATCAATTCTGATTTTCTTTTTCTATCTCTCTGTCGTTTATGCGAAATTTGATTTCAGGTTTCGGTGTTGGTTGCGGCTTTGGCGTGGGCTGGGGTTTTGGGGGTCAGTTCCTTTTCCTATTTTTTTATTTCACTTTGTGATATTATTTGAAGAAAACCCAGCTAAGCCAAAGACATCATGATGCTTCTTTGAATTGTGGGATTCTTATTTGATTGGAATAGGCAGTTGGGTTGGGAGTGATTTTTTCATTGAGTTTTGATTATGGGATTGCCTTATTTTCTTGAACTGTTGACCTTCATTTTTCATAACTTAACGCTGCTTTATCATTGCTATTGATCCAAAATTGATTTTGGATCTTAAAAATCAATTTTGAATCTTCTTCTCATCTTCTTCTTCTTTTTCGTGTATTTTTGGGTTTATATATTTATTTATTTCCAGGGCAGCATGTAAAAATAAATACTTCCTGGACAATAAAATCGTTGAGAAATTCGTAGAACCTAAGGAATGAAGAATCTAACAATCATCACTTTGCCATTCTCTTAAGGTGGTAGGGTATTTTTAGTGTAGTCTTCACATTAGATGGTCTTTCTGGAGAGAAAACAGCAAACTGTCCTACAGTGTTGATTGCTGATAGATGTGGGTGGTGCATGACTTCAGCTCTTGTTCAACTTAACTAATCTTGGTACTTCAATCCTGCTCAGTGGAGTTATTTGTTGCTTGCTATTCATGGCTGGGGCATAATTTCAATGAATTGATCTAGTTTTGCCTGTGCCTTCTACCACAGCGGACAGAAAACAGCTGATTGTGTCCTCATGTTTTGCAAAATATGAGCTACATCCAATAACTGTTGTGAATGATATACGTTCTCAAGAACAACTTTATGATATTTAGAAATTTGCTTGACGATCCCATGATCCTTGATATAAAACTTGTCTGGTTGATGTCTGTGGTAGAATAGTCACCTCATCTGATTCGCTGTTTGAGGCTCTGGTCAAATTTTCCCTTTGAGTGTGAATTGAGCTACCCAATTTGTTTACCTGTATGTTTGTCTGGTGCAGGCATGCCTATGAATATTTTGGGTCTTGGTGCAGGTATGCACTTTCTTGTGTCTTTCCTCAAATGAAGATCTTAGACTATAATTCACATATATTTCTTGGTCTATAAATAATGCATCCCGTTCAAGAACTGTTCAGAATTAGGACCTTTGTTTTGCAGGTGCAGGGTGTGGGGTTGGTCTAGGCCTTGGATGGGGCTTTGGCACTGCCTTTGGGAGCCAGTATAGGTCATCTACTGTCACATTCCAGGGCATGGAATTGGCCAAAAAAGAAAGTGATGGCAACTAGTCTTGAGTATCTGTTATGAAGCTAAGCTTATGCATTTCTTGTGTTTTTTTCGTCTTTTTTTCCTATGAAGTTTCTAATTGTCATGGCCATGAGTAGCTCTTCAACCTATTTATATGTTCAAGGTACTGTAGTGTCGAGTCTATTGGAACATAGAAATTATACTTGCCAGGATAGTTTGTACGTCTATGAAATAAATGATGATTTAAAAGCCGAAATCAGAATATCCCTTGACCTTGGGTTTATGGGACAGATTCTTAGGATCTCTCGTATAGTGATACTCTTCATGTGTACACCAAGTGGATGTCGCCCAAAAAGTACCTGGTTTTCGAGGCTGTGGATGTTTGAGGCTGTGGATAATCCATGTTCCATGATTTTTTTGATTTTTTTTTTGTTTTATTTTTTTTTTATCTTTTCAGATTATTTTGATTAACTGTTGTTAAAATAATTTTTCAAAAATAAAAATATTATATTAATATATTTTCAAGCAAAACTTATTTTGAAAAAAACAATCACTCATTCTTTCAAATGCCTCTTCATGCAGCACCTTCCTGGGAAAGTGGCAACCAGAGTAAATAACGTGATGTTTTATTATTTGGTGCAAGTTTGGAACTGTATCTCTCAATGCTTTTTTTTATCTACACTTCACCAATCGATGAACTCCTTTCAGTGGTTTATCTATGATGTCCACAGATTGTTTTACCGCGATGAAAACGTCTCACAGAACTTGATGCCAATTACGGGATTTAATTTTTTTCGTGTACAATAAGAAAGAAACGGAGACTGGTATCGACCATAAATTGCACAGAAAGCGTCACCCGACAAAACAGAGTAGTTCCTTTTTTACTACTCCAGTTTAATATGAAATTGGCTAGGAGTATATGGGTTGAGGATATAATTGGTTGCAAGTTTAAAAGTTTGCATAGGTTTATTATTATTATTATTATTATTATTATTATTATTATTATTATTATTATTATTATTATGATTGAACTTGGTTATATGATTTTACAAGTGGTGAATTTTAAAAATTAAATCAGGTCTAGGAGGTGCTACTGGTTTTCTTAGTTTTTTTTGTTTTTTTGTAAGGCTAATGTTTTTTAACTTTTTCTTAGAGTTTTGGTCTATTATTTTTATATGGGATCAATCTCGAGTTCACGGTTGTAATCAACAATTTCAAAGCTTAAATTGAGTTTTTTTTTTCTTTTCAAATTGATTTATTTAATTTTTATCATTCCATATTTAATTAATAAAAAATTAATCTTTGAATTTTTTTTGCTGGTTTATCTTGATCTCGTGTCTATTGATCACTAGGTTTTCAAATTAGCGGACTCGTACTTTTCTATATTGTTTTTAATATATATTTTTTTATCTTTTAATATTTAATTGCTTAATAATTAAATGTCATGATTTTATTTAATTTGATTTTAAAGGCGGTAACTCTGCTGTCACAATCATGTCAAAGATTTTGCATTTTAAATGCGCACAAATCGAGTTTTTGAGGCAGTTAATTCCCTTTTCGGTTAAGGATTGTTTGGGAGAGGAAGTTTGGAAAGGTGCGGGACACAAGTATTGACAGCTTGATACAGACTATCTCCCTGCTTATCCATCGATGCTATTTAGGAGAGGATCCTTCTAAGGTCTTGAGGTTGCTGGATTGCCCACTGTGTTTTTGTTCATATTATTCATCTGCAGTGTCGTTCTGCAACCTGCCATAGTTTGATGAAAAATGAACCTCGGATCATGAAAGATACGTTAGCAACACGATTAATCAGTTAATACTTCACCAAAGCAATTTCAATATGTGAGCCATGAAGTATAAATTGTTAAGGCTTTAGATTCAGGGCCTCTAATACAACTGGAGATCCATTTTCAATTCACAAACAGTTCTTTCCATGGGCGTTTGTACAATTATTCTCCCTTTTTATCTTCGTCTTCTGATCACCTCAGAGAGCAATATAAACATAACTGTTGGCTAAACCGGCAAGTTTGTTGGAACATTAGATAAGAGATTTAAAACACAGAAATTCAGGCACATGTCCTATGAATGATAATCATTCATGGGATTTCTTCAAGATTTCGGATCATGTCCAGCTGAAAGCTATTGGACTACCAACAACATGCTTCCCGTCTGACCACTCCAGATGAGCGAAGCTGCTTATGACGGAGGGCATGGATGTCGCAGTAAAAGTCACTGTGTAACTCTTTTTCTCGTATTCTTTGGCGAAGCTCAGGGATTCTGGCTCAACTAACATCTTAACCGATGTAGTTTGTGAAGCCATTGAAACCTTGTACACTGCCGGAGCACCAACATTTGTCAGAGTCCTGGTGTATTTGAATGTACTTTTCAACACAGCGCCGTCCTCTTTGCCTGAAGCAGTTTGTAGTGGAACAGAGAACGATGGGTAATTAAGATCCCCCAGACTATATTTCTTGCTTGAGTTGCAAGTGAAGTCTTTACCTGTGATCTGTTTAATGTCCGATGCACTATAGTTTAAAGCACAAAAGAAACTTATGTAGTCATTAACAGTGGCATCATAGACAAGGCCAGGATCAAGGGCTGCTACTGGATCTACATGTCCAGCTCCATAATCGAACGGTGTAGCTGGTTTTCCTGTAGCCACGTCTAATATGTTTTCCTCGTTTTTGTATGTTGCATAGGCTGTGGTCATGAGAGCGGACTTAATGGCTGCTGGACTCCAGTCCTGGTGGGCAGCCTTGACGAGTGCAGCTAACCCACATACATGGGGACATGACATTGATGTGCCTGAGATGATATTGAACTCCACGCGCCTCTTGTCGTTTGTTAGTCCAATTGGGCCAGCTGCCCCAGTCCATCCCGCAAGTATGTTGACTCCTGGCGCTATTAGGTCTGGTTTGAGTACTTCTGGAGTGACCACATTTGGACCCCTAGAACTGAATGCCGCCACCACAGGCGATGGTTTAACTCCAAGCTTTGTACCTCCAGAAGCAATCGTGCCCACTGGCTTTGGATCAAGGAAGGCGTAGTTCTTAATTGCATCCGCCGTTCTTAGGCCCATAGCAGCTGTGGGAAGAAGATGTGCGTCGGCGACTAGCTCTTCTCCATACAACTCTGTGTTTGCTAGAATCATCCCTAGGCCACCAGAATCCTTTACCACCGAGCCCTTTTGTACCCTACTGTTTCCCCCTCGATCACATATCACAATTTTCCCTGCAACTTGTGCAGGAGCTAAAGTTCTTGTCATGCAAAGGCTGCTGCTTGTGGAATTGCTCACGTTACCAACATAAACCAACGGCACCAAGGAATCAGATAGTGGTTTTCCACTATAAAGCGATATACCTGAGTACTTCTTACCATTTCCAAGGGTCACATAGGCTGGGAAATCACGGTCTAGTGTTCCAGCACCTACCGTGATTATCCAAGGTGCGACATTAGACAAGCTGCCTGGACTTGGCCCACCATTTCCAGTCGAGCATGATACTAGAATTCCCTGCGCTGCTGCTCGGAAAGCTCCAATCGCAACTGTATCTCGATTGTAATCGGAGAGTCCTCCTCCAATAGACATTGACATGACATTAACGCCATCTGCAACAGCCTTTTCCATTGCTGCTAAAATATCAGAGCTAAAACATCCACCCAACCAGCACACCTTGTAAACTGCTACTCGAGCTTCTGTAGCCATTCCACGTGCTATCCCAGAAGCATACCCGAGAAGGCTTGCTCCTGAGACAGCTGATCCGGCTGCTGTAGTTGTAGTGTGAGTTCCGTGGCCATCATCGTCTCTTGGTGACTTCGATTCCATTGTTTCATCTATAGGACCGAATGCTACTTCATAACCTTTCGAGAAAAATTATGCTCCTATCAGTTTTCGGTTACAGCTTGATGAATTGAAGTTCTTGCCCACCTCACAAGAACCTTTCCAGGTACTTGGTATTGGACCAAGCCCTGTGTCATCAAAGCTTTTTATCTCTGGCTAGACACCGGTGTCCAGAACACCAACAATCACTTCACCTACGGAGGCCGATGTAGGGAGGAGGACAGCGTCACTTTTTCCCAATCCCAGGAACTCCGAGGTATGAGTTGTGTGCAACTTGTAAATCATTTCAGGTAGGACCGATAGAATTCCGGATTGTTTTTCAAGTAATCCAGCTTCCTCTGGTGTGAGTTGGGTGGAAAAGCCATGGATTATGTTGTTGTAAGTGTAAAGCATGTCAGCAGATTCTGATACGGATTTTAAAGATGAACCATACCATTGTAAATGATCATAGTAAGTCGCTGGCATAATGGACTTGTCCATTTGAATTATGAAAGTCTTCTTCGTTTGCCGGCTCTTCACCTCTGTTTCAGCATATATGCAACAGAAGCACAAAACCAGAAGTGTAGCTATCAGTTGAAGCCTGAACTTCAGGTCCTTCATCTTCATGACCTGACTTTCCAAGCTCATATTGCAGAATTCAGGCAGAATATATAATGTTCTACTTCTGGTAACTTCTCCTGATTTAAAGTGCAGGGAGAACAGAAACTGAGGTTTGCATAGAAATAGGGAAGATTCTCTTGGCTCCTAGGTCTGCACGGGGTTTATATATATAACAGGATGGAACCTGGTTTGACTCGAATGAATTGTTGTTTAGATATCCGCATAGGATTTGGAGCTAGCGGAGGAGGTTATGAAGCTTATCAAACTTAGCAATGCTTTATAACTAGTGTTGTTTTAACTCTTGAAATCTTCTGCAATGGCACCAGTGTAATATACTCTACTTTTCTCATACTTGGAAACCAATCAAGTTTTGATACCATAGTTAGGGACAAATATATGCACGAGTAAAAGCAGTCCTAGAGTAGAAATGCACGATGATGGCCGTTAAATAATCATTTCCCCACGTGGCACCATCATCTCTGGATTCCTGAGTGTTATTCCAATTAGTGGCCGGCTTATTGAGTATCTTTGTCTTAAAAGGAAAGCACTAAAGGCAATGCATTTTCCTAAAGGGTCGGGTGCCGAACATCTAGTTCAGCAGGGTGCGATGCTGAAGGATTGCGAGTTCTGGTATGTGATATGCAATATTCTGAAACCATATTTCATGGTCATTCGCCAGCATAACAAGGCCAATGGCCTTGAATTTCTCTGGAGACAATTGAGAAAGTTCTCATTTAATGCAGAGCTACACGGTGAATCGAGTACCTCCATTTTACTGGGTGTATTTGGACTACAGTCATATTTTCCTTCCGAGCAGCTGTCCATCGAGTTTGCAGGTTCTAACTAGACAGTCTCACTTAAGAGGATAAATTGGATAGAACTCAGTGGGGAGCGGGAATGCATGAAATCTGCCATTCTTTCTGAACTTTACAGGTCATCATACATAGGAGCAAGTGCCTTGGGAATCATAGTTGCTTTAAAATTTGTCGTGACTCATGGAATCCTGCTTTACCCCAACCTGATATGAATAGATACACTGCTTTTAGGCAGTGATTTCTTTTCTTTCCTTCTTTCTTTTAATAAAAAAGAAGAAGAACAAAAAATGCATGAGCAGAACAAGCGAAGTGTAATATATTAGGAGAAAATCTAAGCTTGGCTAAAGAAAGAACGCTAATCGCAAGGGAGCTGCGGCGATCAATCCAGTTTTTGGCCATCAATAATACATGTAAATGCTATCCCATGTGGCTTACAAGTGAAAGACATGGCAAAAAGATAGTGTGTTTTCAACCCACACCCCCTTTCACCTGCTCAAAACAATATCCGCTTATGTTCAGTGGAAACAACACTCGCTGCCCGTCTCAAGTATATCTAAATGGGCAAGTGGGGTCTTGACCTAGCGGTTGAAGGAACTTGTTTCCTTTCTCTGCACCAGGGTTCAAGTCCCATCATGCACGTCTGTCACCCTTGCGGTACCTTACATGCTCACTGGGTTTGCAGGATATTCAGTGCGTTCTGAATGGATTAATTGTGGTGCTCGTAAGCTGACCCGAACATCCCGATTATAAAAAAAAAAGTATGTCTGAATGGATTGAAGTCATGCCCTCTAACTACTTCCTTGATGAGCAATTATCAGCACCAACTGGTGGTGAGTGGTGGGTGGAGATTTTGGGCCATCTAGATCTCGAGTAAATACATGGTTGAGAAAAGCAGAGGTTATTGGGTCGTGTTCGTCCAATTATCACATGGCAATCAAAGGCCCTGGAGAAAAAAAGAGCCTTCCTCTCATTACATAATGGAATCCTTGTAATGTTTAATCATAACTGACACCCATGTGGCTGTTAAAGTTCTTTTGACAACTTGCTGGAATGGGCCCCACCACTAATAATAGCCTCATTTTCTATTTCGAAAATGCTCGCATGTTATTCGAGCATAAATAACTCAATGTGTATCCATCGTTCGATCATTACTTGTTAGTCTGTTTCTTGTTTGATTAAGGATTTGCCGCGGAGAAAGGTTGATATCGCCATCTCACCACACATGTAAAGGTAAATGTTATACATGTATATTATATAGGTGTTTCCCGCGTAGCCAAACTATGACTTTTTAACATTAAAATAAGAAAAAATATCTGGAATTTATTAGCATGTTTTCAGAAAGTAAGAAAGATTCATGAACCGGGTACACAGTCGTTTTATTTAATTATATGATAAATAATAATTAAAATAAATATAGGTTTGATGTAGTAATGTTTTTTGCAATTATGATTTGAAAATATAAGTTAAAAATAAATTATAAATTGTGTTTTTTTATAACTAATATTTTAAAAGAGTTTTTTTTAAAAAACTTATAAAAAACAGGTTAAAACTCATTCCGCCGGTTCACAACTACTAATGGTACCTGCTCCCTCTCCCTGTTCCAGTGTTGTAAGTTTCGTTCCGTTCCGGCCGGAACGCCCCGTTCCAGAATCAAATCCGGAACAAAACGGCGACGTTTTTGTTCCGGTAAAAATTCCGGTCAGTACCGGTAAATCCGGCCGAATTCCGGCCGGAACGCCCCGGTTCCGTACCGGGCGTTCCGTTCCGGGCTCCTTCAACACATGGATCGCTGAAAAACCCAACAAAAACTCCTCCGAAACAACCACCCTGCTCACCATCCTCTTATAGTTGGCCTTGACATCGAGTGGAGACCCAACAAGAGCCGACGATTCGAAAACCCATTCGTCACTCCAGCTTACAACTGGCAATGACTGCTTGATCTTTCAACTGCTATACTTTCCCACTGGTATCCCATAATCCCTCTATGCTTTTCTGAGCGACACGATTATACTTTTGTTGGGGTGGGTATTGAGAATTTGAGAGTGATGCGAAGAAGCTGATGGATGATTATGGGCTGAGTGTGGGAAATGATGTGGATTTAAGGGGTTTAGCTGCTGAGAAACTGGGGGATTTGAGAAGTGGAAGAAATCTGGGATAAAAGGGCTGGAGAGGGAAGTTTTGAGGGATGAAAAGTCTCGATGCCTTTTTGTCTTGGAAGATGGTGAGAGTTTGCTGGCTGCTTGAGCTAGCTAGGGTTCATCATGATGGGATTTTACTTTATATAATATTAAACTATAAAGTATTAAACTATAAAGTATGGTAATGTGGTAATGCTGTTTGTAGTGTTTCTAACTTTGATGTATTTTTCTTTTATTTTAGAACATTTTACTTTCATAATATTTTGGAATTTCAAATATGTTTCTAATTTTGAGATTATGTTTGTATTGTATAATTTAAATTTCATTTATCTTGAATTTAAATTATACTTGTTAAATTAATATTTTATTTTTTTCATATATATAATTAAATAAATATGAACAGTAACCGGTACCCGGAACGGTACCGAAACCGGAACGTTCCGTTCCAAACAAAAAACCGGAACGGTACCCGGAACGGATTTTACAACATTGCCCTGTTCACCTCTGCCACTTCGAAATTTGAACCCTCCTTTTGTTTCACTTTTTGTTTTTTTCTAGAATTACTCCGCTTGTAACGTCATATCCTAGATGACGAATGATGAGCTATATAGCTATTTTTAGACATTAATGAGAAATTGTTTTTTTTTTATTTTATCATCTATCATTGTCAATAATATTAATATGTATTGACTTATGGGTCCTTACTACAGTTTTGTACAAAACAATACATAAATTTAAATGGTGTTTTTAGAGGGTAATTAATGATATTTTATTAATTATTTTTATATAATTTATTTAAATTGAAAAAAAACACAGTGAGGGTTTTTGAACTATGAAGTTTCTGTTTGAAAGATAATTGAAGTTTGTTTTTGAAAATTATTTTTGTTTATAATATATATATTTTTAATATTAATATACAAAAATAATTTAAAACATCTAAAAATTTAATTTAAAATAAAAAAAAATATTTTTCAAAATAATTTTTTAAACATAATGACAAACATGATCGAAATATCAGTCTACAAAACAGCGCAGTTTTGCATTTTTCTCCATGTCAAAATGACATCATTGCGCAAAAAAGTGGTTTTGGTCTGCAATCCAAAACTACGATGTTTCGAAACAAGAGGTAAAGTATAGATGGTTTGGGTCTTCTTCCCCATGGCGTCGTTGCCGAGGAAAAAAAATTAAGGCGGTCTTTTTTTGGTGATTCTGAACGGATTTTTGTTTGAAGTTTTGGGTTAATTTTTAAAATATTTTTTTATTAATAATATATTAAAATAAATATTTTTTATTTTATAAAAAATATTTCTTACATTACCGTATCAAAATATTAAAATTAGTTTCATTTAAAACAAAAAAAATCAATTTGTTTTGGAAAACACCTTTACACAACCTCAATGCACAACGATGTCGTTTCAGAAAGGGGTTCAACCCCCGTGTTTCTTTGTTTTTTCCTCTGCCGTTCACTGTCAAACTTTCTTTTGATGGATGGTTTGAGAGGCAATGCCGAAATAAATCAAGGTACACACTTGAATGTGTATTTGAAGATGAAACCACAGAGGAAGGGAGTTTAATAATACTCGATCGGAAGAGTGGCTGAAAAATTATTTGGTGTCTCTGCTACGACTCTGGTTTACGAAAACAAGAAACATAATAGATGCAAAGAAACGTTCTTCCGAAATCAGGATAGTTCTGCATTTCAAGTCCACTCGATCTGGCTCCCTGACTCCACCTGTTCAGCAAGCTGCGACCGCTGCAGCACCCTTATAACAGCATCTTCAATGCCTCAGACATTCGTTTGATTACATAAAAGAGGACCTGATAATCGGAAAACGTTGTTATTCACCGACATGCAAGTGATGGATGGCCACGTCAGGTCAGAACTCAAAACCAAGACTGTTCGTCGACTTGATGGAGAATATAAATTAACGTTTTCACACTACTGGACTGATCTTGGCTGATTTTTTCTTCCTCTTGTAGCAGCACTCAATCTCCAAGTGAAGCTGCTTATGATCAGCAACAAGTGCTGGAATGGAATATTACATTTTTTATTAACGATATTATTAGCGCAATCATGAGTTTATGATCATTCACGTTCATCTATGAAAAAGGAGAGAGAGGATTGATCTAGGGATCTTGATGCTTTTTGCAGATATAGTTGAGATATATAGCTTTTGATCTGATTTGATTAATGGCGTAACTTTCTTTGTCCATCTATGTCAATGCTTCACACACCAGACATTATCTTTGTGCAAGTGTAGAGCTGTTTAACACATATATTTACCCTCTATTTTTTTTTGTATACGAGAAAACCCTATCCTCTGAAAAGCGTATTTTATGAGTCTAAGTGAGCGAGTAAAACTCCGGTTATCCCAGGTTTTAAAAAAAAATACATGCCTTATCTCAAACTCGAGACCTACCGTATAAATTACAAGTACTTTGTCATCACATCATGCTTCTTGGAAACTATATTACCCAGTAATGCTAGATGCAGCAACAAGCTTAAAGTTGTTTGGTCGACAATTTATGTGTAGAAGGCTAAAATGTTGACAACTGAATGCGAAGCCTTCATCTTATTTATTGCATATGATGCACCAGTAGCAGAAACTTCATTTCCCCTAGGCACTCCCATGCACTCAAGCTAGTTCATCATAAATTTGCTAATTGCTAGAAGCGGGTTTGAAAGGGAGGTTGCGTCAGGCATTAATTGAGTTTCAGACTTGGAAATAAAGCCATCCACCAGAGCAAATTTTCTTCGAATTTTCCCATAGTTGCTAACATGCCATTGTCACATGAATAGATAGTTCAAATAATTGAAAGAGTAGTCCTTGTGTGATTAGCAATGCCCACGACCATCAAAATTATTAAATAATCTTCCCATAGTTTATAAATATTGCAGGAAAAAAAACAGAGGTTGTATTTAAAGCCTTTTTGAAATAGTGAAGGCATTTTGGGTATCAGAAGCTTTATGTTATTATATGTTTAGATTTATGGATTGTCTCTGTAATCTTATTATACCCCAGTAATTTTTTATAATCTACCTTAATATTTTTAATACTCCTGTCATCTCTTTTTTATATAAAAATTTATGTGAATTATAAAAGGGTGCTATAGGTTTTTAATTGTTACATTTTTAAATTTATAGCTATTGAAATTAACCATCTATATAACTATTAAAAATTGATTATTACTTATTATAATTATAGGTGGTATTTTTATGAATTATATAAAATATATTTTGATATTCAATTAGCTTGGAAATTAGCGTGATGGCATTTAATCATCCAGAGAGGAATAATTAATAAAACAACCGAATAACATCATTCATTTTTACTATTCTCAAGATTCATGGCATGATGACAAAAAAAATTGAGATCTGCATTGCAAGTCTCGCGTTTGAGTTAGAGTATACTCACTTTTTTTTAAAAAATAAAATAATTAAGATTTTATTTGCTTAAAATAACTAAAAAAGGTGTAGTTTTCATGAATTAAGAAAAAAAAAAGTTTTAACAGTGAACAATGTTAATAAATATGTTTAGCTGGAGGATCCTTGTCTTGCAGCTCAATTTGTTAATAGGTATCTTTAAAAAAAAGGTTTTTCCTGTTATGTTTTTCTTTGATTTTTCCAATTATAAAGTCATGTGAATATCATTTTTATTCTATATTATTTAAAACACAAGTTCAGCAAGGAGTTAGAATAGTAATTTTTCACGTTTAAAATGTTTTGTTGAATTTAATAATAATATCAAAAAGTTTTTTATAGTCTAAATATATTTTTTAGTTCAAAATTATTTTTATCCAAGTGTGAAAAATAACATGGTTATCTTCTGCAGCCAAATATTTGGAAATAGATGGAAATATTTACATATCACATGGCTAAAAACGTACAGGCAGGAATTTATGAGTTGGGTTGGGAAACTTGTAGTCTTACATAAAATAGCCCCATCAATGCGTTGTAACTCTTACTGTCTATTTGACAGTGTAGATGAGATTTTTTTTGAAAGTTTTTTTTATTTAAAAATATATTAAAATAATATTTTTATTTAAAAAAAAATATTTTTTGACACCAATACATCAAAATAATTTTAAAATATCATTTTTTTTTTGAATTTCAAGTAAAAAAAAATATTTAAAAAAAACAATTTCGAAACACAATATCAAATACACGGACTTAATTGAAAGAGGTGAAAGTCTTATTAAATGCCTGGATATATTAAATTAGAACAAGATAACCTAATAAAAAACTAGTCTAACCCATGACACAGTGTCAGGGAAGCCCCATATTATTGATGTCCAGATGCTAGGGAAATACGAAAATGAAAAAAAGGGAGACTTCAACTTCGAAGGAAAGCAGAGGCTATAGGCAGCTATTTTCCCTCCCACCAATTGCAAACGTGAGGAGCACTTTATTTGCATGTGAATTGATGTATAATCGTAACAAGCATTTGACAAACAGCAATCGCTTAATTAGCGCGGAAGTCTTACAACACATTCTTTCACGTAATTCCAACATCGCTTCATATTTTTTTTTCAGATATTAGAATTAAAAAGGACTCGCAACAATTAAAAAGGAATGCTCAAATATGCCTCAGGAAGAAGGGTGCATTAACATCATATTATAATTTAATGATCCCAGGCAGCTGGGTAATGAATCACGGGACATACACTTTGTATATATACAAATTCATTCAATGCACAGCGAGCGCACGTTATTGGTAACATACAATTATAGTTCACTTCAAAGTACATATAAATTATAGTATAAACAGGCAAGAACCTTACATAATTGAAGCGCAGATTATACTTGGCAGCAAGATTTAGTCTTGCTTGTGGTTCAGCCAAGGGAGAAGGAGGGCTCCATGGTTGGAGATTTCAAGCAGCAGAGTCATTCTTCGGCCTGAAAATTTTCATATAAAATTGGTTATGTGTAAGCCCTATGGCTTGTATATTGAGACCTTTCAATAAGAAAGAAATGAGTGACAAGACTAAATGAAAATTCATTACAGAAATGCTCAAGAATATGACACAAATCATGGATGGCAGATTCCCAATAGATTGTCGCTAGTGATTGTCAGGTTGCAGACGAAAGCTAGATAAGAATCTTCTTATAATTTATTTCAACAAGCGGCAGAAACAAGTTTTCTCACAAGAATGTGATGATGAATGGTCATCATCCACCCATTGCACCAAATATCTTGTATATTTATGCTGTGATGCTTGTTTTTTTTTCCCGACAGCACAAAATTTTCTTTGAAATTTCTTCTCAACCTCGTTGAATTCAATCATGATTGAAGAAAACACCGTCTACGACATTCAAGACGTAAGGATTTATTCAAATCAGACAGCAACCACCACTATGTTTTTCTTTTGTGGTACAGCGGAAAACCACTAGTCAACAACCTAAAATCTCAACCCAAACTCCCATACCCCTACACCTGAGCTACCCCCAGGCCCAAGGGTACCTGCAAATATATTCCTCTTTTTACTATAATACTGATGCTTGTTTTGTTTTTTAAGGAGAGGTTATAGAGAAACCTTGTACATCAGACTTGCGATAAATAACATCAACTACAGATTTCTCCGAAATACTTCCTACCCTTCAGCTTCGCAGAACATAGAAACCACACCAATCATATTTGTCCTATGAAACTAACAAGATTCAGTTCAAAGCCTCCCAGGAACCCGCAAGTTCCTGCAACGGCTTAGGAGAAAAAGGCATATGGGGGGAAATGCAATATGCATGAACTAACAATCTGTACCCTGTTATCCAGTTTGAGCCCCCAGTCAAATCCCTTTCTTCAGCACCAAGCGTCGGTTCTGGATTCTTACATGTCCTACACGAGGACACAGTGATACTATCATGATATAATAATAAGCTGAGGAAAAAACAAAGACTAACAAATAAATGATTTAGGGGGGAAATCAAAATAGCCAAACATTCAGGACATACATTGCATCTGTAGAATCTGGTTGCCGGGATGGAAATGTACTTAAATCTGGAGCTACAGCAACAGGAGTTGTCACTTCAGATGATCCTGGTTTACTGTCTCCCTGTAAAGTGAAATTAAACTGTGGTTCTTTTCAGTCAAGGTCATTGTAGGAAATTAGCATAACGCTGCAATGGAAAATACCTACACCAGGCTTGTCTTCCATCCACCCTGGGGCTCTATCAGATACAAGGGCAATATACTGCTCCATAGCTGCCTCTGGACTCATGTTTCCCAGCCTTTGCCAAGCATTCCTTGCACAACGTAACCACTGCCCTCGATCACTCATACATAGCAGCTGTCAACCCTGTTATTATAACTAGCTATCAAACTATACGGTGCAACTTTTTGGTTCAGGCAGCCCCTGAGGCGTTGTTCTGTGGATTCATTCTCTTTTTCTTAGGTTAACAATTCACCTAGCAAAATATTATTGCTGATGACCGCCATAATCTTGTAATTTGGTATGCTAAGCTGTCTGGTTTCTCTGGCTATATCTAAGCAGTTGGAACGTTATTTATAATACAGCCTGCGCAAAAGTGGATTTCTAATGATTTTCCATATGTTCTTTTTCTGATTTTTATTTATTTATTTTTAATCCAGGACTCTACTCTAACCTTGTTTGACATATGTTTATCTCGTACTGAAATCTGTAATGAGCAAGCTGCCTCGATTTATCGGCATTTTCATTTTCTTGATCCACATTTCGGAAATTTTCACTATGTATATCATTCAAGCATAGCATTCTATCTAAAGACTATTTTATCCTATCTTCCCTCTTGCTTAAAACCTCATATGGAAAACGTTTATCTGCTCCCATTCCATCAAATTAACAGACACGAGAATAATAATAATCGAGAAACAAAATAAGAAGAAGAAAAAATGTAAACGGAGATATGGGGAAGATAATTGAGGAAAGCTTAATACCACTTAGCACGGGCAGAAACCTTGAGAGCCATGGGGGGCTGCTGGAGGCAAGTCCCCTCGGTGGCAACCTTATGAAGTCCATACAACTTCATTTGCACATCACTCCCTGCACTTGCAAATCTCTCATCTTTATCTCCTGACTCCACAACAAACTTCGCTGCTTCTCCAAACATTGTCTCAAATTCACTCCTTTCTATCCCTTCCCAGTCATCATCCTCGTCATCATTAACTTCAATCTCATTCATCTTCTCTTTTGAATCAGTCTTGACAGCACATGATTCAATTCCAATTGTTTCATCTCCTCTGTTTTCATTTATTGAACTAGCCAAATTTACTTGTTTGACCTCTTCATTGTCAAACTCACCCCCCTTTAACTTGTACTCTTCTTCTTTTAAAATTGCCTCGATCAATTCTTGAGCCAATTCGCGTTCCTCGTTTTCAAGCAGAATCTCCTCGCGATTCGTGGACTCGTTAACGTCCTCGAAACCAGAACTTTCGGTGATAAATTCATCGATCTTTTCTGTTACTTGTTCAACGAATTCTGTTTTAATTTCGGTCTTAAGCCCCTCGACTTGCAATCTTTCAGGGAACCGTAACTCTTCGGTGATCACTTCTCCTGCTTCTTCACCGACAATCTCTTCTGCAGTAATAACTTCTCGATTGACATTTTTACTGCAGGAGTCACCACTGGACAAAGCCAAAGAAACAAGTTTGGCTATAAGAAAAGAGAACAAAACAGCAAAAACACCAGTCACGAGCAGCTCTTTGACAATCTCCATCTCTTATCAAAGCATAAAAGTGAGAGAGCTTTTTGTTTTCTATTTTTTATGGGAGATATAATGGAGAAGACAGAAGAAGTAGTCTAAGGATGGAAGCAAAAGAGATGGGGAGGGAAAGGATGTTCGCAGGGAAGAGCAAAGCATATTCTCCTGCTTTGTTTTGCTTTTTGTTAAGTTTACACGGAAGTGTGGGTCCCATGTAGTGTCATGCGACGTTGTGAAAGCCACGGAGTTGTCTAAAAACTGTGCAATCGGCCAGCAAATTTCGTCCTTTTCACCTGTTTTTTTTTAACTGGCCGTTTAAAATCAATTTTTTAGTTCAGTTTCAATTCATAGATAAATTAAATCTATAAATATTTTAAGAAATAAAATTTAATTAATTTAATTTCATATATTTTATCTCCATCAGTTTTATCTTATTTTTAAAAATTAAAAAAAATGCATTGATGGGTATTTTTCTAGTTTTAACATTAATTGTTTTTAGTATAGTGATTTCTGATTTATTTTTATACTTTATTTTAAGAATCGAATTCTATTTAAATTTTAAAACTTCATTATTAATACTTAAATCAATTCGAAATATTATTTTTTTAATTAAAATATATGAATTAAATCCAACTAAAAAAACCATACTTGCAATGAAGATAGGAATTGTGTGTTGGATTATTGTGTTTTTGGATCAACATGTTTCTTAAAAAAAATATGGAAACAAGTTCATAGATTTAAATAAAGCAATAAATTATTATAATTTTAAATACCTTAAGGAAAAGTGCGTTTATCAACGAGTCCAAAAATGTACTTGGCAAATGGATTATAAATTCAGAATATCCAAATAAATAAATAAATTATTGTTTTCTTTTTGGCATTTACAAGTTTGACCACATGTCCGATCTTGATTGGCTCAAACTGTTTGGCAGTATATTACCTGGAGGAACCCATATTTCAATATTTCATAGCTGATCTATTCAATTATAGCCCTGGCAAGTTCACGATTTTCCGTGATTTTTTCTTTGAATATCTTACGTGGCAGTGATGAACGCAGGTAAGGGCATCTTTCCTCTAATAATGAAGGGGGCTTGAAAGAAAGGAAAAATATTAGTGGAGGATTTATATTAATAATAAAATAATATATTTAGGAGTGGGGGTCATGTGGTCCCCCCCGGACAAGTTATTCATTAATTATACCGTTAGTCGAAGTATTGAATTCTCGCCCAAGTGACGAGTCGTCTAATCACTAATGGCCAGACTGGGCCAAACATATAGAGCGGGATTCATAGTGCACGCGCCAGTGATGACAGAGCCCGGAGCCTAGTAATAACTCTCAGCTTGACCACAGGTTTACTTTTCAGGGATACTAGGCCGGTCGCTCATTTAAATTGCAAAACCGCGGGCCGAGTCAGACGGGCCCGCCATTTCCTAGGCATTGGGCCCTTATACACGCGAGGGGTGATGATGCAGTCATGGATGCTGAGGCGTTCTTTTCATGTAAATATTTTTTAGGAAATATTTCAACTAGTTTACACATCAATTCAAATTAAAGACAAGTTCATAAAGTATTAAAAAATAAGCTCGTTATACTCGCTCTTACCTTTGATTTCGAGCTAAAATTCACTTATACCTGTTTTCTTAATAATTAATACTGTTAGAAGATCAGAATTCTGATTTTAGTTTATTATGAATTTATTCAATATCTTAAAATATAATTTTTATTTTTAAAACTACAATTTTTTAATTCATGATTTTTTTATTAAAAGCATGGTTCTGAGCTGTAATTATATGAAAACCTCAATTTAAAATAATATTATTTTTAAAAACACGATTTATAATAGTAGTGTTTTCTTAAAACTGTCATTTTTCTAAAACTTTATTCTAAATATTTCCTAACCTGCCTCCAACGAAGTTTCTAAGCAACTCCCTCGTAGATCCTTCTAGTCCTAACACAAACCCTCTCCCGGAAAAAAACAGAGGCCACGACGTCGTTCTAGAGGATTAAGTCCTTTCAGTCCTTTCCTCTTTCTTTTTTTTTCTTTTTTTTTCCTAAAGAGTTAAAATCACAGATAAATAATGATGGCCCAACTTCTCTGGCTTCCACTGGGTCTGAATATAAATAGGTATACTTTAGGCAGATTTTGCCGGGGTGTTCTCTCCTATCTTAAAGCGGCAGATACCCAAATCACGTTTCCTCCTCTTCAATACCTGACCCCAGTTCAACCGAAGAAGAAGAAGAATGGGAGGAGGCAACGGGCAGAAGGCAAAGATGGCTCGCGAGAAGAACCTGGAGAAGCAAAAAGCTGGCTCCAAGGGTAATTAGTTAACTATTCATAAAACCCTAGCAACCCAAATCCATCTTTCTCTTTTAGTTCATTTGACTGCTCGATGTTTGTCTGAGGAGATCTATGTGGTTATACTCATATTCTGATTCGGATTTTTGGTCCGATCTATATGCAGGAAGTCAGCTTGAATCAAACAAGAAAGCCATGTCGATCCAGGTAATTTCTTCCTTGCTCTTTCGTCTTTCCGCCTGCTAAACTGTTAAGTTTTAAATTCAGAGAAATCGCAACCTCTTTTACTTCATAAGTGGAGCAGAAGCTGATATTAGGCCAAATACGGTTGATTTTGTTTTCATCAAATGATAATTATCCAGGCATGAGTTAATCTAAGGAAGAAAGCCAACCTCTTCAATACTTACTGTTCCTTGTGTGGCAATTGAGAGAGATTGATCGTGTCATATCTATGTTTTCCATCGGCTTCAGCCATGTTATTGTCTAAATGGGGAATTTTGAGATCATTGTGGCGGACTCAATAAGAATTACCCCTTGGATGCGTTGCTCCAATAATTCAGTTATTAAAAATAAGCATATGGAACTATGAATTGAAATTTTTGTTTTTCTGTCTTTGTATTTTGTCTGCAGTGCAAGGTGTGCATGCAGACATTCATTTGCACAACTTCGGAAGTGAAATGCAGGGAGCATGCAGAAGCCAAGCACCCCAAAACTGACGTCTATGCGTGTTTCGCCCACCTCAAGAAATGAAGATGAAGTGGGGGAGAAGAACTAGTGGATATGGATTCAACGCTCCATTTTTATCGTCTTGTAATCGAGTGTGGAACTTTGCTGCAAAGCAATTCATTCAAATTCATGGATGGCAATTGCTATGTGCTGTGGAGTATGTTTATATTACTATAATGCCTTGGTTACATTATCGAATTTATCTTCAGATTCTTGGGTTTTGCTTTGATTCCTTGAGATTGCGCCATAACTACATGCTAGTGAAGGTAGAAAACAAATTAGCTGTAGAATGTATCTGCATTGCTACCCTTTAGCTTACGGTAGGCACCAATCCGTTAAATCCCAAAGAAATGCTCTTTCTCACAGTGCACAGTTTTTTTTTTAAGAAAAAACCAATTCTACCTCATGCACGGGATATCAAAACTGGGGACAGGGATAAAGCTTCAGTTGTGCAGGGAAAGCTCATTTCGCCAATGATATCTGCAGGAAAATATTTGTGCAAAACACTTATGGTCATATAACATTGAACACTGACAATTAACTCGTATGAATTTTAATTACAATATAAGGAACAGGCAGATCCACCAGAATTTTCACCATCGTTGCAAGCAAACAGCCCAGGCTCCACATGCCCAGAGAATGGTCATAGTCTAAATCAACAAGGAGTTTTGGACCCTTAAAATGTCTGAACGCCAATAGATACTAGCATTTTCCGCAAAAAACTTACAGAATGTTTCTGAATCTTTTATGAAGGGGTTAGAACAACAGTAGCTGCTTCGAAAAACATAATTTCTCATACCACTTCAGCCAACTGTACTTTCATGGAAGTTACTTTAAAACAAAGTACCTTTTGAAATCTCCACCTTCAGCCAAGTGTTAGAGAAGAAAATACTTTTAACATCTACATTTACTAATCTAGACTTCATAAACTCATGAATAGCTTGAAGCTACTCTCGCATTGTACTCTTTGCCGGGGTGGTAAAACTCTGCAAGTCCCCCGTCAATCAAGCGTAGTTTTTGGAGCTCATGGTCAACCATCGCATTTTGAGGTTTCACTTCTCTGAGCACCATGCTTTGTGAATGGCAGTAATCCAGTGACTAAAATTACAAAAAAAAACAGTAGAACAGTGTGTAACAGATCATTTGGAACACTGTGGTGCTGTCCCCTTTCAAACTAGAGATGGTGCAGTGCTTTTGACATATACAGCACAACATCCTAAAATCCCTGTGGAAAATCTAGACATCACCGGGTTAGATGTTCCAGATTATCAAAAAATCGCGAGAAAAGAGAACACTCAATCCTTCCAGTTGTAGTTACAAGTTAGAGCAATCTCATCAGGAAAGCATTATAAATGCGAAAGGGAAATGCTCCAGGTCCGAGTACTGATAAAACAATTGAGAAGGAATGTGACAGCCAAAACATTGTGTTCTGCCTTTGTTGTATTAGGTTAAATAATGTGTGATGTACATAATCAATTCCTAAGACTATGCTAATTCCCGTAGGATTAGGGATACAATTATAGTAGTTGGAGCATGGAGGTATTCGTGAAATTTCTAGAAATTCATATTGTTGCTTTTCCAAGGCCTTCTTGAATATATCAGCAAGTTACATTGACGACGAAAAGAACTTAGTTGTAATACTCCCAGTAGCGATGGCATCACGGATAAAATGACAATCAACTTCAATATGTTTAGTGCGCTCGTGGAAGACGGGATTCTAAGAAATATGAAGAGTCGATTGACTATCACATTGAAGAGACATAGGAGTCGTATAAGATACTCCAAGACTAGATAGTAGAGCTTTAAGCCAAGTCAACTCACATGTAGTCATTGCCATAAATCAGTATTCTGCTTTGGCTGAGGAGCGGGAGACAATATGTTATTTCTTGGTCTTCCACGACACCTGTGAATTACTAAGAAAAACTATCCAACCAGTAAGAGATCACCTAGTGAGAGGACAACTAGCCCAATCGGCATCACACCACCCGTGCAGCTGCAGATCACATTGACTACTAAGGAATATCCCTTAACCCGGATTACCCTTAAGATACCGGACCACCCGTAAAACAGCCTCCCAGTGTTCTTCCCTTGGGCATTGCATGAATTGGGACAAGATATGAACACTATAAGATAATTCGGGTCAAGTAAAGCAGAGATAAATCAATTGCCCTACCAAACAACAATATTTTTCTGAATCTCCCAGTTCTGTACTCGTGGATAAAGCAAGGTGATGATTTTGTTCTAAGGGAACAGCTGTTGGTCATGCCCCTAGTATCCCAACCTCTGAAATAATGTCAAGTGCACATTTGCGTTGACAAAGAACAAACCCAGTAGGATTGCGCGCCACTTCTATCCCAAAAAAAATTTCAGACAACCAAGATCTTTCATGTGAAAACAAGCATTGAGATAATCTTTGAATGTATGTATATCAGTCTGATGATTTCCAGCGATGATAAGATCGTTAACATACACAAGAACACTGAGTTGAACTGCTCCCTAGAAGTAGGTGAATAATGAGTAATCGGAATAAGATTGTTGAATACTATAGTTTGTCAAGGCGGTTGAGAGTTTAGCAAACTAGCAACGAGGGGCCTGTTTCAACCCATACAGCGACTTCCAGAGTTTGCATACTGCCCCGGTTCTCCCGACTCGAAATCCGGGTGAAAATTTCATGTAGACTTCCTCCTGAAGATCACCATGCAGAAATGAATTATGAACATCCATCTGATGTATTTCCCAACCCTTCGTAGCGACTACAGCAAGAAATACCCGTACGGTAATCATTTTGGCGACGAGAACAAATGTTTTCGTATAATCAAGACCTTCAGTCTGATGATTACCCAAAATGACTAGGCAAGCTTTTAATCGCTCAATAGTACCATCAGAATTATATTTGATCTTGTACACACCTATTTGCATCCTAAAACTTTCTTCCCAGCTGACAGACTCTGATCAACCTAGGTCTCATTGTTTTCAAGTGCGGAAATTTCTCGTTGCATGGCTTCTCTCCAACCTTTGTGTTCTCACTGCCTCTGAATAGGATAAAGGTTTTCGATCAACTGTTATAGCTGCAAGAAAATATCTATATCACATAAAATTTTTATCACAATTCATATAATGTGCTAGAAGATAAGGTGTACCTAAAATTATAGTATGATTAGAATACAATATAATTTTCTCATATTTAGATATTCCACAATAAGTACCCTTTCCAACAAAGAATAAGTGGCCATGTTTCTCATGCCTAAAGTTGTTAAATTTGTAATGATATAATTAAACAAGACTAAATTGAATATTTCGAAAATTGAAGAGGGGCAATCGCCCCCTTCTCCTGCATGGGACTCCGCCACTGGAGAGGCTGAGGAGACCTCGGATTGAGTGCATCTTCATAAATATATGTATTTCTCAAATTAGAAACAGGCCTCTGGAAAAAGAGCACATGAAGAAGGACTGGTCTCTAAACCCAAAGCCCACACAAACAATAAAACCAAGCCCACCGCAGCGAAACGGTTCGAGCAACAAGGGAAACAAAACCAGTCCTGGATCACCAGGTCCCTAATTATAATATAAGACGGAAAAGGAAACACAAGACTGCAATGGTTTCCACTCTCTTCTCCGAAAAACTTGTCTCCTGTTCTGTCTCTGTCTCTCGAACATAAAAATAAAATTAAATGAATTAGCTCCACTGTTGCCTCTGTTACTTAATTTCTAAATTAGTTTCATAACTATTTATTTCGTATCTCGAAATCTTATCCATACCAAAAGCAAACAGATTGTGTGAAAAGCAGCATAGTTGTAATATCAATCACGGGCTGTTTGGTTTATAATGGACCCTAGCATAATGAAGCTTCTTGAAGAAGATGAGGTGCGCACTTCTTTCTTCTTGTTTTTACTCTTTTATATAATATTATGAAATTTTAGGTTTTCAGTTTCGAGGGTTTTGTGTTTAAAGGATGAAACCATGCATTCCGGTGCTGACGTGGAGGCCTTTCAAGCTGCCTTAAATCGGGATATCGGGGGTGATGTCTCCACCTCTCAGCCGTCTGATTCGAGTCCGGGTGCTTATTTGATCTTTCATTCAACCGCCTTCTAGTTATATAATTCAGTTTCTTGTGATTTACTGATAGCTTAATTATATGATTTAGAATGAAAAATATGATGGCGGAAACTAGCATTGCGATGTAAGCGCATAAAGTTGGAGATATGTTTTTTCAAAAAAAAAAGAAGCTGTAGAATGTTTTGGGTGTTGTGATAATTGAAGTCATTAATAAGTCAATCAGTTTATCATGGTGTGCTTGTCTTTAGCCTTTTTGTATGCTCGTCATGTTAATCATACCAGCAATGTTTTTTTGTACTTGTGGTTGATATTTTAACCTTTCTGGAATATTTTGTTTTCGAAATTTTGATTTTTTATTTATTTCTTGCACACAACTGAAAAATACTGTAGTTTTGTCCCATGAAAACAATCAAAGTTCCGGTCATCCTTTTCCAAATTGGCCAACTACGGGGCAGAATGACAATGCCAGTAACACTGAAGAACTTGATGCAAAAATTGTCCAGCAACAACATCATCAGGAGCAGCAGTCATCTGCAATGGAGACAAAGCAGCATGTACCTAATGCTGAGAACCAACAACAAAAGGGGGGTGTCCCACAGGAACCAACCCACCCGCCGGTGCTTCAGAACAAAATCCAAGACGATATTAAACAAGAGCTTGTGGAACAAGCTCCTGTCCAGACTCCTCAATCTATTGGGGTGCAGAGCTCTGAGCAAAATCCTACCCCAAAATCTGAGCCTGATAAAATGCAAATGTCAGATGGTGATTCTCAATTTTTAAATTTTCAGAAGACGAGCAGCCAGCAAACTACAGGCACAGATCAGGCTGGTAACCAAAAGAATAGCAAGCAGATACCTTTTGTATTATTGTTGCCTGCCTTAAAACCTCATCTTGATAAAGACAGAGAGATGCAGCTGCAAACTTTATTTAATAAACTGAGGGTGGGTATCTGACATGACTTTTGTGCTTTCTCTTTCATGCACTGGACTGATTGTTATCATGATATATCTTCCTTTGTCATTTTTAGAAAAATGAAATTGCGAAAGACCAATTTGTTAGACTTATGAGAAATATTGTTGGGGATCAAGTGCTCAGGTTGGCAGTCGCACAACTGCAATCTCAGGCAAGTAATGAATGGGTGACATTATAATGAGCTTAGGACTCTCTTAGGTGATATTAGGCTAAGGCCAGCTTGTCCTACATTGCAGCCAGGTTCCAACCAATCCCAGTTACAGTCACAAGCTGGTCGCCAACACAATGTGAGAATGCCTGCTGGAATCAGTGCTGCTCAATTTCCAGATCCACATCATTTTATGCTTCACCCAAGGGGATCTATTCCTTCAGAACCATCTCATAATCCTCCGCCAGCGGTCCAGTTGCAGACTGATTCAAGCATTGTCAGTTCTCAGAAATCCAAAATGGTAGAACGGCAGCCAGATTCTCTTGGAATGCAAGCTAGCCAATTGCATTCGTCCGATGCCAGTATTGTCAATCAAGAAAGGGAGCGATCTTCTATTTCAATGCAAGGGCAGAACAAACAGCAACAACATGTGCACTTTCCACCAACTTCCTTTTCAATGTATGGAAGCAGTGGTGGTAATTACAATCCATATTCCGGGGCTAAAGTTAATACTTCAGGACCAAATGCGAAGCCACAACCTCATGATCAACAAACAAGGCCAATTTCACATCATCAGAACACGGGTGTGACACAAGTAGGAGGGGCAACACATAGCATGATAAGTACACCGAAGTTTGAAAGGCAAAATTCCACTAATGATCCTAGTAGAGTGCACAGTGCTACTGTTTCCCATTATACAAACAAACCAGCTGTGCAACAGAGCTCAGTTCCTTGGCAAGCACCACCAAATAGAGAACAAGGTCCTGCTCCATTCTCATCAGCGAATCATGTAAAACCGGGCTCTCTTGAACAGGCTGGTGAGCAGCAGAACAAACCCCAGTTGTTGAGCCCTCAAGTGCTGCCTCCTTCATCTGTTGAACAGGGAAATGCCATTTCAGGAAATTTTAAGGATCAATCTTTAGACAAGCAATCTTCTAAAGTTATTTTTTCAACATCCGCTGGTATGGTTCCTCCCAATTCTGTTTCCCCTTCAATTGCGACTCAACTGGATCCTCATGGCCAGGTACTCTCGCATTGATCATCAATATATTTCTACAACATTTAGTTGTTTGAGGTCTTGATTTCATGGTTTATTTACCATCTTCCTGGTTGTTATCTGAATCACTAGATGAAAATTGCACAGCATCTTGACTCTATTAAATCACCTGATTGTGGTTGGACTAGTTGGCAGAAGTTATTAGGTTGGAGTTTCTTGGGGCTACACAAGCCCAAATCTATTAGACCCTGTTTAGGAGTGCGGTAGCTTCTGGTTTTGGTTGTTTTTTGAAAGTGTGTTTGTTTGAAAGAACATCAAATTGGTGCCTTTTTATGTTTTTCAATTATTTTGAAGTGTTGATGTCAAAAATAAAAAACAATATGAAAAAAATCATTTTGATGCATTTCAAATAACGAACACCTTTAAAAAGTCATTGTAATATCAAACACGCACTTAGTCTGTGATGATTTATCCTGCTGTTGAGATTAACATGGTGTCATTGGGCTATACCTTTTCTTCTGGTGAAGTCCAGTGACAGTGGCGTGACATAATTAACTAATTATATGCGTTTAGCAATTTGAAATCTTTTACTAGAAATTTAGTTTCCTCCATGCAACTAATTTGAAATTGACTGAAAAATATAGCCTTGTCCAGGATGCTTGGATATGGCTGCAAATGTCAGCCCACATTTTCTAAAACTAGAGTTCTGTTTTGGCAAGCAAATATGACACAGTGCAGGAAGAGAAATCAACTCAACAACAAAGAACAAAAAATATGATGGCTAAAACTAGAAGAAAATTAAAGTTGGAACTAGAAAAACAAGTTTAGGGTTTATAGCAACCTCTAAAGTGGAATTCAATCTCTAAAAATACAAGACTTGTTAGCATAGGCAACCCTATTTATACTAGTTATAGATTCAAATCCTAATCCTTATATGAAAATAAGGCACTATAAAAACTTACAAGGTCAATGTAATACTAGGATTTATAGGTTAAGCACTATCAATAGGATGGTTAGTGAATTCAAAATAACACGGATTCATAAACTACAGGAGAAACTGACACAAATTAGAGCAAAGAATAATGAGTTTGTTACAAGTATAAACCTTCAAGGACCAAAAACATTGTAACTATGAGAGACTCAAAATACTTAATTTTATTTATCCATATCTCTATTTGCTAAAAAATTATCACAACCTTTATATATATATATATATATATATATATATATATATATATAAAGTAGAAAATCTGAGTAATACTAGATAGGAAAATAAATTAGGAAAACTATTCCCTTCAAATTGAAAAAAAAACTAGAAAACCAATGGGAAAATATAAATAGGAAAACATAAAATTAACAAAGGAAAATATCTATTAAAAACCACAAAAATCTCAATTACAAACCACAAAAATCTTTTTATTTGTGGTCTACCCATTGTGGGTTCTAAATAATATTGTGCAAGTAGCCGTCCCTAACACCTTTGTTTGACCGCCTCATCGTGTATTCTTAACAATTCTTTTGTGTAGCCCACTCCATCTTGGATCCAACCATCAGGATTTCCAATAAGAGCAACCAATGTAGACATAAATAACATACTAGTTTTAAGATGTCACTTTTCCCGAGAGGGAACCTCCTTATCTCTTCTGGCATGAGCATTTCATGTTCTGTGACCTTTTCTAATCATGATTATTCAACATCTCACATCAACTAACCACCAAGAATTGGGAAATTTGATAAAAGTCCTTGTCAACTTCTAACCAAAACCAATAGGAATCGTTGGGCTCTAATACCAATTAACACACAACTCTTATACTAATTAATGCAAATGGAAGTGAGGGATAATGAGGTTTGCTACTCAAAATCCTCGAGGACCAAGAACACCATAATTATGAGGAGACTCTTGAAATATTTAATTTTACCAAAAGATTATCACAACTTGTATATATATATAAACTAGAAAACCCTAGTAATTCCAAAATCCTCGAGGACCAAGAACACCATAACTATGAGGAGACTCTTGAAATATGTAATTTTACCAAAAGATTATCACAACTTATATATATATATATATATATATATATATATATATATATATAAACTAGAAAACCCTAATAATACCAAATAAAAAAAAATAGATAGAAAACTATTCCCTTCAAATAAGAAAAAATAAAAAAACTAGGAAAACATAAAATTAGCTAAGAAAAACTTTTATTTTCCCAAAACGCTTTTGCATCATAAACCAAAATTACCAAGTAAATGTAAATTCTTCTTTAAGTTCCTTCATCAATATGTTATATAGCTAAAGACATCATCGTCTTAACATTGGTCTCCAAGCTTCCATGGAACATGTTGTCTTTACTAGCTTATTTTCCTTTGGTTTGACTCAAGTTGAGTAATGTTATTTAAAACAGATTCTCCAATCACATGAAGTTTTTTAAAGTTCTGTTAATATATCTCATAGCAGAAATATCTTGTTTTGCTTGGTCAATTTCTCACACAACTTCTGTAATGATTAAACTAGTCATTCTCTGTCTATTTGATGAATATATCCCCTTTGCGTCTGTGCCATCAGGTAGGCTCACGAAACCCATCTTTAGCTTCCCCTGCTGGAGTTACTGCAAGAACACCTCCCAAAAAACCTTCTGTTGGCCATAAGAAGCCATTTGAAGCACTTGGTTCATCGCCTCCTGCATCAAGGTGAAATAGCTCCTTTTTATGGAACGAGAATTGGACATTTATTTCTTTTATCTAGTTAAAATATCGTTTTAGATCATGTTTGATGCGTAATCTGTGGGATAACATGCAGTAAGAAGCAAAAGGTATCTGGGGCTTTTTCTGATCAAAGCATTGAACAACTCAATGATGTCACTGCTGTCAGTGGAGTTAATCTCAGGGTATGGTATTTTTCCAGCCGTCAAGATTGCCTATTCAAAAGTATCACCTAGCTAGTAAAAGCACTCCCTTTGAAAAATAAGCTTGTATTTCCTGTAATATATTTTGCTTTGACATAGGAAGAGGAAGAACAACTATTTTCAGGGACAAAGGAGGACAGTCGAGTTTCAGAAGCATCACGGAGGGTTGTACAGGAAGAAGAAGAAAGGCTGATTTTGCAGAAAACTCCTTTGCAGAAAAAATTAGGAGAGATCAGTTAGTGTTTTTGTTTTTATGGCTTTTGTAAATTCATTTCTCCATGCAATTTGTGCTTCATGGAAACCTTTATCATTCCCATGGTTTGATATGCATTGGGTTCATCTGTCTCCAGTGGTCAAATGTGGTTTGAAGAACATTGGTAATGATGTTGAGCGATGCTTGTCCTTGGTGAGTTGCGTGTTCTTGGTGCAATCTTTTTTTTGTGATAATTCATTCTCTCATGTTTTCTTATGGAATTCCATTTTCAGTGCGTGGAGGAGAGGATGCGCGGACTGATAAGTAACCTGATCAGGCTTTCAAAACAGGTGAGGTTTTAGTCTCTCTCCCTGCGCTTCTATTTATTTTCTCACTTTAACTATCTTTTCATGATTTTAATTGGATCTCACAGCGTGTTGATGCCGAGAAGCCAAGACACCAGACTCTAATTACTTCAGATGTTAGGCAACAGATAATGACAATGAACCGGAAAGCTCGGGAAGAATGGGAGAAAAGGCAGGCAGAAGCAGAAAAGCTCCAAAGAGTTAACGAAGTGCGTGCTTTATACAACACCGTCAACTTTCTTGTTCTATCATTATCCATGGTTTTATGAAGTACATGTTCATAAAGAACATTGCACAAGTACACTGCGTAATATTTCAGTACATGATATATTTATGCAAGCAAGAATTCCTTAATTCTTTATGTCAATATCTATAAATGCAGCCTGAGGGTGAAAATGGAGGTGAAGGTGACAAGGAGAAAGATGAAGGTCGTGTGAAGTCAGTGAAGGTATCAAAGATTTTGGCAAGTATTAAAAGTTTGCCTTCTAGCCAGTAAAACAGATCTTTGTTTTTCTAATTTCTACAACTACTTAGGCTAACAAAGAGGAGGATGATAAAATGAGGACAACAGCTGCTAACATTGCTGCTCGAGCTGCTGTTGGGGGAGATGACATGATGTCAAAATGGCAACTGATGGCTGAGCAAGCGCGGCAGAAACGTGAAGGAGGGATGGAGGGGGCATCCAGTTCCCAGACACTTAAAGATGTGAACCACAATCCTCAATCATCATCTGGAAGAAATTTGAAAGAAAATCTTGAAGCAGAAAAAAGGAGCCCTGCAGTTCGTTCTTCTGCATCTGGTAAGTGGGACTATTAGTGGGACATGTGCTGAAGCAAACTTCCAGCTCATGATCACATATTTATAATGATGTTCGATACATTTGTTTGTTTTTTGACCTTAACTTTTTTTCCTTTGGCAGGAGCTGCTAGGAAATTTGGAAGGAATCAAGCAATTGTGCCTCAAACGAAGGTGGCTCGTACTGTTACTATTAAGGATGTGATGGCGGTGCTGGAAAGGGAACCTCAGATGTCCAGATCTACTCTGATCTACCAACTGTACGAGCGAATCAGGTCTGATGCAGCAGCTGAATAACATCACATGCCACCACCCCACACCCCTGCCGAAACAATGTTGGTGTTCTGTAATTTGTTCGATAAGATTGTGATCCTGAGTTTGGCATGCTCAGTCTGATTTGGCTGGAGGGATAAATGTATATGATAAATCACTGTAAAGGTTCTGCCCTCTGTGCATGATAGAGCTCAGACATTCTAATTTGGTGGGCACCAGAGTATGTGCCCTTGGTCAATGTGTTTGCTGTTTATCGTGCTAATTTATCACCTTAATTCTTGCTTTCCTCAGAGAAAGTATTGCACTCTCTGACGCTTTTCTTGTAAAATTTAGCATCGATCAGATTTTGCAACTCCAATCGAATAACATGATCTATCTTGAAAGTTTATATTCTATAATGCTTGGCTTTTATTTTGAGATTTGTCAAACACAACCTCGTAAATATCACTTGACACCATGAGTCTGCGAGCCATGACCATGCAAATTAAGGCAAGATTTTATCATTGTGAGATGATCGCCACTCTTGTTTTCCAAACGTTACAAGGAAGGATTGCGAGCTCTCCTATATCAAATTTTTAGAGAATACAGTTTTATAAGCAAAAATAACAGGCAAAACATGTCAGATTTTCCTAAACAAAAGAGAGGATAAGAAAACATCATTGCATCGCTAATAGTTACAATCGAAAAGCTCGAATGCGATCCCAAGAAAACTTGACCTTTCCCAGCCAGAACAGATGCCAAGGCCCTAAATTGCAGTCACCTACAGCAGCTGACTTCTTATCTGAGAAATTCTCGTGGCAAGAAGTGGCATACACCAAAGCAGCCTGCCAAGTGTCTTACATGCACACTCTATATATCTGAAAATTTATCACGGCAAGAAAAAATAAAAAACACCAAGCAGCCAAATGTCTTACATTTCCTTGCAAGGGGTGAGGTGAGGTCTGGAAACTAAGCTAATCAGTCAGGTGGGTTGCGCTTCCCATGACACGGTCTGGTGCTCACTAAACCTTGGTGCAATGGGCATCTGTACCATGCTGGACACAATGGCTATATCCAACACCATGGAGGAAATCCCGGATCTCCTTGGCACTACTGTTGCTCGCTTGCAGCAATCGTTCATCCTCCTCATAGATTAGGTAGGGGGCTGCATCTTTCTTTCTTGACAATAATTTTACGGCCCCTTTCAACACATGATATTCCCATCCCTGGACATCAATTTTGAGAAGCAGCACAGGTTCTGAATTTGGAATTAGTTCATCAAGGGGAATGGTCCTTACTTGGACTGCTATTTCTTCGTTGGACTTGAACGCCAACTTTGCACCAGTGGCTGAGACAGCACTATTGTCAAGCCGACCTACCAACTGCCAATTTAAATGGACTAAGATGACTGGGTATTCAATACAGCAGATAGAAGTGTGGTTCAAAGTAGGCTAAATCAAATCAATCAATTGTAATTATCAGCCCTGAAATCAATACATCTTCGATAAATTAGAGGTGAGTAAATTTTGGAGGAGTGAATTTTTACCTTATAAAAAGTAATATTCCCAATCCGATCAGAGACAGCAGCCTCAAAAACAGTAACCAAGTCCGCAACACGATTGAACCAAATCCCATCACAAATCCTCTTAAGGTTATCGATCACTGGCTCGAAAGCCAGCACTTTAAAACCCATGACCGCGGCTGCGAAACTCGCCATTCCCACGTTAGCCCCAACATCCACCACCAACCCATTTCTTCCTTTCATTCCTTCAAGAAGTTGCTGGATCGTGGCAGAAATATCTGGCTTCCTGAAAGGCTTTCCTTTCAGAAGCCTCACAATGTTCTTGTGGGGCTTGTCAGGCAAAGACCCAAAATCTGAGAGAGAGTAGAGAAAGGGGTATTTGAGGTTTTCCACGATGTTGGCAACCACAGGGTGAGCTTGTGGAGATTCTAAGCAATTAAAAGAAGGGATTGGGTAAAGTGGGCTTACAAATAATGTGGAGTTAGGAGGATTCGACGGGGACCGAGCAGAGAAGAAGAAGAGAAAGAGGAGGAGAAGGAGACAGAGTGAGAGGATGAGAAGGATGGGAGATAGGAGTTTAGGCTGCTTGCTGTTTTCTCTTTTCCAGGCATTTGCCATCCCTGAAATCAGTGAGGGAAGATTGGATCCAAATCTAACGTGGGGGAGATGTTAATTAGCTAGCTTGCCCCTCCCCATTCAGATTTAGAAAGATACTAGTAAACATATGCACCCCCACATCGCCTCGAGAAGTATGATTTTCAAAATCCTCATTGACATTCTCCTCTGAATCCCCGTTTACTTCTTCCAAATCAGCACCTTGTAGACCGACATTGCTTGTGCCCAAATCAACTTCATTGGCACCAACTGCGCCTAAAGATGGTGCTCATGCATATTGTCCGGTAGCGGTGACTCCAGAGAACATTCTATCAAACTTTAACTTCAATGATGGCTCGATACCGGTCTGTCTGAATTTTTTTGCCCCTCTAATTTCCCGCATGAAACAAATAGTTTTATTGTAATTATCTTAACAAAACATAATGAATGACATGGAATAGCTAGTCCGACGAAAATTCACCTGAATTTTTGATTTTCACCACTCATCGCTAGCCGCAATTGTCCCTAATTTGTAACTCCAACCCACACTAGTTTCAGCTATCAATTTCGTCCACAACCTCCAATCTTTTTTACATACATCCCATTTGTTTTTGAGCTATATTTTGGTGAATGCATGACCCGTTTTTTCTTTAAATGATGTTAAAATAAATTTCCATCCGCATCGATCCAAATGAGTATTTGGTCTCATTCCCATGTCAATTGCCTTAATGCATATATCACAAAATGTATCCAACATTTTCTCTATTCCAATTAGCTTTATCCATAGATTCATGATCGTCCATGATAACTCGTAAAACTTTGAAAACAAAAGCAAATCAACATTAAAACAAACACTAAAATACTATGAAGGAACATAGTAATTAAATTTAAAAAAAACCTAGAGAATTTATTTATTTATATATATTATATATATTTTAAGATGCTAATATTACATAAATATCAAAATACATAATTAGTCTAACATATTTATAGCAAAAACAAACTTACAAATAATCGTTATCATTATTTTGAATACCTTATCTATAATAATTAGAAATTCTAACACCTGAAAATATTAAGAAAAAAGAAATTAAAAAAAATGACAAAACAAAAGAATATTATTAGATTTTAAAAAATTATTTTACTTGAAGAATAAATAAAAATAAAAAACAAAGAGAAAAAATAATAAATCTCAATTTTCAAATGATTATCAACACAAATTAAAATTTCAAAATTAAATAAAAAACAATGTAAAAAAAGTGGGTCCGAGAATTATTCGTGGCTCGTGTAACCTACCCTGGTTATAAAAAAAATGTATACGTGAGCAAAATATCATTGTGCACGTAAATTGATGCAGACATCGCGATTATAAAAAAAAGGAAGCCCGAAAAAAAGAGGAGGGAAACACATTTTCAAACAGTAATGAAAAGTGAAAATTGTTAAAAAAAAAGTAAGTTCAAAGATTTATCATTATGCGTGTAAGTTGACCCGGACACCCCGGTTATTAAAAAAGACAGAAAAAAAAACATGTCAAACAGTAATGAACAGTGAAAAAACTGTTCATTACTCAAAAATCATTTCGCTGGCAAGTAGATTTTAACTCTCGCGGCCCGCATTGACATGCCACCATCACCACTCGGCCAAGCATCTAGTTTTGTCATTTGTAGGATACCAATATTAATAATATAATGTTATTTTTAACTATTTCAAAAAATAGTTGCTACAGAGATTCGAACCCCGTGCCCCGCTTCGCGGTGGCGTGGTCTTACCACTCGGCCAAGCAACTTCTTTAGTCAGTTAATGGATACAAATAATAGTAATACTATGTTCAAATTTAACTATTCCAAAACTTCGTTGTTTCAGAGGTTCGAACCGTCGCGCACCGCCTCGCTTGGGCGCGCTCTAACCACCAGGCCAAGCGACTTCTTCATTTAGTTCTAGTGTACAAATAATAATAATATGATCAAGTAATTTAACTATTCCCATCCACAGTGATCTGAGTCTTGATGAACAGTGAAAAACACTGTTGAAATCCGTGAGCTCTTTTAGCTTTTAAGATAATGCATAAATATATAAATAATAATAAAGGAATTCAATTTCAATAGAACAATTAAAAACATAAGGGCTAAAATAAAAATAAAAGATATGATTGATTTAAAGTAAAGGATCAATTTGACAACAATTCATACTTTTATACCAAAAATATTAAGAGATTTAAACAAAGTTAAAAGAAGAGGGACTGAAATAAAAGTGCGATATATAATGAATCTGAAATGAAGGACATAATTGAATATAATATAACCTGCTGCACTAAAAAGATTAAGGGATGTAATAGAAAGCTGAAAAATTCAAAGAAGAAGGACTGACATGCAAACTGCATATATATCAATTTTAATGCAAGGATGCAATTGAAACAAATCAAAACTTCTATTACAGAAATCAAGACCATACAAAACAATCAAAAGCCAAGGGACTGAAATGAATCCACAATAAACCGGGGGGATTGAAGTTGAATCCGGCACTGAGGAGAGAGAAAAGAGCACATAAACGTTCAACCGACCACATGAGCCTCTACGTAAATCACAGAAAAGAACGTGCCACTCCATGCGACCCAGGACATGGTTGCGAATCATTTTCATCGGCGGTTGAACAATTTCGACCGCTGTATGAAGCCGCACGCGCCGTCTTAATCGAACGCGGGCAAGAAACACACAGATGCGCTCGTACGACTTGCTGACAGCGTTGCCGAATGAGAATAGTAAAGGAGTCAATTACTAACACACCCCTGATGTTAATTCTTGGCTTTTTTCGTATCGGGGGCTACATATGTATTAACATATTTTTCAATTTTGTATAATGTCTGGAAGACCCTCGGCATCTGCTTCTTACTTTTGTCGTATTGGAGGGCGTTATCGTTATTACACTGTGCACAAATGTTTAAAAAATCAATATTAGCCCCTGCCAGCTGCTGGCCAACGCATGCGGAGAGAGCTAGAAGTGTATTTGCACACCGAGCTTATGTGGGTGCGAAGCAGTAAAGCAAATATCCAGTAAATAGTGCGTGTGGGTGTTGGGCTACATAGTGATCGACCGATATGTTTTAGCTTCTTTACTAATCATACGGGAAGTTATTTTATTCTTAGGTATATCTAATAAATTTATTTTTACTTTATTTCTAGATTTCCTTTTTTGGTTGTTTTTAATTTATTAAATGAGTTGTTGGTCACTTGGACTACTTGTCATGATAAATTATTGAAATATAAAATTTAGAATTGATATTTTTGGTATGTTTTTCTTATTAGTATGAATGTCCAGACGAGCTTGTACGCAGCTAAACTAATTCTTATAGTCCTAAAATTAATGATCATGTAAGTCTTCAGTGACTACATATGATATTTTTTATATGTTGATTTATTGTTTGTTAGTATTATATTTTTCGTGTTATTTTTATCTATAAGCTTTTATACAACATCTTAGCCTAATAATCTATGGTGGTTAATTGTTGTGTATTGTTAAATAACAGGTATATGGTACCACATTTCAAAAACATTTGTGGAAAAAAAAATTGGTATTTTTAGATATTTTCATGTGTTAATATCAAATGATTTTATTTAAAAATTATTTTCAAAAACAACTTAAAACATAATACTAAAACGGAAGCTAGGAAATGAAAAAAATGGTTGGAAAACATGACATAATTGTGTAGTTGGGATGAAATGTTTCTCCCCCATGAATGATGCTTTGGGCTGGACTATACATGATTGTTGGTGTTTAGGGCTGAAATTTATGTTCTAGTTTTAGCAGTGCACAATATAAACAACAAATGGTTTTATTTTTTTGATGACTATTCCGCATCAATTTCCACATCTGCTTTATTTCATTTGCCCGGAACCAGCAGCAAGTATTTGCTCGCTCTCCACCCAGCTCCTGACCGGTTCGACGTGAAATGGTTAGGACTTCTTGAGAGCTCGAAGGGGCCAGCATGAATGGTATTCTTGTAAATGTTTTGCCGCTCTTCTCTCCATCAAAATGATATTAACTTAAAGTTATTACAAGTTCAAATTATTATTACAATAGAAACACACAATATTCCAAGATGCTTCCTCGTCCCACACCTTAAGAACAAAAACAAAAAAGGCAATCCCACAAATTCATGACATCTCTTGATGAAGATCGACCGATTGAAAAAAGAGTTGAAAAAACGAGGTGTATTAAAATAATATTTTTTATTTTTAAAATAATATTTTTGATATTAATATATCTAAATTATTTAAAAAATTAATTTAAAATATAAAAAAATAAAAAAATTATTTTTTTCCAAAATATTTTAAAAACGCAGTTTTAAAATCTACTATAATGGGAGAGTTTTCCTTCAGTGATGTACAGTTTGCATCACTGAACATAGATTGAAGGGTTTTTTATTATTATTATTGATTGTCACTGGAATGCCACGAGGGACAATCAAAGTGCAAAAATAATTATATGTACTTTTTTTATTATTATTGGATGATAATGAGTTTTTTTTATATTAATTTATGAATCAATCAACACAATCGTATTTTCTATATGATTTTAATATCTCATTCATGCAATTACCAAGAAAAATCAATAAGTTTTCTTGAATATTAATTTAATTTTTTTTATTCATCGTGGTTAATGATGGTTCTAAAAAAAAATTAACTTGACAAGCCAACCCCTTAAACTTGCACGTGATGTATTCTGGTTTGCAGATATTTGGGTTATGGGCAGTTATATAAGAATATCCCTAAGAGGAGATGAATGAGATGTTCCACAAGTATAGAAAAGTAATATAGTTCAACTCAAATAAATTCAATAAATATTGTGGTCAACAATATTATTTAATTGCTTAAAATAAATAGATAATTGAGAGAAAATACAAACTATTTTTTTTTAACAAGGTTAATCATGTTAGCACCTCAAGCACTAAATAGATCTTGAGTATAGTATTCTTTTACTAGTCTAAGCTCGATTATAATTATCACTTGATTAAACCACAACAAGTATTTTATACCATTTAAAAATATTATATATTCAAGATTTTTCTCTCACTTGAAGAATATACAATTTTCAAGATTTTCTTTTAGCAACGACATCTCACCAATGCCAAACAAAATTTCTAAACTCTCGAGGGTTTGTGAATTTGGTTTTTTAATCATATGATTACTCAAAAAAGTGGATTTTATAATTAAAGATGTAGTTCTCTCGTTTGATAACACTTAAAGGATTATAAGTGTTTAAGTGTTGTGAGAATGAGAATGTATAATTTTGTGCAAAATTATGAAGGTTTTTTATTGTACAAATACGGGTATGATTTTGGATTGATGATTTTGAAGTTTTTTGGCTCTCAACAAAGATTGTATACAATACATATTTGGATTTCTTTGTAAATTTTATAATTTAGCAAGCTACATGTATATTTTTAGCAAAAAATACTCATTTGAAATTGTTACAATCTCATTGATGGCTGAAATGGTCGTCTGGTTCATAATTTCAGATTAGTCAAGTCAATTGATTAATCAATTATTGCATATTTTTCAAGTGTTCATCATTGATGAACAAACGGTCGACCGATTCATATAGAATTCTAGATTTATTAGCTATAATCCCGAGTGGATTCTTAAAACTATTTTATTAGTCATTTTAAATGCATGCAAAATAAAGTGTGCACATTTATTTTAATTTGTCTTATCAAATAAGATATGAAAATTTTATATTTTGCACTGAAAATGAATACTTGAACTAGGTCTATATTTTGCTTCTTTTAAAAAATCTTATCATGCTTTTTAATGAGTTCTATGAATAAAACATGTTTGAAGTTTATTCTCAACCAAGTTAATTTTTTATATTATTTTTATTATCATAATAAAAATATAAATATATAACTTAAATGTCACAACTTAAAACATAGATAACACGAGATCTAGTCGTTGAATTAGACTCAAATATTTCCAGGTACATGTAGTTTTTTTTTCCTATAATTTATCACGTTGCTTAGTAAACCATTGACTATCCTAAAATTAGACCTTGCTAATCGTGCTGACTTTTTTTTTTCTCTAGATATTATGGGATTTATTATTTATTTTTTAGATCTTATGTTAATTTTCTTTATCTTTATGTGTTAGAATTCTGATTTTATTTTATAGTTCAGAGTGATTTTCTATTTTAAACCTTTTTAAATAACAAACTTGGTCACATTAATGTCTCGGAAATAAATTATTTTCTTGGAGTTTTTGTATTTCTCATTACTTTTATGTTTTTTTGTATTGATGAGTTTTGGACGCATCGATTCTACTATTTCAATTCATTATTTGGTAAAAGTATGGTTGAGATTGTTTTTTAAAGTGTTTTTTTTTATAAATGCATTAAAATAATATATATATATTTTTATTTTTATAAAATTATTTTTAATATCATTAAATCAAAATAATCTAAAAATACTAAAAAATAAATTTAAAATATTTTTTTTTCAAAGAAACAGTACCATACTAATCTGATTCCAGTTTGGTTCTTGTCCATTCTAGTAAAAAAAAAAAATAGACCCTTCCTTGTACAAACAATCAAAATGGTGAGGTCTGCCACCGTACGCTGGTGACATTATTATCTTTCCAACCAACTAGTGCTACAATGCCACGTTACTGCCTAAAGCATTAACCTTCACCAGAGGCATCTCAGTTCCTTCTCCTCGAGCGTTCCCTACACGCAGCAATTTGTTTTGCCCCTCTCTTTCAAGACAAGACACGCGCCTGAACCTTTAGCATTAACACGTGGGACCTGGAAAAGCTCGGGGGGGTCTCGTTCCACAGAGAATATAACACGATCACATGGCCGTACAATCTCCAAAAAGTGACCTCCCATTGTTGTGCTCCACGTGGTAACAAACCAACCACGACGTCCCCCTGAAACAAGGTCAGGATCTTCACGGCAAACAGACACGTGGTGATGCGTGAGCGGAGAAGAGCGATATTATATAACTCTAGTGATTCAGAAAGAGAGAGGTGCGAGAGAGAAGAGGGAAGCAATGGAGAGGTTGTTTTGTTTGTAATATATATTCCTCATGCTGGTAAATAGTATTAGCAACAACAATTTATCAGTCTACCGATTCGAATTTGAAGTCTTCAGTATTCTTTTAATAATCAGCAATCAATTGCTTGCTTTTGTTTTTGATCAGTAGCCAAGAACATCAAATTAAGAGTAATTTTCTTACTGGTATTTTCATGCAGTGCTAAAATCAGCTCGTTCGTTCCTGATCTCTTTATATTATCTCTCCTCGGAGGGAGGGAGGGAGGGAGGCCGGAAAAACTTCCCCTATGGAGCTGTATGATAAGCTACGAAGAGTTTGGAACGGCATCGCTTTGCGTCTTTCGATTCGCAAACGCGGTTAGTATCTCCCCGTACACCGGTATTTGTCTGTCTGTCCTCCTTTCATTACTTTCGCTGCCTGTTATTGTGGAATTGAGCCTGCGCATCATATCAGGGAGAATGAGGCATAGCTCAGATCTGAACCATTATTTCTTAATGTGCTAATTAACACAGACATCTGCTAGTGATATAGACTTTAGTTCCGCTCCTCGTAGTGGCTTTGGAATTTATTTATTTATCTTTAAGAAAGAAAAAAAAAAGTGTGTTCGATCTCATTTTTAAAATAACGTTTTGAAACAAAAACAGGACAACTGAAGCTACGGCATGATGTAAGAGCCTGTGAGTATGCGGATGTGCATGTCATGTGGAAGATGCTGAAAAGAAATGAAACTGAAACTGTTCAATTCTCAAGAAAGCGCGAAAACAAATCCCTGTGGAGATCTTTTCACTGGGCTAGGTGCACCTCCATGTCTTGAGCGAGCTTTTTTATCATCTCCGTGAGTATGGGGAAAGACTTCTCAAACAACAGTTCTCCGGATGATTGCGTCTGGGATATCAGTATTTTATCACAATAAAATAGAAAGGAAGGTTCTGTGTACAAGATATTCTCCTTTTCCTCTGCCCCGCCGCATGAATGTGTTCCATCTCTTCCTGATCTTTTGTGTGTTTATCTCCAGCGGAATAAACCATGTTTTTGCGGCTATATAAATTGCGTTCTATGCTGTTGTGCTACTGTTATCTATGAGTGACCTTCATTGTATCATGGTCCTTTTGTTTCCATCTAGCACGAGTCTCTCTGAGGTGATTGGAATTGGACTGGTCGTGTAGATAGCTAGATATTCTTACAAACGGGGAGAAGATTGGTGAAGAAAGTCCACTTATGCATTGATTGGCACACTCAGATAATGGTGTGATTTGCTGAAAGTAGCTTGAATGATTAAGAAGGGTCCTTTTAAATTAGACTTTAACGGTTCAAAAAGTAAAAACCAAGTCCTGGCTCTAGCTACTATCATTGATTTGAAATTGCACCCTCTTCTGATTGAAAAACATGTGCACCATAAATTGCCTTTCGAAATTGTGATGGGCCAATCTTTGATTTACTTCAGTGTGTGATGTAGTCTAGTTGATTTTTTTAACTCACGGCTAACTCGTATCAGTTGGGACAAGGTTGAACATTTGGAAGTGTGGGGATTGCAGCAGAAAGAGAGGAATTTGAGAGCTGGTGGGATCATTCATCCTCTCGTTAAGGGAAACCATAAGCGATTAGATTCAGTTCCTGAAAAAAAAAAAAAAAAAAAAAAAGAAAAAGAAAGTGGGAGCATCCGTTAGCATCAGAATTTGAATCAGCTGTCCAAATGAATAATTTGTGCAAGGCAGTTTGATGGTCCGCAAACACTATTTTCTCCTTTTCTTCCTGGAAATTAGCATCAAATGAATAATTCTGGAATGATTCTATAGCCAGCCAATCTCATTGCTCACGCAGATAAGATAAGTTTTTATATAACAGTTCAGTTCTTTGATTGAATTAAAAGAAAATCAATAAGTGTGTTTTATTATTACTAGATACACTATACTGTTAATTAGAATAATTAAATGATATTTCATCCTTCTCATCAAAACAACAAAACTTGCAATGAGAGGTAACATAGTTTTTTCAGTGGAAACTATTAGTCATATCAAGATTAATTAATGATAAATTAGTTCATTTTATTGTACATTTAAATTATTTTGTTGTTTTTAATCTGAATTACAGTTACCCGCTATATTTTTTTAAAAAAAGACATTTTACATCACAGGTCAATAAAAGTTTTCAAATATGATGAATTGACCATAATACCTTTATATGTGTGTGTGTGTGTATTGAATACAAAAAAATATTAAATTATTGATGACACGACAATTTACTAATTTATATGATGCTTGAAAATGTAATCTCCAGGCCAATTTTGAGGCATTGCTATAACATTAAAACCTTTTTTTTGTATGATTATATATAAATGTCTATATTTGAATCCCCAAATGACAAATGGCTGGTGTGAAGGATATGGAATATAGTAATGAAACTGGTTTACTCGGGTCAACTAATTAATTTAATTTAGTTAAATTGATGTTATTTAAATAATAATATCAAATCAAGGTTAATTTTAAATTAATATTTGTTATATTGCCTATAACATCCAAACAATATAGTATAACTTTGATAAATTAATAACCTCAATTAAGTAATACTCTTATTCGGTCTTTACATTTTAATTAATTAATAAAATTTTATGGTCTCGATAGTATTAATTTACAAAGATTTATCTATCTACGTGGAGCAAAATACGGGTTTATTTTCTTAAAACGAATTTATTGAGACATTGCCAATAAATTTTCAGAAATAGAGATGCCAATATCTTAGAAAGAACCATAGCTGGGCAGTAGGAGCTACGAGCAGCTGCTTTTAATGTGAATTGAAAACTAAATTGAAGATAATAAAGCAATTCGTTTAATTATTTAAATTTGCTTCTATATTAATAATTTGTGTAGTTGCACTTGTGATTAATTCAATTGAGCATTGATACTCATTCGAATTAAAATATATGATTTATATTATTATTGTTGAATTTCAAACTACTTAATTATTGTTTTTTAGGGTTTTCATTACTGTACAAAAATAATCAAATTGATGATATTTTTGTTATTTCTTTGGGTTTAGATGGTGTTTAATCATTTAATAAAAAATATTAATAAATAAATAATTATTTTTGTATTGATCTTTTTATACAAAGTTATGTATTAGTATTAGTGTAAAATTCACAATGCAAACAATAATTTTTAAAAACTCGATAAGAAAATATAATTTCCAACATATCGCTAGATAATTTTTTTCTATTAAAATAGTTTGAAATTACAATAACAATTACTTGTCAGATAATTTTAATTTGTAAATATATTAAAATAATAAATATATTTTTATTTTTAAAAATTAATTTTAATATTATAATATCAACACAATAAAAAAGAATAAATATTTCATAACATAAAAAGAAACACACTTTAAAATTGAAATTTGGTACTTGAAGTTTACGTTTAGGGGCTTATCTTGAATCTATGCCTCGCAGCGTTTAGAACCTGAAAAACAACGAGAAAAAAAGTTGTAAAAAAAAAATCACGCGGTCCGGCTTCGAACTATAAAACTGCAAGCCTATTTCTTTCCATCTCATAGAAATCGCGGTTAGGGTTATTGGCACTTGAAAGCGGCGAAGCGAGTTAGGGTTTTCTCCGTCGATTATAGGAACGAAATGGGGCACTCAAATGTTTGGAACTCGCATCCCAAGAACTACGGTCCTGGATCTCGCACCTGGTATCTCTTCGAATCTATCATCTCTCTATCGTTGTCTTGATTTGGTGATTTCCATGTCGTTTCTATTTGATTTTGGGTTCAATATCTGTATGCTATCTATTTTCAGTTAGGTAGTTGTTGAATAAGAAATAACAGCTCATGAATTTCTTATTTGTTTGACGTATCTTAGGCTAGTGAGTCTTATGCTGAATCTAAACTTTGCTCTGTTGCTCGATTGCATTGTCTTCTCTTTTCCGTGTTGCTACAAAAATTGATGTTAATCCATTTCAGTTCAAGTTATTTTACACAAGTTCTCTAGTTCTCGAGTGAATTTTATGTCTATTAAATGCGATGTATAGAATTTTACCTACTGTATTTAGTTATGGCTTTTGATTGGAATCTCCTTGTTGGCAGCCGGGTGTGTGGTAACCCCCATGGGATAATCAGGAAGTATGGATTGATGTGTTGTAGGCAGTGCTTCCGCAGCAATGCCAAGGAAATAGGCTTCATTAAGGTAGGAGTTCAGAAACATTTGTTAACTTTGTTGGTTTTTATTTTCACGTTTACTTGTTGACTTATACAATTGTATAGGTGTATTATGTGCTTTTTGAAATGCCTGTTTCTTTTAGATTGGTAAGTTCTTGTAGTACAATTTAATTATTCCTTGGTGATATGTTTGGTTAGATACATCCAGTAAATTAAAATGAAACAAGCAGGAATTGAATCGGCAGTGGGATTTTTTTGTTTTTATCGGGTCACTAGTTGAACTCTCCCTGGAGAACTTGAGCTTTCGACCCTCCTCTTTCTGTAAAGAAGAAAAAAAGGAAGCAAATAAGAAATTTTTCTCCCATTTAATTTTTTGGTGTCGTTTCCCAAGACCAATCTGCATTATTTTTGCCGGGCTCATTTGTTTAGTGAGGTGAGACTTATCTATGTCTGTTTATGATTGCAGTACCGCTGATTGGGGACCTTTTTGATATCCATTTTGGAAGGTTTTGTTTGAAATATGGTGCAAGGTAGTTTTAGTTTCCTTTTCTTTTGTCCTCCTTACTGATGTAATACTCGCAATTCAGACGTTCAAATTATAAATTCTGTTCAGCATTTGAGCCAACGTAAGTGTCATTTTTTGGAATGGTATTTCTTAGAAATTCTTTTAGATTATTTTGCTTTGTTCTTGTTGTTCACTCATATCACTTTGTTTGTGTTTTTGTCTGTTACAATTTCTCTATTATTTAGAGTTTTGTTTTAACATTAGCTAAAATTGGTATCCACAAACTTGGTTTTTGACATGAGCTTCAACTTTGTGTGTTCAACAAATGTATATGAAGATGAACCCAACCCAAAGACCGTATTGAATTGAATCACCCTACCAGAGACCTTATTGAATTGATGAATCATTTGAGAGTGTGGTAGCCGAAAGCCCAAAGTGTTGGTGACTAGTAGCCGAAAGCCCAAAGGGTTGGTGGGTGACTAGTAGCTTGGTGTGCATACCCATTTATCGAGAGTGATGTAGCCTCTTAATCTCAATTTGGACTTTCAAGTATTTTGCGTGTTTTAATGTTTGCATTTGCTTTGTTTGAAGTTACTTGTAATTCGACGATGGTATGACATTCGCTATCCTTCAACAGTAACTCAAATATTTATGCGGTAAAACAATGGAGTGAGACTGTTTTAGGTTCAGAAGGCAGGAGACAGATGGTTAGAAGAAATTAAGAACCTAGCTTGTTTGAGTGCTGGAGCAACAGTGTGGTATGTAATTATAACCACTTGGCGATGGTCTGCGCTTGCATTGTTTGTATCGAAAGAAAGGAGACCTGGATGATAAGAAAAACCTTGTATAATTCAAATAAAAAAAATAACTACAATAAATTTATCATTTTCTTAGAAAATAAACTCGTGAGAATCTAAATAAAAAAATTAACTTTATCAAAACAAAAAAAAAAAAAAAAACATTGAATCCTATCTAATCAAATCAAATGTAAAATAACAATTTTTTTTTAAGAAAATAAAAATAACTTGAACCAATTTGAATAAGCATAACAAATATACAATCAAGATCATAAGGCTGAGATGAACCAATAAAAAACAAACAAAAAAAGTTCAAGTTCAAAGCAATTTTTTTTTTATATATATATTAATTATAGATTAACGAGTTTCTTAAAGAATTTCATTAACGCTAGTATTTTTTTTTCCTTATTAAAATGGGCTGGATTAACATAATAGGAAATCGAGAAAAGTCTTAACATGTAAATAATAGTAAATTAAAAGCTTTTATGTAATTGATGATCTTAAACACAGTAGCTGTGCATTGTTTTCACCACCATGTCTATTGTCCTCTATGCGTACCTAAATTTTAATGGCAACAGATACAGTTTTCTTTCGCCATTTCTGCCTACCGATATCGCTTGCATAGAAACCACCTTGAATACTATGCATGGGGAGGATACCTACTAAGCAACTAGCAGAAAACAAGCTAAGAACATGGTGTCTATCTGAGCAAATGATCTAGAGGGTGACCAAACCAAACCTAAAAGGAGAAAAAGATCAAGGAAAGTTGAGCTATCCACACACCAGACCTCATTGACCAGACCCAGAAACAAAAATGATCTCTTCCTCTCCAAGCTAGATCGATCAACATCTGAGCGCACCAATATTCTCCCAAGTCATTATCTCTTCACGATCTCTCTCAATGATAACACATGGTATCATGAAAACAATTGGAAAAGGGAGACTCGACTATTGTTTTTTTTTGTTCGGATTAAGTGAGTAAAAACTCGGTTATTCTAAACTCTTACAAGATGAACATGTTTTAACTTGAACTGGATATCTGTAAAATAAATCTTAAATTTTTCTACACTGCGCAACGCAACTTGAGTAGATCCTAATATCTTCTAGCCCCTACTCTCGCCCATCTCTTGCTTTCTTTTTCCGGGCTGGTTCGTTGGAAAGATGAGTATCGGACATATCAAAGCAACGTGGCCGGAAATCATTTATCCAAGCCTTCAAAGTGGGGTGTCGTACATAAGTTTAGAAACACAAGTTGATAAAAAGCTTTAGTTACTTTAAAGCCAATTATAAGGTAAATTGTTGCTTAATTAACGAAACTTTCTAACTCCCCATGATCATTATCTGCTAGTAAATTAAGACATGATTATAGATTGATTGTCATCGATCTATGTTAAGTTATTAACGGATTAGCTAGCCTTCAGACAAGTGGCAGATGTCAGCTTGGAGCCAAATGATGTCCTAGTCAACTTTTCAGTTTGTTAAACCAGTCCATATGCGATGGACTTCACCGTTTCGTTCCCACTACAGAAATCGAATTTAAGATAAAACGGTGGGGTTTTATTTCCTTAGTGTCGAAGTGGGTTTTTGGACAAGTGTTCTCATGCGTCGACACAAAACAAAGGCTGGTTTCTGCATTTTTCTATATATACATATATAATAATAATAATAAAAAAAACTGTCTGAACAATCTGCATTGTTTTCATCGTATATATGAATCCTCGACAGAAACCTGTCACCGTCGAAACCACCAATTACCATCAAAGGAATTAGACCATGAAAGTTATAACCTAGTGCATGTTTCTGAGGCTGTAGTGCCTGTGTAATCTGGATGAGAAGTCATGGGACCCACGAGATCAGGAGTCCATAAAAAAAAGCAAGGGAAAAGATTCAGACACAGAGGCAGGGGCAGAAACGGACAGCATGGGACAGGGCATCCTAGAAATAGCAATGCTCTTCCATCATCTTTAATTTGCAATAAAACAGTACTAACTACTATATCAGATATTATTAATTAGTACCACTTTTGTAATTAGAAATGATGATGAAATAACGATATCTAAACTCGTGATTATTTAATTATCAAGAAATAAAGGGATTAGCTTATTGGGATTAGCTTAACAGAGAGTTGAGTTACACAAACTCAAAGCAGGATGCTAGTCCTTTTTCAACAACAAAACAAGATTAATCAATAGCTAGTTAGCCTTTGGTTATTGCCGAAGCAACCGGCCTTGCTTCGTCTAATTTAATTTAGCTGGTGACTGCATTCTTTCACTCCCCCCCTCGCAAGTATGCTGCTCTATGAAAAAGTAAAAACTTATAAAGCAGCGAAGCGTACGAAACATGCCATAATAATAATAATAATAATATATTTTCTTCAGTAAATGGTGTTGAAGCAAGATACACAGTCGATCATTTGGGTAATCTTAACCTTATGTTAAGCAATCAAGTAAATTTTAATTTTATTTAAGACGAAGGTAAGAGTTTAAAAAATGCGTTAACATTAGTTTTATTCGATACCTTTGCTATATCCTCTGCCATCTTATTAGCTATGCTAGCATGATTCACCATTAGAGATCATGTTTGTAAACAGTGACACAGAACATGGCTCGGCCATTTTCCTTGTTTTAACAGTCAAATTTGGCAATCTAAACTGCTGGGAGGGAGGAAAAAAAAGGTGGTGAAGAAAGTATAAAATTTCTCTATTGAAAATGATGTTTAGGTACTGTGGTCAAATTGTATTTTATTTTATTTTTAAATAGTTTTGATATATTAATATGAAATTATTATTTTAATATATTTAAAAAAAACAATTTTAATTATAAATAATTACTTCGTCGCGTCTCACTCGTATCGTAAATCGAAACGGCTATTTTTTTTCCATAATTCTAATGAAATTCAAAATTCAGCGCTGTGTCTTGCGTAACGTCTCTCCGAAGAATCACACGGTTCGCATCCCCATTCCCCACCCCTCCAGTAGCGTACAAAATAAATCCGGAAACCCTTCCCATTTCCAGAAATACCCCCACTCTTAACAACGTCACCGCCTTAACCCGCGATTAAGTTATCAAACCTTCAAAAACCGTGCTATATAGTGTATATATATATATATATATATATATAGTCATATTTATTTAAAGAAGAAAACAGAAAAAGCCTATCACGACAGTTATGCTCCTAAATCTCGCCCAAACTACGCCACCCTCTCTCCTCTCCCACACCGGCTAACGTAACGGTCAGAAGAAAACCTCTCCGGTCACTTCTTTTTCTCTCGAAGAGAAAAAAACACATTTAAAACTCCTTCACATTCTCACCAATTCGACTCACATTCACTAATTTCTCTCCTTAATTTCCTTTATAATCATTCCATTTCTTCTTTTACTTGAAGTTAACTGAAAGGGTTTAAAACATAAATTAGGGTTTTGATGAAGGATGGTATCTGAATTGGATTTTGAAATTTTGCTGTTATGACAATGGTAGCTGCAGTTTCAACACCTATAAACCCCAAAACGACATCAACAACTAGAACAACGCAAAGCCAAAACCCTACGAGACCTCCGTTATTACCATCAGACCCTGACAATGCTCTCGCTCCTCGCCGTCCAAAATCCCGAGAAGTCAGTTCTCGATATATGTCATCATCCTCTTCATCGACATCGGCATCCACTACTTCGACGTCAAAACGATGCGCTTCACCGTCGATTTCACGGCGAAATGCCATGGTGACTCCAACGCCTTCCGCAATCAATCGGTCACAATCAGTGGAGCGTAGGCGTCCTGCTACACCGAGAACTAACTCTCTTGATTTGAGAACAGGAAATACCAATTGTGGGGGTGTCAACAGTGGTGAGATGACAAATGCCCAAAGAATGTTGATAACTTCAACGAGAAGATTATCGGTGTCATTTCAAGGAGAGTCGTTTTCGTTTCAAGTGAATAAAGCGAAACCAACTCCGTCTCCCATTAGTGCACGAAAAGGAACACCGGAGAGGCGTAAAGCAACGACTCCAATACCGACCAGACGAGCTGATCAAGTAGAGAATTCAAGGTCTATAGAGCAACATCGGTGGCCAGGGAGATTTAGGCAGCTGAATCCAATGACTAGAAAAAGCACGGATTGTACTGATGATAGAAAGAAACTTGCTGGATCTGAAGTAAATTTGAATGTTGTTAGGGCATTGCAAAATACAATGGCGGATAACAACAACAACAATAATATGAGGTCATCAATTGAAAGCAGATTGAGTTCAGATTCTAGCACAATCGATTCCACGAAGCCTATTGACGTGAATGGATCTAATGTTCATAGTGAGCATCCTTTGGCTTCTGATACTGAGAGTGTATCATCTGGTACTACTTCAGAGAGTAGTGGAAATGCTGTTGGTGTTGCAGGACAGGGGGAGCGTGGGTTTATCGTGCCTGCAAGGTTTTGCCAAGAGACTAATAGTAGAATCAGGCGGCAACAAGATCCTGGATCACCAGGTTCTAGGAATAATGGATTGAAAGGACCTACACCGGCCAAACTTATTGCACCAAAGAAGTTTGGAAGTGATAGTCCAGTATCTTCTCCAAAAGGAGTTGTTAATAGTAGGGGACATATGTCTCCTATTCGTGGTGGGGCATTACGGCCTGGGTCGCCAAGTAAGTTTGGGATATCATCGGCTGCTGCACTGTCTCCTATGAGGGGAATGAGTCCATCGAGGGTGAGGAATGCCGTGGGAGGTGTCGTGAGTAGTAATTTGAGCAACGTGAATAATACCCCTTCAATTCTGAACTTTTCTGCTGATATTAGAAGAGGGAAGGTTGGGGAGAATCGGATTGTGGAGGTGCATTTGTTAAGGATTTTTCATAATCGGTGGTTGCAATATCGTTTTATCAATGCCAGAGCTGATTCTGCTCTGTCTGCCCAGCGGTTGAATGCAAAGGTATAGTCACTGTTTTCTAGGATTTAGTATTTATTTTCTTTATTGCATGTTTTTTTTTTGTTCGGAAATTACTATCAGTTGATGAATGGCATTGAATATTTTATTGGATAGGAAACCATAATATCTTTACTCCGCATGTTGTTCTTCCATTGATTTCAATTGTCAGTGAGAAGTGCCGATTTTCATGATTGCAGCTTTTATTAAGTAAGGGATTTGAGCAAATCTGGGTGGCTAGTTGATGTCTAATAAAAACTGAATCTTTGTCTAGATTTTGATAGGCGATCAAGAACTAAATAGTCACAGACATTCACAACGAAAGATGACGAAATTTTTGCACAATAGTTAGTTAATTCTTTGAAAAGCACTTGGAAGGAATTTATGGATTGGAATTCTTTTGAGTGCTGTGATGACTATGACTGGTGGAAGGTGGTTATGTATATTGGCTAATGATATGTGCTTAGTGGAGGTGGGGGAGGAGGCAATTGAAAATCCCTGTGAAAATGCTGTTGTAGGAAACTAACTGCTTGAAAAGCCTAGCATGCTAAATTACAAGGGGAGGCTGATCCAGTGGAGGTGAGGCAATCTCATTTGCTTTTTTGCCCCCATACTTTGTTGTCGGGGTCTGAATGTTTTTGTTAAAAACAAGCGTTTTAGCATTAAATTGCCTTCTAGATACAACAGTTAATCTAGTCTAGTTTTAAATTCCATGTATTCGAGGGTGAAGATTATCGGTTAATATAATAACAAAACAGAGTGTCAAATCAGTAAGAGTTGATTTTATAAGGTTTTGTGTATGGATGCAATTCCAAGGTGAATATAAATTTCTAGAATATTGCTTCTCATCTGCCAACCTAGATTCACAATTATATCTTGTTGAATAGCAATCTTTTTTGTGGGGTTTGATAAGAAAAATCTTAATTATGGGATTGAGGACTGTATTATTAGCAAAGAAATTTTATGGCTCATGAAATCATGTTGACAAGATGTAGAAAAGGTCTTTTATTTTTGTTTTTACCCGTGTATTTAATATGATGGACAGCTGATTCCGCAGGTAGCTTATTCTGCTAATTTTGACTGTTCATGGGTGCTAGAGAACATAATCCTTTCCAGAAGCTTTGGCTAAAACTGACCCCTTCCCCCTGAATACTTCCCTTTTAAAATTGTCTTGACCGAGTCAATTGTGTCACGTGTTATTTATGTTGATTATTCATGCGGGATAAAGAGTTTTCACTGAAGCCTGTAAGATTGTAATAGCTGGTCCTACTGGATAAGATACATGCATTGTAGATGTGTCCATCTATTACTTCCCCCTGAATAGTTCCCTTTTAAAATTGTCTTGACCGAGTCAATGGTGTCACATGTCATTTATGTTTATTATTCATGCGGGATTAAGAGTTTTCACTGAAGCCTGAAAGATTGTAATAGCTGGTCCTACTGAGATACATGCATTGTAGATTTGTCCATCTATTACTTCAAGCATTCAGTACGGTTATGGCCAAAATCAAGCCATTTTAGGATATCTGAACAATGTTGTGCTGTCCACTTTTGGCAATATGATGATCTATGTATGAATTATGCTTGCAATTGCCACTCATTTTTATTTTGGGTTACTCAATCATTCTGCAATTTCCTTTAGCTCAACCTGTCAAACTACTTAGAGGAATTTTCTGGTCTAATTTTTCTTCTCTGTACCAGAAAAGCCTGTATAATGCACATATAACAACATCAAAACTGTGTGAATCTGTTAGAGCAAAAAGAGCAGAGTTACAATGGCTAAGGCAAAATTTGAAGCTGATTTCCATCCTCAAGGAGCAAGTAAGATACAACTGCCTTGATCCCATCATACAAGCACTATGTTTTTCTTTGTGTTTGCATTTCAGTATTTATGCAAATTTTACTGGTGTACCTTTTAATTTCTCTTATAATATTTGTAATAATTTGAATTCTAAGATGTGGCATTTATTATTTTAAGCTGATTTTAAAATCCTCTCTGTTTATCACACGTTTTTATATAAACCGACTCATTGGGATGAGTTCTTGAATGGGTTGGTATATACTTCCGAACCATATGGCATACTTTTAACCATGTCATTGCCATGAATGCTATTCAAGGTTCTGTTTTATTAAAGAACAAAGGCCAAAACCAAAGTTTTATTTAATTGGAGATTTATGCATGATTGGAGCTTGAAGTTATTTATTTCAAATGATTTCTATTTGGGTATTCTGTTTTAAACCAATGACTTGTGATTGCTGCAGATGGCGTGTTTAGAAGAACTGGCATTGATTGACCAGGATTACTCCTGTTCTTTATCAGGGGCCGTTGAAGCTTTGCAGGCTAGCACACTCCGTTTGCCGATTGTTGATGGGGGAAGGGTATGTGCCATTTTCCTTCTCTTGATTTTAATTTTTGGCACATTGTTTCAATTGGGTTTCTGATAATTGCTTATCTGATTCATAACTCTTCAGGCAGATGTCCAAAATCTGAAGGATGCTATCTGTTCAGCAGTTGATGTGATGCAGGCAATGGGATCCTCAATTTGCTTATTGATATCGAAGGTCACTCTATTTTCCTCTTCCCACTCCTTCTCATTTTTCTTTTGAATCCTATGCCTTTCCAACATTTGCTTCATACTTGCATTCATGCTTTTTGCTTTTCAGAATTTTGTTCAGAAAAGAGTTATTGATCGACTGGTTTCAGATCTTAACTTTGTAATTTGTGATGATAAGCCACACTCTATACATGCTACTATCTTGTGGCATTATAGTTGGTACCATCACATAGTAAACATTCAGTGCCTTGCCATTTTCAATGAGTAAATGAGTATTGCTCTTCAGGTTTTGTGAAAATTGTCATTTTTTGCTGCCCAACCATATTAAGATATATTTAGATCATTTTGTCAAATATTCATTCTCATAACCAGGAAGGACCTTCTGACTGCGGGTTTATGGTTTTTTGTTTTAATGAAGTTGTAACACATGGCATGATATGCTTTTTGAGCTTTAAATTTTATTTATGTTCAGCTTAAGTTGCCCAAAATTTTTGGATTATTCGTGTTTAAGCCCTTTTTGCTCTCAAGTTGCACATTGTCCAGTGTATATGCTCAAAATGTTCAACCTAGAGTTTAATTATGAGATAGGTGGATGGGATTTAAAGGATGGAAGCGGCCACTGCACATTGTTCTGCTCAGGGACATCTGGGCCTGCCAGTGAATTCTCTCCAAAATCCTAACCCCCCAAAGAAGTTCAATAAATTTTATGGAATTGCAATTCGAATATCATGTTTTGCTGGGAACCTGATACTGTAAATGCTTATCTGCTCTTGCCCAAGACTCGCAAAGATAAAATATAAGAACTTACTTGCTAGGGCTTTTTTTTTTGTGTTCCTACAACTGGGTGTAAACTGAATTGTGAACAAGGTGTTGTAAATTGAATAATGGCTTCAAATTTGGTCATATCATTCAGTTTTGTGGGTTGATGCAGTCATTTTCAATGTCTATAACAGTTATTTGTCCTTGCTTCACCATTGGTAGGTTGGGGAAGTAAATTCCTTGGTTGTAGAACTTGAAAAATCAACTCAGAAGGAGCGTAACTGGCTTTATCAATGCAAGGATCTATTGTCAACCATTGCAGCCTTGCAGGTAATTTTGATTTTACTTTTACGAAGAATTAAGTAGGTAAAAGTAAAATTCTTTCTAGTGCCTGTGGTATGCTTATTAGAGAAGCCATCTTATCATTTTAGTTCTCAGGTAATTTCGATCCTATAGATAACTTGAAGTGCTTTCAGCTTTTTAACTTAAAGTGTGTGCCCATGTTGCCAGGTGAGAGAAAGCAGCCTGAGAACTCATACTTTACAACTAAACCGAGTGCCTTCCAGCCCGACAACACAAGTGTAAATGGCTCATACCATTTAATTTCTTCCTAAATGCTAACAACACCAAATCATCAACCCCTTTATCCTGTGATTCAAGGACACTGAGAGGAAAAAGTATTGAATGGATAAAGCAAAAGTAGCTGTTTTGTATGCATAGATGGCATGAAGTTGCCATTCTCAAAGTCATAATTAGATTGTATAGAGGTAACCTCTCTGTAGGGCAGAGTACAGCGCATGTAAATACACATAATGATGTTTTCAATTTCTCTTTTCTAAGTTTCCTCTCCTTCTTTTTTTGCGTTCGGCAAGTTCTTGATTTTCTTGTTTGTCATTGTTTCATTTGCCACTGTTTTGTTTAGTTGTGTATTTGTGACCTGTGTCATCTTGCATTGGGTGTCCCCGCGATGATCTGTTACAGTTTGCTTCTGCGCCCGTCCATCTTTATGTATTGGCTACTTTTTTTCGCATTACTTGATGAGGACAGGAGGTAGTGGCCCAAACAAAGAATATTGTAGTTCAAATTTGATAGAAATTTCATTCCACGATTGGAAAGAACTCACTGTGTTTGATCTATTGGCTTGAAAATGGTTTTTCATTGCCGTATTAGACTTTCACCGGGGCTGCTTTATAAGCATATTTGCAGTTATTTTCTTCTACGTAAAGGGGGCTTTGTTATGTTATCGGTCACGCTGTGCAGTGATGTGATTCGCCTCTTTGTTATGAAATCCAAGTTGACTGATTTTGATTCCCGACCCTATTAGTAAAGGATTTCAATCTAAAATCATTTCGTGGGTGCTGAGTACCCACGAAATGACTAGCCCTCATGCGTCATGGCTAACTCGCCTTTCCCACCTTCCTGCTCCCCAATATTTTTTGTGTTCGGTATTTTTGTTTGGTCAGCTTCCAAAGAAGTCTAATTGTATATGAATGAAGAGGTATTTGTCGTGGAATCACATGAAAGGTTCGATAACTTCAAGGATGCAGAAGGGCACTGGCTTTATTATCATAGGAATCATCTGTTTGTAGCAATTGAATTACTTGAAGAGGCCATACTAGTTAAACTAATAGTAACTCTTCGTCGGAGTTTATCGCCATCTATAATAATGCTACATGTCAAAAATTACAACAGTAAGATTCCTTCGTCTCTTTCGGCCTCACGTCATTCCTTTCATTTTCGATGAATTAATTACTCAACAAGTAGCCTATTAACTTTTGCATCACCCAGCAGCACCCGTTAATGCTAGGATAGAATGGTGAATCAAGGAAGTAACCTAAAATGGAGAAGATGATGTGGGACACACAGCATATGCTGCGAGACGCGGCGAGTCGGAATGGTCGGTATAATAGTGGACTTTCTTTCTCTTCAACGAACTGTGTGCTCTTTTCTTAAATGATATAACGTTGTCTTTTTGTGAAAGATTTTAATTTTTGGTAATGAAATGCCGTGGAACGCACTTCCAATGGAGGAGGATTGGGCGGGGAGGAAGCTGACGTGCCCCGCACCATTTTCTGCTCCGCAAAATCCAAGCCGGGACCCATCCTTTTCACTCCCATTTTCAGTTCCATGCCAAGTACGTAATTCTATTATGCTTCCGCTCCGTCTGCGAGCTTGCTTGGCTGGTTTGAGATCGCAGGTCAAAAAAATCATCTCACTTGATGTGAAGCTCACGCTTCTCTGGTATGTACTTGGTAGGCTGCCTAAATTTTAATCATTGTGATAACATTCTAAACTGTTGAGAGCTTGACAAAAGTTTTATTTTTTTAATATTACTATAATTTTTTTTAAGATATTTTTATTCCGGTATATCAAAATAATTCAATTATATATGTATATATATATATAAAATTATCATAAAACGCAATTCCAAGCAGCGCTTAAATGAGACATGAGCAGACTAATAAGGGGTGATTGACAGAATCTGTCATTCATTAACCTTACCAGCGTCGAATCGTCAATGTAGAAGCATATAGCAGAGATAGCCAAAGTAGACAGATGATAGATAGTTCCCATTTATGCTTCCATATATTTGATAAGAACAGTGCATGGTAGCTCTCTTCAAGGATTGAGGAGGCAGCCCGCAAATGAATTTGGTAGCAGATCTTAGCTCCATTTTGTGGAGGACCACAATTGACAATGTTAAGGATGTTTGAGTGCCAATCCATTCCATCCTCGTGCAATTTCTTATTCTAAGACTCATGATGTGTAATATTTGATGGGCTACAGTCAACATCTGTAAAAACTCGAGCACCTAATTTGCTTTTCAACATTTTAGACTTCCGAATCGAAATTAACATAATTTATACTTAGCACCGACTGTTATATATATATATATATATATATATATATATATATATATATATATATATATATAGATTGTTTTGATATAAAAAGTAATTTAAAAAATATATATTTCTATTATTTTAATACATTTTTAAATTAAAAAAACTTTTAAGGCAGAAACTTGACGAGGAAAGATGCCTGTTTCACCATAGGTCTCCATCCAGGAGCCACATGGTTCTTATCTCAATCAAATAATTTTTCTTAATGATAAATATCAAAGATCTAGACCAAATCGGAGGTACCCATTCCCAGTTAATTAGTACCCACCATTAATGATGAACTGCAAGCCAAACATTAAGATTCGTTAAATCAGAAACTAAAAAACTAGTAAATCAAATCACACCGGAAAGAAAGAAAGATAGCCAAAAACGCACAGAATCAAAATTCTGGCATTATATTTATAGAGACAAAGAAGAAGAAGAAGAAGCAGAAAGTTACAACAAAACTCTGTTTCTTTTTTATTTATTCAAACAAACAGATTCAAAAGCCTTTTCTGATCACCGCCGCTGCTTTCGAAGCTTATTGTCTCCGATTCCCCTCCTGTATAAAACGAAACCGCCTCTCTTCCTCTCTTACCTCTTCCACCTATTCCTCTAGCGAGACACGGATTGACATGATGATCAGACACTACTTCATTATTACTCTCTTTAGCAAACGATTTTGATTGGTTCCACGCCATGTCATGTACTGCGGCTGAGAATCCGTCAGATGATTCATCGCAATTCGGAGCTAAGAACCCGGTGACAATCCCATGTAACGGCCGTAAGGCTCCACCGGAAAGCACGGTCTCCACGGCCTCCTGACACACGTGCCAGTTACCGCTCCACAGTAGCCCCACCGCTCCGTTAACCGGATTCACCGTTCTTCCACACGCTTCAAATAACAGCGACTGAAACAAAGCTATACTTCAAAACAAGCAAAGAAGAAAAATTAGTTGGTACCACTCTTCGTGTGTGTGTACACACACAAACACACACACAGCTTGGTTTGTATTTATATGCTTGCACATACCAGGGCGTTGGGATTCGGGTACGGCGGAGATGAGAGACATGAGATCACTACGGCCAAAAAATTTGGCGAGAAACAGGGTAGCGTAACCTTGGGCATCAGGGTTGGTGATCCAATGCATACACGATCTCAATACGCATGTCTCGCTGCACCCTTTTCGTAGCACTCGGCAACCGTTGCAGCTCATATCCACCGTCTGATAAAATCCTGATGCTTTTCTTGATGATGATAAAAATATAATTCTGGTATTTTTCTCTTACATATATATGTATGTATGAGAAAGCAGAGGACGATTAATTTTAAGTGAGGGAAAGGAGTGAGCTTGGGGTGGTGGTGAGGGCGTATAAGAGACGGGAAAAGGTGGGTGTGGTTAGGGGGCTTAGCTAGAAAAGTAACTGTGGTTAAGTTAAGGTAATTTTGGATTGAACGGTGGGGATTTGTTAGTGTTTGTTGGGGTCAAGGAGGACTTCGTGGTTGTCGAGGCGAATATCTTCCAAACTCTGGGCACGAGCGACTCCGTGTTTTCGCGTCTCTTGCTCTGCAAATCAAGGTAAACCGTTCGATTTTACTCTATAGGTGTTTTGAGCCGTAAGATTGCAGGGGGTCAATGACTTTTGTTTTTCTTTTAATTGCTTTTTGGAAAGTACGAGCACGAAGTTAAATCTAGTCGCCCCGTAAGTGGAAGTGTGAGGTGGTCTAATAGAGCAAACCCTCCTCGGCTACCGGAGTTAATTCTTGTGCTTAATTTTTGGATTTTTTTTTAAATGGCACGGTTTAGTTAAAAACAAGTTATTTATCCTGCGCTCTAATGCAATGATAAAAAAAATTATCCTGTTTCAAAATATACAAAAATAAATAAATTGTATTTTGATTCTTATTCTTTTATTTTTTTAGTTTAGTTTTGATTTTTTTGTTATTTTCAGCTATTTTGTGATAATTCTTATTTTTTATTCATATTTATATATCTATATTTTTAGTTTTGACTTTTAATTTTTATTACTGTTATCTCTGTATTAAATGCAATTTGAATTAAAAAATAAAGTAAGTTTAACTTTGATGGCGTGAAATGAGAGTGAAACTCTCTCTTATACATATATAGTAAATGTTATGTTATTAGTGATATGTTATCTCTATGTTTTTTCATTTATTTTGTTTATGTGTGACTTTATATATTTTTAGTTTAAAGTGACTTTTATTTAAAAAGAAATTAAAATATTTTTTATTTTTTAAGATTTATTCTTAATATTATTATATTAAAAGTATTTCAGAACACTGAGATTAAATTAATTTGAGATTAAAAAAATCTCAGCTTATTTTTATATATATTTTAATGCATTAATATTATATATATATATATATATATATATTAAAATATATAATTAGCCTTGCATATTTTTAAGAAAACAAATATCTTAAAATAATCGTTATCATTATTTTCAACGTCTTATCAATAATAAAATGAATATAAAAAACTAACTAATCAAAAGTTTTTTAAGCAAACAGGAAAGAAAATAACACATCAACATGGATTGTGTTCGACAGTCTAGTAATTTTCATAATGATAATAATTTTAATTTTGCTTCTGTTATTTAATTTTGTTCTGCAAATATTTCTATTTGTTCTTTATTTCATTTTTTTTCCAATGCTGCTTAATATTTTTTTGGTTTTGCTTCATAATAATAACAATGAGAATAATAATTTAAGTATTTTATCATTCGGTGTTGTATTTATTAAGAATTAAGTTTATGCACCGAGAGTCAAAATAATAATTATACTATTACAATCCATGGTAATTTGTGTCTATTGCTACAGTTAAAAACACACACAATTTATCTTCTCCTTTAATTTGAAAGAATGATATAGATTATAAAAGTACTTGAAAAATAATATAGATGATTATAACCGTGTTTTAAAATATTAATTTTATAAACATATGTTATTTTTAATGAGTTGTTTAATCATTTTTTTTTCTTGCAAATTAATTAATCTTATGTAAAACCTCAAATCAATTACAACCTTGCTGATAAATTTTTAATGTGTGGTTAGGATTATCTCATCAAGATTTTTTTAATAGTACTATACATGTTGAAAACAAAGTTTCAATGTGATATTCTCTCTCTCTCTCTCTCATGCCACCTTAGCTTATTTGTCAAGCTATTAGATATTAAATCTTCTTTTTTTGCCATTATATTTTTCATAAAAATTTGGATTGACTTTTGTATATGTTATTATAATTTTTATTAATTTGTTTTATAATGTAAAAAAAAAACTTTAATTTTTTTTTTTGTGTTTGATAAAATTTCTGTAAAAGTATTTTTATGGAATAAATATAATTATGGAATAAATCTGAGCCTTCGATAATAAGATTATTCACCAGAGCAGTAAAAATTCTGTCGGCTATCGATCCATGAAAATTCCAGCGGCCACAGAAACCTCTTGTAGGCCACCCTACCAGACCCTCAAATTTGTGGGCTTCTATTCTATTATTATAAAAAAAAAAAAAAAAAAAAAAAAAAAAAAACAGAAAAACTCTCCTAATGCCAGCTCATGCGGGACTGACAATGGTTGTCAGGGATAGGAGGTAAGATAAATACATGGTGTTTTTGTTATATAAAATAAATAAATAAATGAAAAGTTATATTGTTTTATTAGGCCCACTAGGGAAAGATACAGCGGCGAATAGCAACCTCTATTCCCTGAAATTATTTTTCCCCTGCAGAGAGCACCGACTTCCATCACACCAGCACCATGTTTTTGGGATTAAATACCTGACCTGTCATCCATGTTCCTAGCTTCACTCGATGGGCCGTTGACGTGAGACAAAAAAACGTTAAATCAAAGGCACAAACTTGGTGCCCGGAATCGTGTTGAATCCATCTATCACAACTTCACGACGTGCAGATTACAACCACAACCTCTACGAACTTCAGTGGCTGATCTTTCAGTCTACAAAATTCCATCAAGGATACCTCAACAAGATAGAAAAATTATTTGATTTTTACAAGCTTCAGTTTTCTGGATCCCACTGCTCCACAAGGACAATGAATGGAGATGGCAGTCACTACGGAGAGAAAAATTGTTTGATGAAATGGCAATTTTGTTGATCTGTGGCCTGGATTAACAGAGGCGTGCACAGTTTCATGGACTCTGTTTCTCTGCGAGCAAGCCCAGATGAATAGTTCTTTTCCCAGTTCTTTTTCAGATTTTAATTAAACTGGTTCGATCGCAGGATGTTTGTTCAGGCGGCGTGCTGATGATCCCAGTGACGACATGCAGCTGAGCAGATTCGATATTCTATTCCTAGAAAAGCAAAGCTGTAATAAAGTTGCCTGAATTGGGAGTTGCTGATAAGTGATTTCTATGGATAACTGTCATCTCCAAGCAGGGAATTATACGAGTTCAATCCTGTGGTTAGAGACAAAAGATAGTCGTTATAAATGATTCGATTTCTATGGGCGGAGCTGATTTTTTATTTTGTTTTTTAATTTATCATATATGAGTTGCAAATACAAAAAGATTGCATGATTTATTCTTGTGCAGAGAAAAATATAGAACTGGCACAGGGTTTACTGCAAACAAGACAATTAAAGTAAAAACTTGCTGCAAATATAGAACAATCTATACTTCAACTAGATGATGTTCATTGTTAAGGAACCATCTCACCTAAAAGCTTAAGCTTATAAGTGAGACCCCATAATATGATTTATATTATTCTCTAACACACCCCCTCAAGTGAAAGCCCTTTGGGCTTGAAACTTACACAGACCCATATCACCTTGTGCTTGATTTTTATCAAATAGAATGGGGGTGGTGAGATTCGAACTCATGACCGCTGGGTCAACAAGACTCTGATACCATATTAAGGAACCATCTCACCTAAAAGCTTAAGCTTGTAAGTGAGGCTCCATAATATGATTTATATTATTCTCTAACATTCATTACAATCCAATGAGGGAGAGGAAGTTCATTTATTTATGTATTTATTTATTCTATTTGATTAATATTCTGGTATATGTTTCCATTGCTTATTATTGGAGTTTCGGTTGGGATATAATTGTGCTTGGGATGCTGTTTTTAGGTTGTTTATTTTTGTTGCTAGTTTTGCGGATTGTGGAAGCTATGATAGTTGGTTGGTGTTGCTGTTTGGTGGACTGATATTGTGTTTAGAAGACGGTTTTATATTGAGACAAATGTTAAATTAAAAGTAGTGGGTGGTCGTGGTGAAGATGGTTAAGGAAGAAAAAGGTCGAGTTTGGTGTTTTTTAGGAAGGAGATGTTTGAGAGTGTGTTTTCAACTACTTTCAAAGTATTTTTTATTTATAAATATATTAAAATAATATATATTTTTATTTAAAAATTAATTAATTTTGACATTCAGTATATTAAAACACTAATAATATTTTAATTTAAAACAAAAAAATATTCTTTAATTTAAAAAAATATACATTTTTTCAATAATTCTCAAACAGACACGAAGTTTGAAGTATATGGTAATGGTAGAGAGAGAATAATAGTGAGGGTGGAGTTAGGATTGCTACAACCTTTTTTTTTTAAATGTGTGACCCTCTCTTTTCTTATGGTAATGTTTTCTTTTTATATTAAAATTTGATAATTTCCCTCTCTATTATCATTTGATTGTTTTAAGATTTCGTAATTTTTCTTTGCTCTTTTTTTTCTGGTTAAAAAAGCTTTACATCAAAATAAAGTATGGAAAGATGAAAAAGGAAGTTAAATGGTTGTAATTCTTAGAAAACTTCTCAAATTGCACTGAAAATGATTTCTTTTTTGGTAATTTCGTATTTCTTTTTGAACATCTATTGATAAACTAAGGGAGAGAAACAAGTTACGACTAGCTGTTCAGAGAAGACCAGTTTATGGAGGCATGAGTTGCCAACAGAGAAAAAAAAAATTCAAACAAAGAAAGTCAACTGCTGACCGGACCTTCCTCATTTATGGGTGTACGTAACAGTGTTATTACTCGCTGCCTGCCTGACCGGAACGCAGAGAGCTTGTCATACAATGCCAGCAAGGACAGTCAATTGATGCATAGAACTTGCCAGAACAAGGTAGTTTGGAGTTGATATTTACCTGGCAGCTGAAAATTTGGTCTCAGAATTTTAACTGTTTTTGAAATTACAACTCTCACGGGTGATCTTTCGTGACATTCTGTTCCAATAACTTCCTGAAGCCGCCTGCCTACGTGTCTACTCCTGTGCATAATTTTTTGCTGACATTTCTGCTTACAATAAGCTTATCAGCATTCGATCCTTACATCATTTCTCATGAAAACTTTGGCGACGAAATTGAAGATGTTGAGAACCAGTCTTCCATCTTTTGCTCTTCCTTTTTTTCTTTCTAAAAGATAATGATGCCCACAGATGTTATGCATGACAAGAACATTTTGATTTTTAAAATGATTTTTATTTAGAAATATATAAAAATAATAAATTTTTTAAATAAAAAATTATATGTAACATCAATTTTTTTCTTCTTCAAAAACACAGGGTTAGAAGATCACATATGCTCTCGTTGAGATCTAGACCTCATTACTAAACGGGTGCTCTAACTAACTGGGCTACGAGAACTTTTTGAATTCATAATTATCATTTATGAATTTATCCTCTTCCCTGAAATCCCTGTCAATCCCCTTGTATCGGTTTGCCTTCGTTGATCAACAGAAATTTTAAGATAGGTGGAGTGGACCAGGATTGTATAGCTCACGCTCTGAATTGCATGGTAGCTGCTGATGAATGAAGGGTGCTGCTATCAAAACAGGTGGGGTTTGGTAGGTCAGTTGATAGACACTGGGATTTAGAATACCAACATAATTAATTAACAAATACGTGGAAATGCATTAAACCCCCACTTGGAAGCATCCCTTCTTTATTAGTAGCGTGGAATAGTCTCACATAGTTGACTTCTTCATATTTCTTATCTTCCGTTAAGAAGTTGAATTAATCTCGTGCCAAATGACCGAGATTCTTCATGTTACTAGCTACCATCCTTCCTTCCCCGTCTCTTGATCAACCGTACGTCTGCCCCACACGCAAATGCCACTCTTTAATCTTATACCTACTCTAATATTGGCAATGAGGAAAACATGTCCGAAGCAGCTTGGTCAGATCCACAAGCAACTTTTAATTGTAGATCGGAAACGTTTTCACATACTCGGGTACGATTTTGTTATTCGACATTCGATCATTTCATACTCTCCGGATCATGTTTATATACTGCAGAACTTTTTTACTTGACCTAAAGTAATCGGTGACCTCGAAGCAATTAATAAATCCCCACTTGTTTTTAATTTAGCACCATGCCAAATGGCAACCACTTATTCATGTAGTTTGCATTTTCTGTATATTACAAGACTCCTTCTCATCACAAGTCATGTCTGTAAAGATTTGATTAGATACGCCAGATGAGCACAGGAAGCACCAATAATGGTGTGGTACTGTTATTACCATATCACTCGTGGAGTTCTGCTTGATTTCATTTCCATGTCCTTGACGAATTTCCCTTTACTCTGGTTAAATAGGTTACGTGCATGCCTTGATGCCCCGCCCTTCCCTCCCGATCATCAAGGGACAGCGAACGTGTATGAAAACTTGGACAAAATAAGGCGACCAGCGTTAACCATGCATCCTTTGACAAGCTACATAAGGGATCGAATGGAGAAGCGACTCTCCGGCGAAGGACAGATGGTGAAGCAGATGCCACCTGGCATCCTAATCACTTGCATTATGAAAGCATGCCATATGGACAGAGATAAGAACAACGTTCTTTTCCGCTCACATAAAAGACATGTTTGCTCTCCTCACCCATACCACTGATCAAGCATATACCATCGCCAGTTGATTATAGCAATATATATATATATATATATATATATATATATATATATAATTACAACATGCGTGTAAAGGTCATGGATGGATTGCATTTGTAAGTTGTAACTAGAATGCCAAGGTGTTCCAACCGTCAATCTCTGCTTTTTGTCTAACTTTTCCGCTGCTTTCGTGACTCATGCTGCGCTAAGTGGGCTCAAACTGAATTTCCAACAAGCTGACCACCACTTTCCCCGCCGCTCAAGCAGGGTTGTGCAGCTCATCACGAGGAGGTTAGGCCAAACGCACAAACCAAAGTTGATTCAAGCACAATGCCCCAAAAGTAAAATCTAAAAGGGATAAAAGTGCGTTTGGAGACCGAATAGATAAAAGTGATAGCCCAGTACATGGTAACCTGAAAATTAAATTTAATTTAACTGACCCAAGCTAAGAAAATAATAATTAATTGAATTCATTCCTATGGAAGCAACTGAAATATTCAACTGCTATACACAAAAAAATAGCCAATCAAAACAACTGGAATAATTAAATCCCTAAATGGAAATTCCTAACAGTACTACCTAACAGAAGTACGATTTTTCTACTGAGCTTGAGAAACTTGAATTATGGGTGCCATCAAAATACGAAGCTTTTTTGCTGCCGGTAGAGGGCTCATAACTTCATCATCACCAGATACAAAGAAATCTGAAGAGAACTCTGGCAAGGCTGGAACATTAAGGTCAAAGTCATGGTGATTATGATTGTGGCTATGGGTGCGAGTGTTAGTAGATCCTGCACCTTCAGAAGTTGAAGTCACACCACTCTTTTCGGCGCCTCCTATGATGCCTTCATAGTGACACCTCTTGTGACCGCCCAAGGCTTGTCCGGTGGGAAACTTTTTGTGGCAGATGGAGCACTCATGAACCCTGCCACTTCCGTTCGACACGGTTGTTGCTGGGGCGGATGTAGCTGTACTAGGGGTAGTTTGATCTTCACCGCCTCCAGCGAGTTTTCTGTGACTTGCCTTGTGCCCGCCTAGGGCTTGGTACGAAGGAAACCCCTTGTTACACACGGAACACTTGTAACTTATTTTTTGCTCTGATGATGTGGATACTGTTGGCGGGGTGAGGGATTTTGGGTGCTGGTCTGAGGCAGGGATTGGGAGGTTTGTAGAGCCGCGAGCCAGCATGACAAGACAGAGAGCGAGATATTCTTCTTCGGTTGGTTGCTGGTCAAGACGTGAACGCTTAGAGCGCTTGCGCTTCGCCCATGGCTCGCCCATGTAGTGGAGGCTTGACTCCTCAAATTGAAACGATGGGGTTGCAGTAGCTGGAGAGTTGAAAGCTTCTAGTGCCATTGGATTGATTTGTTCTGAATCTTGGGAAAGAAGAAGAAGAGTGAATTGCTAGCCTGGGAGAAGGAGAGAGCAGCAGTTGTTTTGTGAGAGAAGAGAGGGTGATCAAATGTGTGAACTCAATGAGTGAGAGTGAGGGTTATATAGGGGGGGGAGGACAGGTGAAGGAAGTTGCGTGACAAGTGAAAGAAAGAGGATGTGAAATAACTCCCGATAAAATATTTGAAGGGCTGGGAATCGAAAAGATAAACGGAGTGGAGCACGTTTAGTATTGGGAAAGGGCACCTTTTCTTGGTGGACAATTTTGAGTTTCTTGGTGGCCAAGAGTGACTGACCTGACCAAAGGCGGTCAAAGCAAGAGAATAGTACCAAGAACACAAACCTGCGAACTTATTATGATGCAACTCTGGTTATGGGCCCTGTTTGAGGGAGCGTGTGAAGTGAAGACTGGGACTGCTTCCTAGTCAAATCCAAACAGCCCTTTACTTTTCCAAACAAACGCGGTCTTGTATCCAGATGCCTCTTCATAGCTGCCGGCAGCTACCCGGAGACTTCACCTTTTCCTGTCTCGCCTACGTTCATGCATACTTTGATCTGCAGTGGAATCAATTAGTAGTGATTAGGAGGCATATTGCGCGGAGAGTTTTCCCGGTCAATCTGCCCATGTGATCGAGGTGTGGTGGGGGAGATTTATTAACTCTCTTTTAATTTGAGGTGAGCGATCAAGGGCGTCATGAATATGCAAGTGGGTGGGGCATCGCTCAACGACTTGTATAATTGAATGGGAGTTTTATTAATTTCTGGAATATGTGATGCTTCCACTCAGCTTACTTATAGAGATGCTGCGTCATCTAAGTTCGCGGCTCATCAACTCATCTAAAATTAAGCTCCGTATTTTGATTATATTCTTGTCTGTGGGATATATATTGCAAGTCACGGAATCGAAAAATCACGTCACTTGACGAAACACCGAGCAGTGGAGTTGCGTAGAGAATTTACCATTTTCACGATTAGATGATTTTGTTTTGAGCATATTGAGCTCTTTAATTTTAAAGAGACAGCATGTTTTCGAGACATGGAGTGCTGAAATTTCTTTTTTCTCATTTGTAGAGATAAACTCTTCAGCTTGGTAGTGGGTAACATGTTTAACATGTGTTTGACGTCGTAATTGAATGTGCTTCACGAAATAGATTATGAGGTGAGATCACGTCGAATTATTTCTTATTTTCGTGTTTTCTTTTACCCGTCAAATATCTATAGGTAATTGAAGTGTTTATAATTTAACTCGTTGAAGTTTTATTACAACAAAATCTGATGGATATGTTTAAGGGTTTGACAAATTTATTTATTTTAGCTCATTTTCCATGATATTATGTTATTTTACAGCTCATTTCCCATCATATTATCAAATACTTTATAATATTTTTAATTTATTTTCATTTTAAAAAACTATATTTTCCAACGAACAAAAAGTTTAATAAATTAGTTTATATGACTGTCTCCATCTCTATTTCCCGTTTCCGTTTCATTTGTTCGCGGTTATCAACCCAACTCGTGGGACACCTGGATAACCCACACGTTACCGGACCAATCTCAACCATCCAACACACCAAGTCAGCACGTCCACCGGCCAATGACAATTACCCCGCCTTAAAAAACACACCCTCTCTCCACCAAACAATTCCTCCCTAGAAGATAGCTAAAAAAAATAAACGCACACCACTGATTTTCTCTCAAGCTTCCTCCACTTTCTCTCTCTATCCAAACAGCATGCAAACAAAAAACTCTCTCTGAAATTGATGAAGATGTTTTGAAAGGAGGATTCACGCTTGTATGCAAATCTTCTTGATTCAATGGCACGCACCGTTTCAGTCTCGATTGTTGTCCGGGCTCGACGGTCTCAAACGGTTTCATGGATAAATGCTTGTGCTGTAAAGTGTAAACCCTCTGAAACCTGGAGCCTAAAAAATAATCAAACAACCAAAAAAGCCGGTGTGAGAAGCCAACTATCGGGGGCCAAAACTGTTGGCTTTCGATTGAGACAAAGCAGTGGTAGGATGACTCGTCGTCTGTATTTCTTTTAAAAGGTATACCGGTCCAGGCATCCCTATAATGGACCGAGATCACGGAGCTCACACGTTTCACCGCCTGGGCATAGCGCAACTTGGTCCGGTTTTTCTTTCCTTTTCTTTTTTATATTTATAATTTATTAATATATGTTAAAAATATTTTACTTGATTTAAAAATTAAAAAAAAATCATTTCACTACTGCCGATAAAAAAAAATGAATTTTATTACTTTTGCACATATGCTTGGTCATGGAAATTAAACAGTTTTTATCCTTAAGATATTTTTCTCACTTTATTTTTTTTCATTTAAATATAAACCATTTAAATTTATAATCATGCTTAACTTAATTTCCATTAAATTAAATAAAAATAGATCTTGAAAATAGAACGGTTGCTTCACATTTGCTAGTAAACGACAAAAACAATCAGTGTTTTTTCTGGTCTGAATGAACAATACTCAATTTATTATCATTATTAATTAACATGAATAAAGCTTTGTAGGAAAAACGTTGTAGCTGAAATCATCATTCATGCTCTTAAAATTACAATGGATTGGTGCAGTTACTTTTTAAAACGTATTTTTAATTTGATTTTTTTTTTTGCACAATCTTTGAGTCTAAATTATAATTCAATTATGTATTTTAAAAAAAAAATTGAAAGTCAGAGGATCAGATAGAAAAATCAAGTAAAATAAGTGGTGTCTTTGAATTTATACACAAAAAGGTTTTTTTTATCTCTTATATTTTTTTTAGTTTATTTTTTTTTTTTTAATTTATACAGAAAAATTATTTCTTTTAGTTTTTTTTTTGTTAGAGAAAAAAAAGGATCAAGGAATTCTAAGGAAGAGATAGAAATGTAAGTTGATGATGATCTCAAACATAAAAAAAGGATTGAAATCGGTGTCAATGCATTTCATTTAATGAATAGAGTTTCACCTTAGTTTTTTTTTTTACCCTTTTCCCTTCCTAAGAAGGCAAATTTGACCGCAAAAATGTTTTTGGGTCAAAGTTAATACTGATTTTTTAGTTGTTTTTAAGGCTATAAATAGATATATCAAGGTTTTTAAAGTATTTTTTATATGATTTGGGTAAAAAATATACTGAAAATAGATTTTAAAGAGAAAAAACCCCTATATTTTTAGTAACCTTTGTTTGCTAGGTTTTACAAGAGTAGATGATGCGTCATCTACTATCTTTATTTTTTTTTTTTAAATAATAATAATAAGACAAACATTTAGAAATTCAAAATAAATAAATTAAAGACAGGCTCATGCGGCAAAAGCTAGAAAGATCGCATTCATGATTTTTTCTTTTTATCAATTTAGTCTTTAAAATTACCATTAACGAAGCACGAATCAAATAGTTAGTAATCACTATACCACTTCGCTTCACAAACATATTAAATAAAATGTTTTTAATTTTATCCCCTGAATGTTTAATTTATTCGAAAAAGTCCTGCATGTTTATACCATGCGTTTGTCGGTTCAGTGATGCAACTTCTTTTTTTCATCTTGACTTGGGCTAGGATCGGAGAAAATCCTTCTAGCGTGTTATCGATCGCTCCCAGAGGCTATATTATACAAAAACAACAACTAATAACCAACTGGGGTTGATGGATAGTGAACGTGCTCTCCTGGTTGGTTTGGTCAATTGGGCTGGCAATGGCGGTGGAGTTGGGCAGCTCTTTGCTTTTTTGATCTCTGCAAGCTTTACACCGTCTCTTGCGCCGTTTATGTGTTAAATGATTTCATCTCACAATATATTTTTCCTTTTCTTTTCTCTTTGCATTGCCTTCTATCGGTCAAACAAATTGAAGAACTAAATTATAGAGTTTCAAAAAGAAATTAGGGACTGAAATAGAAGAAATAAAAAGTTGATGCATGCAATACACGTGCTAGCTGAAAGTCACGCTTAGCTATCTTTTATGGGTCCATGGGTTCATCTCTAGTTTTAATAGTAAACTTTTTTTTAATTTAGTTGAATTCATCTCAGCAATTTGTTTTTTATAATTCAATGCATTTGATGTCTTCCGTGTCCTTTTTTTTCTTCAGTTTTTTCTCTCTCTTTGAAATTATTTTCCAGGCTATTTTTCATTGTCCTATCCTTTTTTTTTCTATTGTTTTTGTTTGTTTGGTGTTATCTGGGCCTAGATCCAAATGGAAGAGTCGTCTTCTATACTCCACTGATCTGGTCCGGCCCAAATGACATGGCTATTCATCTGTTATTGGTAGCCCATCAGTTAGCAGTTCAAAGAACACAGAAATAGCTGTGCTTCTAGCCAGCAAATTGTTAATTGTAGATAAAATCTTTGTTTCCATCGTTGTCTCTTTGAAATTCCTTTTATTTTGGGGGGGATTTTTAGGGTTTTAGTTTTTGCAAAGTTCGTGCAATGGGGATGCTCATTTTGAAAAGTACAGCCAATACCTTTTAAATATACGTGTAACTTCTATTTTTATATAGATAACCGGAATATTATTAGGTAAACTTGTACCTGGACTAAATTTTCGGATTTTTGTGATTATGCTTACATTAATTTAAATGATTTAGTTTTTATATTAAAAAAATGAATGTGTGAAATTCAAACCATAAATTATAAAAGTAGACTAACACGTTGAGATTATATATATGGAACTTTGGTTTAACGGAAGCACATAAAGAAGCATTCACATTTTCTTTTGTCTTCTTCTTGAGACGATTCTGATAATCTATTTTATTTCATCATGATTCTCATCTATGCATTGTAAAATGCACGAGAAGAGCACTAGCATATTAAATGCAGCATTTTAGATCAATTAATTGTACCCATGATGGATATGATAATCAGGTTTATATAAAGAATCTGTCGTAAGAACACCAAGAAAACGTTGCTAAGTTGAGGCGGCACGAAAGCCACGGATTACAAGGTTGAAGCCACTCCTCACCCATTGTTCGGTGGCTTTTTCGATTTATAATGATAAAAACTGCCAAGATTTGTAATTGTGGCACTATATATTACCATTAATGTGCGTTTTTGGTAAATATGGTCATTAAATTGTAACGAAATTGTGTATTGAGTGTGTTAAGCAACCATCTCATCTAAAAGTTTAAGCTTGTAAGTGAGACTCCATAATATGATTTATATTATTCTCTAACACACACCCTCAAGTGAAAGCTCTCTGGGCTTGAAACTTGCACAGACTCACATCACCTTGTGTTTGGTTTTTATCAAATAGAATGGGGTGGTAAGATTTGAACTCGTGACCGTGGGGTCAACAAGGCTCTGATATCATATTAAAAAACCTTCTCACCTAAAAACTTAAGCTTATAAGTGAGGCTCCATAATATGATTTATATTATTCTCTAACAGAGTGGAGCTGTAAAATGATAAATTGCCTCTAATCTCAAAAAAGAAGGGAAAAAAAACTGAGCTGAGGATCATTGATGAGGTTCAAGCAGCAATTGAGGAGACAAAGAACGAGTTCGTCGGGTTCTGCGTGTGTTTTTTAGCAATGTCACCACAGACATCTCCACGATCAGGCCCTCCTCCGGCCGCGTTTTGTTTATTCTCCAACAATATCTTTATTATATTCAAGATGAGTAGAAGACAGCCCCACGTTCTGACATTTTCAAGTGCTCAAAACGCACGCTCTCATTCTCTGCCTAACTAAATTTGTAATTTAGAGAGTAATTAATGACAGTTCATTCATCTCTTAGTGACTGTGCTTAGACCCACTTTGTCATCTTAATTGCAGTTTATCAGAAATAAGATGATTGAAAGTCCATGGAAGCTGTTCCGATTTTTTAATCTATCACTGCATGAACTCGGTCCCATCTTAGTTGTGCTTTGCCTGGTATTGGCCCCACTATGGAGTCCCGAGTTCAGTTACAGAGAATTAAGACCTACACCAGAGTAATCATTAGAAATTTAGAATTCTTTATACAAGATGAAGTCAATCCTTGCTAGTGACATTCTTTTACGGTGCATGGGTATAAATCTGTCCCTGGGTTTTTGTTGTCTGAAGCGAAATCAAGCTTCAATTAACTAGTAGGCATCACCATAGAAACATAAGAGCCTCTTTCTTGATCTCTCCATGGCTTCTAGGTGTGAAATGAACACGCAGGCTATGGGAGCCTTTCCTGATGGAGAATGGGACTTCAGCAGAATGTTCTCCATGGAAGAGCCTGATTCCATCCCAGAATTACTTGATCAGTGCTATATCCCTCATGATATTGATCAAGGATTGCACTTTACAATCCCATCAGCTTTCTACCCGGCTCCTGAATCCGACGTGAGCAAGGTTGAGGATGAGAGTTTGTTTTATTCTTGGCATACTCTCAACCCCGATTTCCATTTTGATTCTCTAGAAAGTAGTAATAACAGTAATTCTAGCAGTAGGGTATTTCTTCCGTATTCCAGCCATGAATTATACTTCCCCAATGATTCTAATCCCATTCAAGCTACTAACAACAACTCTATGTTCATGGATATTTCAATCACGGATGAGAAAAATACTGGCTTGTTCATGCCACTTTTTCCTGAGATTGCAATGGCTGAAACTGCCTGTATGAATGGAGATATGAGCGGTGAAGAAATAGGAAATGTCGATGATAATCTGAAGCCAGCTGCTGCTGATGTTTTGCAGCTCAAAAGGAAGCTTGATGTTCCAGAATCAACAGCCAACACGGTGGGCGACATCAAGAAAAAATCCCGGGTTACAAGAAATGTGAGCGCATGGATCCAAGGCTACAGTAATTCTTTCTATGGTGGAGTTTGTCTAGTTTCTAAATTATAATGATCTTATAATGCAGGTGAAAAAAAGTAAGAAGGATGCACTGTCCGAAAAAAATCAGAAGAATTTGCCAAATATTAGCCATGACGAAGAAGAGAGCAATGCTGGACCAGACGGACAAAGCTCCAGAAGCTGTAGTTCAGAAGATGACAATGCCTCTCAGGATTCTGATTCCAAGGTTTCTGAAGCTCTCGATTCAAATGGAAAGACAAGAGCTACTAGGGGAGCTGCCACAGACCCCCAGAGCCTTTACGCAAGGGTAAGATACTGATTATATATTACTTTCTCATGAAAAAAATGCACTCACTCGCTTATACTAGCACACGAGGAGCAATCTTTTGAGCGTTTTATTCATGATCTTCTTAACAATCCTGCAGAAAAGAAGGGGGAGGATAAACGAGAGACTGAAAATCTTGCAGAATCTTGTCCCTAACGGAACCAAGGTTGATATCAGCACGATGCTAGAAGACGCAGTCCATTACGTAAAGTTTTTGCAGCTTCAAATCAAGGTAAAGGCTCATACCAGCCCGCTACTTCTGCCAAATAAATCATCAATTTCTATCTGAATACGTTTGTTAAATTCGATCTTATTAATTATCTGCAGCTTTTGAGCTCGGATGATCTATGGATGTATGCGCCTCTGGCTTACAATGGAATAGATATTGGACTCAACCAGAAGCTCTCCAGGTTTCTATGAGCGTGGAAGGAGCTGCTGGAAACATTTTTTTTAATGTTAATTTATCAGTATCTTATAAATGAGAAAAGAATATGTATATCTACTATAATAAACAAATTCCCGTTTTCAACATATCACGGCGGAGTAAAAAAAATCAACGTGTTTCTATATAATGATAATTAAGCCCGATCGATCTGCTTCTTGCGTTTATTACCTTGCACCGACGACTTTCCTCGTCACATGTTTGTAGAAGCAGGTGACAGCTTCTGCTATTCTACGGTATTGGTTCGGCTCCCATAATACAGTAGAATAGAATACCTCATTCAAGATATTTTTTTTATTAAAACACTGACACAGCCCATTAAAATCCATGTCTTTTTATTTTCTTAACTTTCACCCGAAACAGTTCTGATAATGTCTGAGGACATTCCTTTGTTCAGAGGAAATTACGTGAACATTTCAGATTAAAATAACTTGATTGACATTGATATGTTTCAAAAAGAAGAAGAGAGATTGCTTCAAGTTTGCTGTCATGGTGAATCTACACGCACGTTTAGTAACATGAAATCTGGCATGATCCAAAGACTCGGGAAAGATATGTGAGAAGCAGACTTTAAATAACTTGAATGCTTGGAATGTGTACATATTTTTGTTAAAACCTCTTCAACTCTTCCGTAGGTTTTCGGTAATGAAACTCGTGGAGATGGTTTTAAATTTTGTTTCTACAAAAATATAATTCCTTCGTTCAGATGTTTTTGCTCTTCGTTAAACATTCCCCTGGATGGATTGCCGATATGCGTGTTCGCGGACTCGTCACACCAAATGTCAGTCCAAGTCATACAGATTGCTGACAGGTAAGATTCATCTTTGTTAACTGGCAGCATCCCGTGGTGCAAGTCAGCAGCCAGTGCCGAGGGGGTCAACATTTAGCTTAATACCATGAGCATTTTATTTTTTTATTTTTTTTCTGTGAGCATTTTATTTTTTTTCTGTGAGCATTTTATTATGTCACTGTTATTTTATATAAATAAACGCATGAGAGTTAGCCTCCATAAAACAAGTGATGGTAGCAGGTTAATAGCCTCTCGATGATAATTTAACTCAAATTTGATGGATACAAATTTTTTTTTATCTTTTTAGATAGTTTGAATAGTGGAAAGGTATAAGAGGTTCTTACAAATACTTTGGAAGTTTTCTACTTTTAAGTGTGGAAGTTTCTTGCAAATAAGCAATATTTCATCTTAAGAATGTCAAAATAAGATCCAAAATTATAAATTTTGTATATATTGGATACGCTTATACTAGTAGTGTATATCAATTTCTTGTATAGAAGTTTAAGTACTCATGATATTCATCTTCCTACAATAACAAAATCAATTAATGCTACATTATTTAAAGATATGTTTCCATTTAAAAAAGCACAAGAAAAATCATTTGCTTAAAAAAACGATCAAGGATAAAAACAAAATGGTCATCACCAGTTGAAAGATGATGAAGTTGAGCGTACGAGTAAAAAAAAAAAAAAAAAAACCAAAACTTTAGCTTTAGATTAGAAAATGAACCTTGGAATACTCCGAGGTAAAGTCGTGTTTTGAAGCTTTTTAATAAACAATCATTATGTATTATGCACGAGAACTAATCGATCTTCCCTCGAAGTAAATCATTAAATCATAAGTGGATTTTCAAATGATTTTAAGATATACGATGGAAAGTATTTTCCCTCAAAATACTAACAAAAAATATTTTTTTTCAAAAAAACAATTTTAAAGTGATTCCTAAACAGGGACCTAAGGGGAAAAGCCGCAATATCATGTGTAGGATGGAAAGAACCTCTTCGGTCGGGGTGGCAAATGTCAACGAAGCTTCTTTAATTAATCAAGTGTCGGGAGAACTAATTCTTGGTCGTGGAAGATCGGGACCAGTCTGATAAACCGGGGACAGAAGGAAGAGATAATACTGGGAATTCCAGGGGCAGGGGAAGTAAGGGAGGAGAGGAAGGCTGAGGGAGTCAGATGAAAACCAGGACAACCACTCTGATGGATCTGAGATTCAAGGGCGAGAATGCATGAAATCCTAGAGGTAGAGGGTGGGGGAAAGGAAGCAAACATGCGCTTCTCTGGATTGCCCGGTTTCTAGGTGCTCGTGGGATGCTCTTTACTTGTACAAGTAATATACAGTTTTTGACTTTTGTTACTCGGTCAAGAGATACGAGTTGGAAATGGTTCGATCTAATCAAAACCATTGCACTGTGTGATGGTAATCAACGGAATCACATTTCAGTAATTGCAAACAATGACCGCACAGTACAGTTAAATGAGTATGATACAAAATAATGAGTGGTCTGATCTATTAGCTTGGGGTGACAATAATCTGTGTATATCAATCGACAACATAGCCTCTCCTCCAAAATCCATACCTTTCGTTCGTAAGAATGTCAATAACATTAACCCTGCAGTCTGATAAATGATTCCAGTGGAAGCTTATTAAACAAAGTTCCAACTGCTAGACTGGGTTTCTCACCTGCTATCTTCGTCGCCCATACCAACAGCGAAATGCCCAACGTTTCTATCCTGCACAATCCAGGAAAGTGTGAGTTTGGCAACAAAAAAAGCAACTAATCAAGTCAGGGGGGGGGGGGGGGGGGGGGTAATATTTCTTGAACCAGATAAAGAGAAGTGTAATCAGTAAAACTAAAATGCCAAGAAAACAAACAATTATAATAAAGCGCAATGGAGCTTCAGTTTTTGAAATGTTTCTCACATCAAAAGGAGCAAATTGTGACCAGAAAAGCCAGTGCAATAACTATACTGAATGTTGAGGAACCAACCTTGGATAGCATCCGCTGCTTGTTCAGTAACTGGGTCCTGGCTTTATTGTGGACTGAGTTTGGAGACTGGAACATCCTCTGCAACAAGGAATGCAATGTGTCAATATCTTGAAAGAAAAAACAGGCACAAAGAATCAGCAAAAGTAAATGTCTGTCTATTTCCTGGCCACAATTTTTCACACCATGATTTCCTAGGAATGGTTTGCATTTTAGACCTGCTGATCAGTGCCTCAATTCATGAGATTTGTAAGGGGGGATTGTTTCAAGGCTCTGGAGGTGGAGATTGCTATATTTGCAGTGACAAGAGAGAGTTTAGACTTAAAATATGAACAAAAAAAAAAAAAAAACAAATGGATTAACCACCAAACTTTATTATAAAAAGGAAGTTTGGTTTACAGAATGTCCGAGTTTTTGCACATTACTAATCACGTTAAAACTTTCATCTAAACAAGTTTACCTTGGCAAATATCCCATATATAAGAAAAACATGCACTGTGTCGACACTGAAGAAGACATAGTTTAGATGGTGTAGATATAGACAGACAAACATTGTCAGATTGAAGACCTTCATAGACAGCCAAGTTGAAAAGGGGAGTGAACTGACCTTTTCAACACTTGTCATTTGATGTTCAACACCCAGGATATGCTTTCTCTTTGGCGTGAACCCAAAGACATCATGAAGCAATTCATTATCCTATTTAGACAAAATTACTTGTTAGCAGTACATGAAAGCAACACTGAGAAGGAAACTATGAAAGTAAAACATCTCATCAGAGGTGAGGAAACCTGCATGTGCTTAACAAATCCACCACCAAGAAAATGCTTCAAGAAGTTCAACTGTTAAGAAAGCACAGACAAGAGAGCTTGAAATCATAAGCACAAACCAAGACCATGACTAGAAAATAAAACAAATATCAAATAGTTAGAAACCTGTATAAGCTCAGACCATGTTGACATTTGTAGTGAATCTCCACCAATCTTCATTGAGCTATCAGGAATATAGCCATCCTGCCAACATAAAAACTTAACATCAGTACAAAAGCGCGTACAAACAGTATGACTCGTGAGGACAGGAATAAATTAGTACCTCCAGAAACTCCAAAACATCCTTGAACAAGTTCCTCTGGCTGTTAAGATCCTTCTTAGTGGAACCTTTTCCACCAGCCTCGGCAGAAAGGCTTCTCACTTGATTTAAGATTTTTGATTTCAGACCTAGTATATGTTTATATCCTTCACGATACTTATTTCCTTCTAAAACTGAGCCATCAGGGGTTGTTTTATTTTCAGCAGCCAACTTTTCTATTCCAGTCTCAAAAATTAAAGCCAGTGCTTCACCAGCAGAGATGCGCACAGATCTATCATCCTTGTCTAACAAAGTAGAGAAATAAGAAATGGACCTGCATTAAACGCAAGAAACAAAAAAGGTAATTTTTTTATTAAAGTTTAGGTTCCTCGTCCAAGAAACCATGTCATGGGGACAGCCAGCTATCTAGACAAAACTAACTATTCGCCAACCTTTTCAATATGGACTATGCATATGGTGTTGGGATGAATAACTTAAATGACTGTCAAATCAATTTCATTAAATGCAACAAACAATATTAGCTTGTGTTTGGTATGGGGTTAAAATTTTGGAAAATGTCAAGGGAATGAACTTAAAAGGTGTAGTGTCAAGGGGTGAAAGGTTAAGATGTTTGGTGCGAGATGCAAAATTCTAGGGATAAAAGTGGATCCCAATATAAATCAAATCAATATTTAAATTATAGAGAATTATATACCTGAGGACCCAAAATGATAAGTGTATGAGAAGAAAGGATAGATTACTATTAAATATTAAATAATCAAGGGAAAAACATTAAAACTTTCTCCCTTCAAATTCATTTACCCCTCCTCTTACAAGGTTAACATTTAACCCCTTTTTGGGGTTAAATTTTACCCTCTTTAATATTTCTCCTGCAACACAAATTGTGCCAAACACGTGAAGGGGGTGAGAGTTACACTTGTAATCCCCACTCCTGCCCCCCACCCTCATACCAAATGATTGTCGTATAAAAGAGCTACATAAAACAAGTGGAAAATCAAATTTATAGTCTCCTTACTCTTGCCAATCTTTGGAGTTAAGCGAGCATCCATCCATGGTTGTCAAGAGAAATGCCCAAGTAGACACCACTGCTGTTACTACGGCGGCAGGAGTTTTGACAGCAACTACCTAAAAGTGAAATAGGAAAATTGATTGTTGATGAAACATAACCAATAACAACAGCATTGTACCGTTTACTGCATGGGTTGTGGTTTTCAAAGCAAGTGATTAAAGGATAGAAGACGCATCATTAATATTACCAGTACGAGAAAGCAAAGATTAAGAGCTGATACATTACATTAGAGCCTAGTTTAGGATGAAGCAACTGCCACATTATTTGCATTGATCGTTCTGTTTCCTCAGTTTCGGTTGCACTGACAAATGTCACAACAGCCAAACATTCCAGTAACTGGAATCACAACCCAACAGGAAACAACAGAGATTCAACATCACAGCAATTAATGAAACTGGAGAAAAAATAAACCCCCATAGATTTGCAGATAATGCATACCGATACAGTCTTCAAGGAATCAGACGAAGATTTAAGAGCGTGGGAAATAGGAGCTACTGATTCATCTAAAATCTCACGTGCATTATCCCCAGAACCGACAGTCAGAGCCAACAATCCTAAAGCAACGACATGGTAAATTGGTGAGAGTTGTAAATACAGGGAAAGGTAAAAGAAGTGACAAGATAGGTTCAAGGCTAACCAATGGCATGACATGCTAGAGCAATCTCTTTGCTGGACCCCTTTTTAATGGAATTAAGACACTGATGCAGTAAAGTAGCAAATCTGAAGACACAAACAAAACAAAATACATGTAAGAAACTAGGAACGAATAAATATGACTGCTGACTGCACATTACAAAAAAAAAAAAAAAAAAAAAAAAAAACTCGCTACAGCACAAACAAATCGATCGAAATATATAATTTGAGCAGATAATTAATAACAGTAGATCATAATTAGTTCTTCAGACAAACACAAGTGGTTACTTCTTCTCTACAAATTGGTGCTGCAAATTGGTATTGAAAGCCTCAATAATCGCTGCCAGAGCTTTCTCTCTTGTCGAACCCCTTAGTACCCAAAAAAAAAAAAAAACACCAATTCAACATTTATTGATCCCAAATATGAGCATAAAAACAAATAAAAGAACCGACACGAACCTCTTCTCATACAAAGCATCTAGAGCTTGTTCTAGTAAACTATCTTTATCAACTTGAACATCGTCAGTCCCAGACACCGAGATAAGATCAGAACGGGCAGTTGACGAAGAACTCACGCTACTATTATCCTCATCGCTATCCAACATCGCTATATTTTTGCCCTGACTTTTACCTGCACAGCACATAATATTAATTGTTCTTCGAATTGACCAACTTTTTTTCAAACAAAGAACCCTGATTTGACAAACTCAACAATTATAGAAGAGCAGGAAAGAAAGAAAGAACATACGCCTCCCCATCTCCGGCGGCTGTGAGGATTATGAATATAGATAATTGAGAGAGCGTTAATAAACGAAACAGGGTCTACTATGAATCTGAAAAATAATATGGGATTTTTGAGAAAATAAAAGGTGCACATATACAATAAATTGAAACAAACTCATAAACCCATTCGGATTTGAACTGAATAAGGATTTTTCCATTAGGTGATTGTAATTAAACAGCACTCTTCTTTTTTCAGAGTATTGTTATCTTTTTGAAGTGGACAGACAAAACACGGAGGCTTTAGAAAAACTGAGAGATAGAAGCCCTAGGAAGTACAACTAACTAATGGAAAAAACAAAAAGAAAGGTCACCCCAAGACAAACTCAAGCTCGACACGGCACCGAAAAAGTACGCAAAGAGAAGAATACAAAACGGATCAGTTCCGCGTCTCACACAATACCACGTGCTTAATTACTCTAGCCCCGGATCCACATAATCATAATCAAACGGTAGAAACAATGAGATGCGGTAATTGACACAATTCACTGGCTATACTGACATCATTGCTTTTTAAAATATTTTTATTTTCAAATATATTAAAATAATATTTTTGTTTAATCTAGAATACATGTTTGTTTATCATTAAGATTATTATCTTTATCACAACTTCACCTCTCCCATGTCCTTGAAGTTCATATATTTTGGCTCATTTGGATATGAAAATGACATTAGCTTTAGCCATTGCCCTTTTACAAAATGAGATTATTGAAAACGTTGTAGAAATTTTAACTTGGTTTAATGCCTAGATTAAAATTTATGCTTGATTTTATTCAAAAAGTCTCTTTCCATGTTCCATTTTCCTTGGGAATTGCCTAGTAATACATTTTTAATTTGTTTTAGGGCAGCTTGTAGTGCCACACAACTAGCTGCAAACTAGTATTATTATTTTTTTAATAATTGTCGATAATCAGAAAATCAAGAATCAGATTTTTTTTTATCCTGAAACCTATTTTCAACTTGTTTTACCTAGAAAACATCACTAAAACACTATATAAACCTCTAAAAACCACTTAAACAAATTTAAGATAATCACTTAAAAATAAAATAGTGATATATTAGATTGATAAGAGTCACCATAGATTAACCTATCAAATTTATGATTAGTTGTATAAATTTTATTGCGTTCAATAGTTTTTTTTTATTAATTTATCTATATGATAAAAAAAAATATAAAGACCAATTTAAAATAAAACATATATTGAAATATAAAAATAAAAAAAAATCAATAAAAGTACAATTTTAGACGTTGAAAGTGTTGAAGAAAAGAAAAGGTAAAATCAAGTGCACACGCGACAACAAAATTAAATTAACTATTCATTGAATAATATGGATGTAATAGTTTTTTATAATTCCTCGAAACTATTTAATTACTCATTATAGTATAAACAAATTAAATGATGTATCAATCAATATTTTTCTCATGCATTTCACGTGGTGAATATATTGATTACTATATTTTAACATTATTTCCGGAAAAATAACTATTTTTTTAATTATTTAAATATAACTTTAATTATTATTTTGGTTGCACATATATATTAGGTTGTATATTTTAATATATTTGTTTTTGTTTAGAAAATAAATAAATCTTGATTACCAATTCAAAGATATAATAATTTTTTGTTTCTTAAAAAATAATCTCGTTGGCTTTATATGTTCATATTTTCTCTTATATATCATTTTTTAATGAAGATATTCCTCAAACGATCAAAAGAAAAAATCATTTCAAAAAAAAACAAAACATGTATATTTAAAAAAAAAACATAAAAATCCTATTAAAAAACTAAAATACATTAAAAAAAAATGATGCATAAAAGAAAAGGAATTAAAGAAGAAAAAAAGAGTCAAGCGCGGATGCCTGACTTGAATGGTCAACCACGTCTGAACTGTTTAAAAAGCCCAATCACGCAGGCCTTCTAGCCTAAGCTCATGTGTTTAGTTTAATTATTTATTTGCGAAGAAGCAAATAACATGCAATTCACCCCTCTTTATTTTTTTTAAAGTAATAGATGATGCATTATCATTTGGATTATAGATAACATAGTGGTGGTTAAAAAAACATAAAGGAGTTTTCGATTGAAAATCTATTTTTCAACCCCTTTCACCTAGATATACCTCTAAAATACCACAAAAAAAAAAAAACCCTATCTCTAAACCACAAGCCAACATCAAAACATTAAAAAAAAACCTAAGAACCTAAATCAATGAAAAAAAAATGAAATATCAAAATATCTTCTTTTTTAGAGATATTTAGAGGGAAAAAATCATTTAGGAACTATTTATCTTTTCTCGTATATTTAGGAACTGAAAAATTAAAACAAACAAATTTTTGGATTAAAATAAAAATATTTTTTTAATTTAATATGTTTACAATAATTCAAGATTAACTCCATATAATCATACCATCATGATTATTTTTTAAGGTTTACCGTCCGTATCGACAGTAAAACCCAAATAACACTGCCAAATCAAGATCACCGAGAAGAGCTGTCCTGTTTTGCACGTAGGTGACTGCGCTTCACCCCTCTTCCAAGCTGACATGGCGCTCTCCAATCCGCAAGCATTATTAATGCCTCTCCGTGTCCGGTCCGAGATTCCAAAAGGCATATTTTGGATTCTTCGTGAGGTTTGCCTCTCAAGAAGCATCTACTCGCGGCATAAATCTGGTGTAGAACCTAAGACGGTAAGCCCAAAATGTACTGATGTATAATATTCGGAAAACATTCGTATCATAATTATGGATTAAGTTAAGAGATCCTAGCAGGCCCATTTCCGAGGAAAAACAACCTCACATTTCCCCAACAATATTTATATTACCTTCTTATATTAATGGCTGCTTCCAAATAAAAAATAAAAAAAACTTATTTAATTTAATATGGGCTTGATTACGTGATGTAGAATATTTTTTAAGAGTATTTTGGAATTAAAGATACATCATCAACTGTATGCTTCTTGCTGCAATATGGGGTGCCGCCAAAACACCTTAACTTGTTTAGGCTTTATTTGATGTTGTGTTTTTTTTAAATATATTTTAAAATATATTTTTTGATATTTTTATATTATTTTCATATACTTATTTTAAAAATAAAAATAATATCATTTTAAAATAATATCGTGGAAAAACTCGACATGCCCAAAAGTTGATCAAAACCAACCCTTTCTCAGTTCCAGGGTAGGATCACCATCCATTAATTAGAACTTAGAAGCACCCACGTGAGCATACTGCCTCTGTGGGGTTAGAGGAGTTTGTCTCCAGTGGGTCGGGTCAAGACATTGGGAATCAAACTCCTATCCCTGACTTCGCTTGTGAAATCCGAGGTATGATTAACAGACACAATTGTGTTGGATGAGATGGCATTGGCTTGGGAGTTAGAGAGTCAAGGTGTCAGAAATTTCAAGAGATCCCTGCCGATCACCGTTCTGTTCTTTTCCGGGCTGCATGATTTCTGGGGTGTTATTTGCTATGACAGTACGTCCAGTTTCTCAAAACCTCTTTAACTCGTTGACCCAACCTTTTTTTTTATCAGCTTTTCATTTTATAAGAACTTAATTTATTTTTGCATTTTAAAAATATAAATTAATATTTTTTTTTACATTTTTAGATTGTTTTAATAGACTATTATTAATTAATGAAAGCTAAAGGAGCTTTAAACCTTTGGGCTGGGCTCTATGTATGGTACCGATTTGAGTGCCTTTGGGTTCAACCCGAAGTCAATGACCCTGCCATTATCATAACTAATAACCACCAATGAATTTACTCCTTGCCATTCTGAAACGATTCCCTAGTTATCTCGTTCAAAGATATTTAGACGTTTCATGAGTTTTTAACACTACTATATTATAGAAAGAGAGGAGAGGTGGTGAGGAGAGAAAGCCACGTAATCCGCCATTTCCGCATCTGTTTTCAGCGATTCTGATCACACGAAGTTGTTTGTAATGACAATAGTCCACTTTATCTATTAATTAGTATGAATCGAGAGCGGAATTGATATTTCGTAATTGGATTTCAATTTGATATTTTTCATGTTTTCAAGTGAGCTAAATATACCTTTTACGGTTTTGAATAAGTTGTCTCCAAAAAACTTGACGTGGTATTAAAAGACTTGAGATCTGTATTGCAAATCTCGGGTTCGAGTCATGACGTACTCATCTTATAAGAGTCAAATACAATCAAAGTTTTATGTGCTTAATCTAAGATTGTAAATAGTGCCTAGAGGGGGTGGATCTTCCTTGAATTCAAAATAAAAAAGTTTTAAATGGGTTTTTTGAGGTTATAGGATGTTTTATAAGTTTTTATTTGAATGACAATAGCTGAAGAAATGAGTTTGGGGGAGTCAAATCCGGTTGCCTTGACAAGACGATATCTAGAAACTTCAATAGTAAACAATACAGTGCCTCATGCAGACGAACATCATTCACCTTTTTTTTTAATATTACAAAATAAGTAATGATTTGCATAAAATTCTGTAATTACAAAATTCAATAAAAAATTGCACATGTTTTGATACTTTAGGGTACAAATTTGCTATTTTTTTATATAGATTTAGCTGATAAAAATTTTGGTTTAGTTTCATTACAAAATTCATTAAGCTTTACAGGTTATTGTAACATTACTTGTGTAAAAGTGTTCATTGCTAGATTTATCAAAATTGTGTTTAGTTATATATTTGGTGTCGTCGTTACAATTTATTTTATTTTATTTTTACACGCTTTTATAATGGTTTTTATGCTAATAGCTTTTTTTACTTTGTCAAGTTATGAATTTAATATTATATCCAAATGATTTGAATATTTACCTTTTTTTATTTTTTCTATCCTCTAGTTTAGGTACCAGTATAGCCATTCACAAGCAGCCACTGTTGGGTTTTAAAGGGACTCGATCGGGCCGCCGCTTTAGAACTTGTTTTTCATCTAAAGTAGTAATAAAAAGCTTATTGGAATTGTAATTTTGATGACAACTATAATATGCTTATTAATGGGCTCCGAAATCATTTAAAGTATGCCAATTCATTTTCTTAATTTGTGAAATGAATTATCTTTGAAAAAAGAAAAGAAAAGTAGAGATCCCACAATCACGAGGGAAAATGTTTTATAGCCTGGACGGTTTTTTTTACTGCATAATATGCATGCCCTTTAAAATGTACCGTGCGAATACAGATAGGGCTCCCTTTACAAGGAAATTGTTACATCTTCGAAGAAAGTTTTTTTTTTTTTTGAATTTGAGGAAATTTCTGTTTAAATAAATATATATTTTGTAGATTTAGATGAGTAAATAAAATCTTATTTTTTCAAATTATTACAAGAAATACACGACTTGACTTGAACTCAAGATCTATTATACAGATTTTAAATTTTTTATCATTATACCACGCTCTTTAAATACTTGTTTTCTCAGGGACTTTAAAGAACGACCTTGCTAAAGGTGCGGGATGGAGAAGTGCTCCACTTTCCGGCTTACCGGGGTCAAGCTACAATTCAACCCTGAGATTGGAGGGGGCAACAAATAAAAGAAGCTTTACTGGCTTTCTATGTTTATCAGATATATATGATAAAACCCTCCTAAGAAACTAATTAGAACAAATAAAATTAAGATTGATGGACCTACTAGCAGATGGATCGATCGATGGCGGCTAGCTTCACCCGCTATTAAATAATGTTTTTGGTTAATTTTGAATTTTAAATATTTTAAATGATCACTTTTAATTTATTAATCACGAGATTAGCAAAAAAAGAAGAAACAATCGTATCGATTTTGTTGAAACTTATGATTTTTTTTTTATATCGAGTCTCCCAACAACTAATGGCATTTATATAACATAAATGCTACTGGATATAATGGATAAACATATATTTTAATTGCCGCCACCATTAACATAGTATCACCAATCAATGGACACCATAACCAGTCACAAAACGCCATTGTAAAATATATATAATTACAATTTTTAAGAAATCAAAAGTCAATTTAATTAAAGAAGAAACAAGAGGATAGAGGAGTATTTTAATTATGCAAGCCAAATCTCGATGAGTCAAGTCCGATGAATAAAAAATAATAACAACGTTGATGATATCTACGGGTCTAGCGAGGCCACCCCAGTTGCAAAAAGAAATCCCGCTACGATGCGAGCCTTTGAAATTATTGCTATGTATTTTATGGCAACTATCATGAAAAAGTGGAAGAGAAATTAATGGCTGTGAATCACACGCTGAGTCCCTTAGTTGATATGTAATTTTCAATCCAGGGTAAGCAGGAGTGTAACGGAATATACAAAATATAATTTATATTATTCTGTTTTATAATCAACAAACAAGAACAGGTCAATTTATCGGAAGTACTCATTATGTTCCAGAAATGAGCAATGTAATGATTGTTTAAAAGTGTGGTTGAGGTTGTTTTTGAAAATACTTTTCAATCAAAAATATATTAAAATAATATTTTGTATTTTTTTAAAATCATTTTTAACATTAACACATTAAAATAATCTAAAAAATAATAAAAAACTAAAATATTTTTTTTTAAAAAAAAAACTTTCCAAACACGTTAACAAACACCCCAAAATCTGCAATGGAATGGTTCGTGAAAAACGCAGGAAGTGCGAGGAAATATGTGAATGATGACAGGATCAATATCTGTAGCTGATGTTAGATTCCAGGCCTGCTCGAAATTAAAATTGAGTTTCATGTGCTGAAATTTTGTGGACCGCTTACCTGCATTCAATATGCTCATAAATTCGAAAGAATATCTTGTGCCCACCCCCATATTACAAATTTGATGGGAGGGTTTAATCTGTTCATTATTAGATCAGTGGGGACGATGGATGCTGTAGAGTGTCGTAATCAACCAGCCGTAACCTTGAATCTAATTTGATTTACCTTGATCATATCTTCTTCCTGGTGGAAAATTTATTTTAATATATTTTTAAATAAAAAACAATTTAAAACAGAAAGTCCGTCCGTATAGCACATGTTTCAAGATGAGGTCAGTGGAACGTGTAGAGCTTACAGAGATAAGAGTTCGAAATGCAAACAAATTAAAAGGGAAATGAGTTAAATTGAATTTATAACTATTCGGTGCAATCTGGATCTGTAGCTGATTAGTCAAAGTAGAGCTGGTGACAAAGTAACAGGAAAAACAAAACAAGATTCCATGGGGATGCAAATTCTAGGACACGAATGGCCAGAGACATTTAAGACAATCCCAGCTAAGAGACATTATTTAAGGTGCACTAAACACTTCGTTTTCATAATAATAAATAAATACCTTCGTGCTCGGCTTCCAAGGCTGGGAATAAAACTAAAAGAGGTATGTGAGTGAGTCAAGTTAAATAAACACAGTGGAATTTTGTGAAGCTATTAAAGATTCTATTTCTAAGAGGTGACAGGTACTATGATGAAGTCATAGTTTATATTAGCCGTGACGTGCCACCGAGTTGTTTTTATAGTTAAGATAATAATTAGCTTTTAGATCTTGTGTAATTTTTTAAATTTTTATTACACCAGCAAGATGAGCAATTGAAGGGTGCAGCACGATTTTCTACATGGTGATAGTTTATATATATCTGATTTATATACTGTAGTTAATTACTGGATTATTGACTTGTGTTGTACTATAAATCAGGTCGATTTTTTATATTCAAAAAATATTTAAATAATGTTACTGTGTTTTCTAATACAGAAAATTAACTGTAAGCACAAACTATGATGTATATTGAATAATATTTTTTTTTTAAATATTGACACAACAATAAAATGGATGATACTTATTTTCTTAAGTATTGAGATAAAAATATACTGGATAAATCTACGTTAGCTTTTTAAACTTGTGACTCGAGTCATGAAATCATGATAATTTATATAAGAGAAAAAATCAAAATAAATTATTAAGTTCAAGTCATAGTCGAATAGATATATGAGGACATAATTGGAAAAAAAAATCAACCCAGATTAACATGTTATACTTGTAACTTAGGTTACGAGATTAAGATAATATCATCAAAAACAAATAATTTTTTTTTTAAATTTTAATTTTCAATCAACTCATTATTGAATGATGAAATAAAAAAACAAGTAAAGTCAAATCAAATTTACCTATTAAACTTTATATTTGATTCATGAGACTAAGATAGCTTCATAAAAAACAATCAATAATTACAAAACTCTATTTTCAACAAAGCTAATATTAAAAGTTGAAATCAAAAAAGAAAAACTAAATATGTAAAACCATGATAACTCCTTACAAATTGAAAAACAACTACCAAACAACTATTATGGGCCTGTTTGGGAGTGCGGTTGCGGTAGCTTTTCAAAGTGTTTTTTCGTTCTGAAATACATCAAAATGATATTTTTTATTTTTTAAAAATTATTTTTGACATCAACATATTAAAATGATCTAAACGCACTAAAAAAATTTCACTAAAAATGCAAAAAAATAATAATAATTGAAATTCGGCAAAACGTCGGTTGCACCGCCCATCCAAACAGGGGCTATATTGAATGGTAAAATTAAAGAAAAAAAACTAAATAAAAAAAATATATTAATTTTTTGGATGGTGAAATTGAAAAAAAAAACACAATAAAAAAATAACTCAATCAGGTCAGCCTACCAACTACTAAATTAGATTATAAGATCGAGATAATCTCATAGAAAACAAAAAAAATGTATAAAAAAATTCAATTAAAGAATGATCTAAAAAATAAATAAAATCAACTCAGAACAATCAACCAAATTTATATCTTGATCATAAGATAAGAGAAACTTATAAAAAAACAAATAAAAAAATATTAACTTTAATTTTTAACCAATTAAATATTATATAATAAAATAAAAATAAAAAATATTAACAAAAAAAACTGAGTTGACATGTTAAACACATTACCTAAATAATGATATCAAAATAAATTTATAAAAAAATGATATAAAAATTGTAAGAAGTCTCACTTGAAAGATTCACTTGAAAGATATATAGCGTTAAATGTTGAAATTAAAGATTAAAAAATTTATAAGATCACTATATAATCTAATATAAAAAAAATATGAAACATAATTTCCAAAACAACCTAATATTTAAAAATATAATTGAATAAAAAACTAGATCAAAATGAGGTTATTAAAAATCGAAATTAAAAAAATATAAAATATATTATAATGAATAATATTTTACGTGGGTGTTTATATTGATTTAGCCACTACAAGTTGGGTAGCCCGCGCGTTGCGCCGGGCTTTTTATATGTAGCAAACTGATTATTTATGTGGTAAACAAAGAATTTTTTAGTTGATAGATAGAGAATTGTAAATTTTAAATAATGCTATAATATTTTTTTATGTATTGAATTAGTTCATTATTGTTATTAGCTTAAATACTCAGATAATAATTCAATTGTGAAATTTAAAAATTATTGGCGATAATTTTTTTGAAAGATTAGCTAATTGTAATTTGAGTATTGCAAGATCATAATTGATTAATTATTTAGTATGTACTAATTGTTTTGATGGTTATTTAATTGGTTGATGTAAATCTGCAATCAATAAAATGAATGAAAGATGATTTTTTGTTGTCTTCAATTGAATGTGTTGATGGTTAAATATTTTTTAACAGTTACTAAGCATTTAACTGGTTGATAGCAATATTGGAATCGCTGAAATCTATTAAAGATAGATTATTTTTTGTTTGCATTGATCTGGCTGGTTGTTAACATTATTTTACTGGCTTGGAGAATAATTTAGTTACAGTTTGAATCTAAATTATGTGTTGATTTAATTAACTCATAGATTGCAAAATTGCAATGTTTTGATTATTTGAAGAAAATCGCGATGCGGTGGATTTTTTTTATCTATGTTAAAAATTGATTGCTTTTAAATGTATTGTATTTTATTATTTTGATATTTAGTTAGTATAATTATATTTAAGAATACTGATATGAATTTTTTTCCTTCAAAAAATCCAAACTCATTTTCCCTCTCTCTCAATATATTTTTAGGCGATAATATTCAATAAATATCAGACATATTAGAAATAAAAATATTGTGATTTGTTTTTAAAACATAAACTTAATTTTTTTGTGTGCTATAATTATTTATTTGCCCTCTAAAAAGAACAGTCTAATGGAAACGGGAAGTGACTTGTATATTTTTTAATTTGACTTGTAGATATTGGAGGTAAATTTGCCAAAAAAAAAATTTAGATGTTTTGTTTTCCCAGTAATATCAGATCTAAAATATTAAAAATGAAAACATTAAATATTCTTGTAAAGAAATCAACTTAAATAAAATAGCACAAAATTAAATTTTGAAGGCAATATTTTTTTTATATAAGATTTATTAATCATATTATTATATTAAATATATTAAAGAAAACATGATATGAATTTTTGTCCTTAAAAAAATCCTAAGTCATTTTTCCTCTCCCTCAATATATTTTTAGGCGATAATGTTGAATAAATATTCAAACATATAATTAGTTTTACATATTTTCATTTGACATAAATATACAAATATATAATTAATTTGACATAATTTCCATAATATATTTAATTTGAAGGATAATCTTAGGCTATTTTGTTCTCTCTCTATATATTCTTAGGCGATAATATTCAATAAATATTATAACATATAATTGGTTTAACATATTTTAATTTGATATAAACACATAAATATATAATTAAAAAGTCAAAACACTGCAAATTTATTTCAAGAAATAAACTTAAACAAAGAGCACAAAATTGAATTATGAAGCCAATATTTTATTTTATTTTATAAGATTTATTCATCTTATTATTATATTAAATGTATTTAAGAATACTGATATGTATTGTATTTTATTATTTTGATATCTAGTTAGTATAATTATATTTAAGAATACTGATATGAATTTTTTTCCTTCAAAAAATCCAAAGTCATTTTTCCTCTCTCTCAATATATTTTTAGGCAATAATATTCAATAAATATTAGACATATTATAAATAAAAATATTGTGATTTGTTTTTAAAACATAAAATTAATTTTGTTTTGTGCTATAATTATTTATTTGCCGTCTAAAAAAAACAGTCTAATGGAAACGGGAAGTGACTTGTATATTTTTTAATTTGACATGTAGATAATGCAGGTAAATTTGTCAACATTTTTTTTTTGAGATGTTTTTTTTCCCCAGTAATATTAAATCTAAAATATTAAAAACGAAAACATTGGAAATTCTTGTAAAGAAATCAACTTAAATAAAAGAGCATAAAATTAAATTTTGAAGCCAATATTTTTTTTATATAAGATTTATTAATCATATTATTATATTAAATATATTTAAGAAAACATGATATGAATTTCTGTCCTTAAAAAAATCCTAAGTCATTTTTCCTCTCCCTCAATATATTTTTAGGCGATAATATTAAATAAATGTTCAAACATATAATTAGTTCTATATATTTTCATTTGACATAAATATACAAATATATAATTAATTTGACATAATTTCCATAATGTATTTAATTTGAAGGATAATCGTAGGCTATTTTGTTCTCTCTCTATATATTCTTAGACGATAATATTCAATAAATATTAGAACATATAATTGGTTTAACATATTTTAATTTGATATAAACACATAAATATATAATTAAAAAGTCAAAACACTGCAAAATTATTTCAAGAAATAAACTTAAACAAAAGAGCACAAAATTTAATTTTGAAGCCAATATTTTTTTTTTATTTTATAAGATTTATTCATCTTATTATTATATTAAATGTATTTAAGAATACTGATATGAATTTCTGTCTTTAAAAAAATCATAGGTCATTTTTCCTCTCCCTCTATATATTTTTCTCGAGTTCCATTTTCTCCCTAGCAATATTAGATAAATAAAAATATTTACATTTTTTCCAGAAATGAACTTAATTTTTTTACATGCTATAATGACCTATTTCCCGTTTAAAAAGAACATGAATCAAAACGGAAAGTGACCCGTATATTTTTTAATTGTAGATAACCTAAGTAAATCTGTAATTTGTTTTTGAGTTTAATTTCCCCCCCGGTAATATTATATCTAAAATATTAAAAATGAAAATATTGCAAATTTGTTTTTAAGAAATAAACCTAAACAAAAACGCACCAAATTTAAATTCAAAGGCATTTTTTTTATAGTATTTATTAATTATATTTTTATATTAAATGTATTTAAGAATATTATATGAATTTTTTTTATGGAAAAAATCCTAGGTCATTTTTTTCCTCTCTTTATATATTTATAGGCGACAATATTAAATAAATTTTTTTTATGTTATTTGAGTAATTCAATGTATTTAAGAATACTATTATTAAGTTTTTTTTTATTCAAAAAATCCTAGGTCATGTTTTCGTCTCTCTATATACATTCCTATGCGATAATATTCAATAAATATTAGAACATATAATTAATGATAGACTAAAAGTTTCAAGAAACTTTAACAAAAGAAAATAAAAATAAAAATTAGCATTGCTATTATGATTATTATTATTATTATTATTATTATTATTGTTACCATTTAAAAAATATTTGTGATCCAAAAAAAAAAGATTATTATTATTATTATTATTATTAATTATATTATTATATTATAATTAATTTAAAATGAAGGATTAATTTGACAACAATTAATAATTTTGTACTAAAAATATTCAAAGATTTAAAAGGAAAAAAATTTAAAAGAAGAGGACAAAAGATAAAACAAAAAAATAAAATAAAAATACTATTATGATTATTATTATTATTATTATTATTATTATTATTGTTAGCATTTAAAAAATATTTGTGATAAAAAAAAGATTATTATTATTATTATTATTATTATTCTGATTAATTATATAATTATATTATAATTAATTTAAAATGAAGGATTAATTTGACAAATATTAATAATTTTGTACCAAAAATATTAAAAGATTTAAAAGGAAAAAAATTTAAAAGAAGAGGGACTGAAATTAAAGTGCAATATATAATGAATTTGAAATGAGGGACACAATTGAAAACAATATAACCTGCTGCACTCAACAAATTAAGGGATCTAATAGAAAACCGAAAAATTCAAAGAAGAAAAAATGACATGCAAATTGCATATATATCAATTTGAATTAAATGACGAAATTGACAGAAATCGAAACTTCTATTACAGAAATCTAACAAAAGCCAAGGGACTGAAATGCATCAACAATAAATCGAGGGACTGAAGTTGAATCCGGCGCTGAGGAGAGAGAAAAATGCACATAAACGTTAAACCGACTATATGAGCCTCTAAGTCGATAATCACACCACACGCGCCGCTCCATGAGATTCATCGAAGGGTTGCGAAACGTTCTAGCCGGCGGAGGAAAATTTTGACCGCTGCATGACGCCGCACGCGCCGCCTGAAGCGATGGCGCTCCGACGCGCCTGTACGGACACCTGACGTTGCTGACGCAAGCGTATAGTGACGTGTGCGTCAATTACCAAACCACCCCTGAGTCTAATTAATGCAGTTTGTCTTATTGGGGGCTACACTCGTAATAACACATTTTTAAAAATATTAAAAAAAAAGGTTCCGGCGGACCGGTCCGTACGCGTGCAATGACAACCTTAGCCCTCAGCCGAAAACGTGTTTTTGTCTTATTATCGGGGGTTGTTTCGACATTACACTGTTCACATCAGGAAAAGACAAAAAAAATAGGGTGGACGAACTCGCGCGACACACCGGCGACAAAGCTCGCGTCCACAGTGAAAGCAGAGAGGGTGAACAGTAATGAATAGTGTTTTCCGTAGCCGAAAACGTGTTTTGTCTTATTATCGGGGGTTGTTTCGACATTACACTGTTCACATCAAGAAAAGACAAAAAAAAATAGGGTGGACGAACTCGCGCGACACACCGGTGACAAAGCTCGCGTCCACAGTGAAAGCAGAGAGGGTAAACAGTAATGAATAGTGTTTTCCGTAATCTTTTAGATATATCTTAATCTGATTAATGTCAATAGTAATCTAAATACTGATGACTTTCTGACCGGTCCTCTCTGACATGTATCGTCATGTCAGGATGACATCGCCCTCTCCAACCATGAAAACAGGCATTGGCCTGTGTGATGCAAGTTTTTGATTAACCCTCCAAATGAACCTGACCATACAAGAGAAGCAACTCCCCTGCAATTTTCAGGCACCAATACCACTGTACGGCACCCACCTGACAAGTGACCATCTCCGACAAGCTCTCATCGTCGGGGTGTGAAGCATACGCTCTCTTCATTCACGTCATATCCAACAAAGATCCCCACCCTCCCTTCTACTTCTAGTCCACAAACGGATCTTGATTTTTACTGTATAAAAAGAAAAGAAAAAGAAAAGGGACTCAACGCAAGCTGTTAATTGGATAAAATATCGAGAAATACCTGTTACAAAACAAACCCCAACACCCACAACTTGTTTCAATAGACAAGCGTTAAAACAGTAACCAGAAATCTTCGCTCCTCATCTCCATCTCCCTTTTCCAAACTTGTTCTTCTTCTCTTTTAACAGTCGATAATTTCACACATGCTCTCGTAAAATATGGCAGGCGAGTCTTTATCTCCCAGTGATCTTCTTTGTCAAGAAGATTTTCGTGCTGAATTGGCAGTGGCAGATGAAGATGATACATGTATTGATATTTCACGGGCTTATGCTGGTGATCCGGATACGGAAGAGGAAGAGGAGTATTTGGCTTTGTTGGCTAATCAAGAACCTCATCGTGGGTTCAATGCTAACGACACTTTGGTCATTGATAGCTGGTTTAGAAATGCTCGCTTGGAAGCTATTACTTGGATTCTCAGAGTTGGTGTTTCTTTCTTTATTCCTTTTTTTTTTTTTTCATTTCAAATTGTCACTTTCTTGTTCTGATTCGTTGTTTTGTTGGAATATTTTTCTGATGCAGACAAGAAAAACCTTTGCTTTTCATTTTCATACCGCTTACTTGTCCATGATATATTTTGATCGGTTCATTTCAAGCCGTTCCATTGATGTAAGACTTTTGAATCGAAGTTGTCATCTCAATATGCGCTTCTTCCTGTACTTGTGGTTTGTTTATGGTTTTCTGGTATTGCAGAGAAGGCATTCTTGGGTAGTTAAATTGATATCAGTAGCGTGTATTTCTCTGGCCTCAAAGATGGAGGAAGTACAAGTCCCCTCTTTACCAGAGTTCCAGACAGATGGGGTTATATTTGAAAGTAAGAGTGTTCAAAGAGTAGAGCTTGGAATATTGAGCACATTGCAATGGAGAATGAACTATGCAACCCCTTTTGCTTTTATTCGCCACTTCATAATGAAATTCTCCCGGCAGGATTCTCCACCAAGGGAAACAATATCTAGGACCGTGCGATACATTTTGGCTTTAATGAAAGGTACTTAATTTTGATAGACATCAATGTTAGTTTTGGGTCAATTATTTTGCTTTACATTGATACCAAGTATCTTACATTACATGCAGAGAGACATTCGATGAGCCATCGACCTTCTGTCATAGCAGCGGCTGCCTCGTTAGTGGTAATAAATAACAGCTTAACAAGAACCACGCTGGAGACTCAGATGAATTCCGTTGCTTATCCCGGATTTCTTAATGTTGTGAGTGATTAATTTAATCACGTTTTTTTTTTAAATTTAAATATTTTCCTCATATAATTAGATGAATCTCTTAACCTTGGACGACTTAATTGCTTTTTCGTGTCACAGGAAGATGTGTTTCGATGCTACAGTCTACTGCAACAACTAGATGTGGAAAACCTTCGATCACCAGCTAATGTAAGTGTAGCTAGCAGGAGCTCTTCCGTAAATGACATCAAGAGAAGACGGCTTACATTCGATGATCCTGATAAGAATTAACGGCAACTTGATGAAAAAATCTAAGATAGAGAAAAAGATTGTTTCTGATACGAGTTTTCTTAGTGATCCCCCACCCTATGAACTTGTAATTTGGAGTTGATTGGAAATGTCTCCTTAAGGAGCAACCAAAGAAAGGAGAAACAGAGAAGGAAGAGTAGATAAGGCAAAGCCTTGGGTTACATAGAGTAAAAGCAGATAGTGTTAGTAGACCAGGAGAAAGGTTTTGAAGACTGCTTGTTCAACATTTGGCTCATATGCTCACCTAACATGTTCATTTTTATTTATTTTCCATAATTTTGTACTTTTGTTTTCTTTAAACTTTCTGTTTGTGTGATTTGATGTAACAGTGCCGCATGTTAGCCATCACATAAGTAGCGTAAAGGCGAATGTGATTGGATTTGTTTGAATGTTTAGGGGATGCCTTTCAAAACAGGGCCTGCTTTATTTCTCTGGGGCCTTGTTGGCTGTATTGAACTTTGAGAGGGGTCATGAAACCCAATACATTGTTTGTGGGAATCAAAAGGAATTTCTGTGTTTGATTATACTTTGATGGAATGGATTCTCGTGTCTGTTATGGCTTTTCTGCTGAAGGTACTTTATGTTAGTTCTGTAACCATACATAATTCAGCAAGAAAAAGGTTCTTTTATCTTCTTTTTTGGTTGTTCTGATGCTTACTGAATTTGAAGCTGTAATCAACGTAGCAGCACAATTTGAGTAACTGTTACTGTTTTCGTTTCACCTTTTCCTGCAGCTGCTGTGATTGATAATTTATAACCCTTCACCATTTTTTCTCTGATTTTTTTCTTGCACGATCTCCACTCAAACCAAAGATACGAGCAGATTAGGTTGACGTCTGGAGATCATTTCATGTGAGAAGATTTTCTTTTTTCTTTTCTAAGAGGTTCAAGGGACGTGACTGTGCAGTCAATACTGACAAATCAGTGGTCGATGCTCTTCCTGCAAGTTAGGATCCCTCACCAGCTGCCAATTCTGTTGGGGTTGAGGCAAAAACGTCGTATTCTCCTCCTAGTTTCCTGTCCTCCATGAAAATAAGAGTGTAGTTCTGCAGGAAACATGCAGATTTGTTTAGATATATTTACACCAGCAGACACTTCGTTACAGGCGATGGCGAGGAAAGTTCCCGCTGCCAGCATTCGAATAAAAGGACCCTTTTCTCTTAAGGTCGGCTCATCTCCTTGCCTTGATTGGCTGCATTCTGGCTATTTGCATCAAGTGGCGAGGTGAAGGCTTAGCATTCTGATTATTATTATTATTATTAGGAGGTTGCCAGGGCTAGATCAATATTTTTTTGACCACATGATGCGTTGGAAAGAGCCCCGAATAAGGCACTCGTGATGCACAGACTTTTCAACGCGTCGCATGATTAAGATTCTTCTATGTTTCAAGGAATCGATCTCATATGATACAGTCGGTTATAAAAAAATTCAGATTTTACAAATTAAATACAACCCCGAATTCCACTGTGCACGAGATTTAATGTCTTTTCGGAAAATTATGCCTTGGTCCGGGTAAATGAGGACCAGACTATCGGACTGGAAAGTGAAATGAACCCTTTTCTATTGTTAGATGCTACAGCACATAGACCATGTAATAATTCCTTGAACCTAATTTTTTAATGTGTCTTTGGACCAACAGTAACCATAGTCCATGTCCTCTTGTCAAACTTCGGGCATCTGAATTTGCAGCAAGGTTGCTTCTTAATGTACACGAACGTACGGGGACTTGAACCTGGCCTTGCGCATCTCTGGCTTTGGTTAAATTCAGAACTAGAAATTAGAGGCCAGATCATAACTGCTGCAGATAGCCCTGTTATCAACAGATAATTAAGACCCTTCGGCCTTGTCTTATGGTTTCTTTCATGAGTTTTTTACGTATTTGAAGGAGAAATGATTAGATCAGACTCCAATTACCTGTCAAACAGGCTGAAGAGAGATTGACAGTCAAGGAAACCACATTTACTGTTAGCTGAAACTGGACAGATTTTTTAACGTCTATATAAACAGAACGTCGCCGCCGTCAAAGCTGTCGAGGAGTTGTCATCCAGAATTATGACATCAGTGCTCTCTTTGGCCACCTGCAAATATACTTAATTGGTTCAGGGAATTTTAGAAACACAGAAAGATAGAATTAACATCAAGGGCCAGAAGAGGAAGCAGTCAGCAAAATACCTGAAAACATTGTGCATCATAACAGCTGCACTTAATAACTAACGGGTAAGCATAATAATGAAATAAGTACTGCTAATATCTGGGGACTTGTCATTCTGTCTTTACCACATGTTTCGGATAACAGATTCAGTTCATATTAAGATTGTGCTTGTCATAACATTTAGTCAAATAAGAAAACACGTGATCAAATCTAACAGAACATCTGTAAGACAGATTGCATTAGCAACTACATAGATGTTTATCTTTCAATCGAAGATTGCTTTTCCAGGTGCAAAATTAGAAACATCCATTATTTATTGAGAGGAATGGGGCTTTGATCAGAGTATTCATTTACGATTTCCAGGTAAGCAAGGCAAAGAGTTTGAAGGGCTTCACCAGCAAACCTTTCAATTGTATCCTTTAAATGATTGATATATGCTTTATCAGATTCTGATTGTTTTTACATAAAGTTGGTGGCATTGAAAATTCTTCTGTTAGGATTTGATTATGTTTCTATTCAGGAATCTGATTTTTGTGTTGCCGTTAAATGGATGGCTGTTAGGGATACTGCTAGCTATTAACTTTTCATTTCAGAAGCACCCTCGCCCTGAAACCTCCACGAAAAAGCTCTTTAACTACACCCATTCGCTTCTTTGTAGAGTTAAATGGTTCAACCATCACAATCCTTGATTGCTCTCGTTCTTGTTGGAAATCTCCACCGAGTAACAGCCCGAACTCTAAAAGAGAGGTCTCAGCAGGAATTCCCAGTATCTGAACCTTCTTTTCCTCATTGATAGCAACTTCCCCTCAATATTGATTCGAGCAGAATTCTCTTTGTGAAATCAGGAATTTCTGATCTAAAACTATTAGTGCTCTCATGGCTGCTCATTTCCTTAGTTTCACCAGAAACTATGGCTTTCACAGAAGTAATGTGGCTAGATGTTAGCGTCCCAGTTTTGCCACTGCATGTAGCTGGGCTGGATCCCATTGTCCCGCTGGCGGACAAGTGACTTATCGTTCATCCTGTTCTTCATAATCTTTAAACGATGGTTTTTGCAGATTAATTAATCTAAATAAAAATCAACCAAATTTTATGAGAATACATTGTCAAAAAGTAAAATCTAAGATCCAAGAAAAAAATAAAAAGAAGAGAGAAGCTAAGGTATTCTATACTATTTCTCGAAAAAACATCAGGATTGCAATTAACTCTAAATTAACCATGGACAAAACGTTTAATCAATTACAATCCTGTTTAATGATTTTATAATATGTAATTACAATTGTCTCATCAAAATATTGTTAACGTGATCGTGTGTGTCAAAAACATTGACTTGGAACAAGAAATCAACCATTGAGTTTCCTTGGTCCACTTTCTAAAAACCAAGAAGAGGAACATTTAAATATGGAGAGGGCGTTTGTTTTTTGTTTTTTTTTGGTAAAAGAGGGCGTTTGTTAAGTTTAGCATTTTACAATGAAAACGTTGCCAGAGACAGTCTTATAAGATGTTTTCTTAAAACATTCTAAAATCTTTCACATGGGAATTCCTTGTAGTGTTGGATGAGTAATTATCAAAAAAACATAATACGATCATAATTATATTATGTTTTTATGGCGAGGTAATTGTGGCAGCAATTATAAGGTGCGGTTGAGTGGTGGTGGTGGTGGTGATGACCGATAAAAATGATAGAATATTACGATGTTCGTGATGATATTTTAATAATTAAAAGTATTAGATGATATTATTATATATAAAATATTTTTAAGAAATATTTATTGATAAGATGAATGTAGTTGGAATTGTCAAGTGGTATAAATAAACTAATTTGATATATATATATAAAAAAAATTATAAAACATTTTATACAAAATAAACTCCCTCCGAATTAATTTGTGATTGTTTGAAAATGTGATTGTGATTGTTTTTGAAATTATTTTTTCATTAAAAAAATATATTAAAATGTTTTTTTTTAATATTATTTCTGATATCAACACATAAAAATAAAAATAAAAATATTAAAAATATAATTAAAAATAAAAACTTTTTAATTTTTTCAATCACAAATCAAAAGTATAGTTTACCATAATTATTTGACAGGGCAGGCGCGTGGACTGCAGTGGTTCAAAACTGTAGCAGCTGCTGGACCTCGTGCCATTCTTGCAGCCTTGCTCTTCAACAACAATCGGTACCTGTTAGTCCAAAATTGGACAGGGGTCCTCAAAAAACTTCATAAACATGGTATTAATTCATGATTTGAAGTGGGGTCGAAGGAGTATTTAAAGTTTTTTTGTTTAGAAATGTATTAAAATGATAATTTTTTTATTTTTAAAAATATTTTTTGATATTATTATATCAAAATAATATAGAAACACTAAAAAAAAAATGATTTTTTTCAAATATATTTTTTAAATACAGTGCTAAAATTGCACTTAATCTTCGGGGGCCACTTTCTTCCACTGCATGGGCCACAGGAATGTAAAACGTGCGATCCCAAATTCAGGTTCAAAACTATCGAACGTGGTCCATATAGATAGTCTCGATCATCTGGACCGAAACCAAACAGTAGATGCACTCGGAAAAGGACAAAGGTTTTAGGGTCTATTTGGTATTGCGGTTGCTGCTGTTGTTGTAGTTGAAACTAAAAAAAATAGTTTTATGAAAATTATTTTTAGCTGCGATTCATAACTGAAATTGAAATATTTGATTAAAACTGTAGTTGAGTTTGAGGTTTAATGAAAAACAGTTTCGTGTGTTTAGTTACCATGTCTTTCATATTGCTATCAACTTATGAAATTATCTTAAAGGACACACACACACACACACACACACACACACACACATTTTAAATATTTTAGATTTAACAATCATAATAATAAAACATAATTAATAATTCAAGTTAATAAAACACTTGTTTTTATTCTCCCATCAAACTATTTGCAATTCTATCATGAACTAAATTCATACGTGAAGGCCTCTAAAATCCCTTGCTATTTGATAAAGAAACAACATCTAGTAAAATATGATCAAGCTCAAATCCAGTTGCAAGTTTTTGAATTTCATTAAGGACTCCATTGATCTTCTCAACTTCCTAACCCATAATCAATCGAAAAGCAATAGGATTGTGGAGTGAAATGAATTCACGCGTTTTGAACTTTCATCAGGGTTGATCTCTATCTATCTATATATATTTTTTTAAAAAAAATCGAACTAGATTTAACCTAACTAAATGGGTCGGCCCAACCAAGATGAGACAAACTTGATTAACAACATAATCGATACAATAATCGCCATTGCTAATCAACATTAACAGGACAATCGCTCTACCTACCTTCTAGAGTTTACTCCCCCAACATAAGGAAAGAGAGAGGGAGAGAGACTTGAGAAGAAAGGAAAAGAAAGTAAACAAGAGAGAGAAGGCGAGAGGTTTGATTTTGGTTATTGATATTGATGATTAATAATGAAAGATTAATTTTTACTCCATTCTCTCTCATTATTTGGTGGGTTTCTTCTTCTTCTTCTTCTTCCTTTTCTACAGGTAGAGATCATCCACCAACTGTTGCTCCTTTAGGAGAGAGGAAGAGAGATAAAAAAAGAGTTTTTAGAGAGATGATGACTTGTACTGAGATGGGATCTCACTACATGCTGCTTGTTAATGGTGCGGTTGAGGTCAAAAAGCATTTCACATATGTTTTTTGAAATTGAGCTCGAAACTCAATTACGGGACCTATAGTTATAAAATTATGGTATAAATGTTTACCAAATAGTTTAGCTCTACAGTGAGTTTAAACTGCAGAAATCACCGCAGAGCCAAACACCCGATTGCTATAGGATGTTTGACAGTACTTCATGAGCCACTCCGTGGAGCCTGGGCTCCAGCTTCCATCCAAAACAAGCCCGGCATTAAATCACATCCTCTGTTCCCTAACTCTTGACTTGAGAATCTAATTAATTGTGCACAAAAAAAAGAGAGGAAAAGAGAAGATTACCGAGGGGAAGTTCCCCCCACTTTGACAGGCGTGGAAATAAGATAACAGGATGACAACGTAATAGAACCGACAGAACAGTTACCAACAGTAAGCAGAAGATAATTAATGGAATCCCCACCCAGAGAAATCCATGAATCTTAGTTTTATCTGGATGCACTCATTTCATTGCACGCGTGAAAGGCCAGTCTAATCACGGTACAGTTGCCTCGAAATTATATATATATATATATATAGAGAGAGAGAGAGAGAGAGTAGGGTGAGAGAGAGAGCGAGAGAGAGAGAGTAGGGTGGCATAGACCATCTTCTCATGCAATGTCGTGTTTCCATTTTTCTTAATCAAATGGAGTTTGCGTTAAGAGGGATTACGCGCAATCATTATCTCCGCAGAAAGAACCTGGATCGGCCATTCACCACTGTGCATAGAGTTAAATCAAGACCTGCAAGAATACGAGGTCTTCAGAATCCCCGTAGCCAGCAATTCTCCTGCGGCCAAGGACAAAACGCCACAAAATGACAACAATAGTAAAGCGTGTAAGAAAGTCCAGGGTTTAGGGAAAACTCCAGGGTTTCACGAAGCAAATTTTCCAAATTTCTTGTAAAGAAACTCCATCAGCACGAAACTCAACCCAAGATCCACTATCAAATAAAAAAAAAAAAAAAGAGATTAGGATTTCATTGGTGGAATGCGCCAAAGTCTTACGAAAAAGCAGCTGGTAACAACACATTCACATTGTATATATTTAACTTATCCATGTACATCAAATCATTGAAAATTGAAGGTAAAACACAAAAGTCATATCCTATGGTAGGAGCCCACAACTGGAGTGCCATCAAAGTATAAACACGCGTGCCTGGAAAAGGGTTGTCGAGACTCTCTTTATTTAATATATCTTTGGAAAAGAAGAGGATGATATAATAGAAGATAGTGTTCATAGGATGTACATGTGCTGAAATGATCATGTCGAAATTCACTTAGCTTCTGAATTTCAAATAAAATTACATGTTTTTAATGATAATATTAACAATTACTTTATGAATAACTATATAAAATGAATATGGATTTAAAAAAAAAAAAACTCTCATGAATAATAGAAAAGAGTAAAATATTTATTTTAATGTAAAATTGAATAACATTCTTTGCTGGCTAAAACTGAAACCCGCAACATAACGCTAGCAATTAATTAGTAATAACCTAAATAAAAGAGCATCCAGCCTAAACCCATCATATTAACCACAGAAGCACTGAAAATGCGACCTTTTTTATAACCTGATGAGTTCCGGAACATGCATCTTCAGGACATTTAATTGAGTTTTACGTACACCAAAACATTAGTTACACATCTCTTTCTGCCCCCATCCATTCCTACTCAGCCATCGCTTTCTAACCTAGACAAGATCGAGAATATGAGTAGATTCTATATAAGAAAGCAGTGAAAAGAAGAATTGAAAAAGGTCTTAGATAAGATAAGCCCTGTGACTCATCCAACCAATTAAACACTTCATGGAAACTGGCTCCACGATGTTGTACGGTCCATAATAACTCTCTCTACCCTTTCCCTCTCTCTCTCCATTTCAATGATAATTTATTTAATTTTCTTTTTGAAAATATTTTTATATAAAAACCATTTTTAATACTTGTATATAAAAATAATTTAAAAATATAAAATGTTTTAATTTATATTTTCAAAAAATAATTTCAAAACACAGTGTACAACCAATTAGCTCCGCAAGTTATCTTCAACTTTCTTACTCTGTCCTCATATGCACCGTTTGTATCCCATGTATGTATGTATGTATGTGATGGAACGTCGAACCCGCAGCCTGCCTTTCTAGCTTGCGTTTTTTCAGAAAAAAGTACTGCTTGCGTTTTTTCAGATCCACATCGCTATCTGCTAAATAATTACATTATATTTGACTCCATAAAGAGATAAGATTTTATGATCTGATGAAGCATTCCAGTGGATTATACCCTAGGATTTTCATCGACGTGAGGTGCCTGTGTGCGCCACGAGTACTTGCGATCAAATATGTTCTTGCATTTATTACGTATAGTTGCATGCTCTTCCGTCCCTTTTAGTGTTTTATTCGCACAGAAACCCCACATGCGAGGTGTTTATCAGGAATAGTAGAATGAAAACCGAGTTGGGACTCAGGCACATGCATGGTTCTTAAATATGATTTAATCTCGGTGGCAACGAGAGCTGTGGCAAAGAAAACCTGATATCTTTAAGATACTGCAGGTGCGCGCGGCATTGCCGATCACTGTCGAAGGAGGGGAGATTTTCAAAAGAGATGTGGGGTAGTCAATTCTGTGGCCATCGAGCTGGATGCGGCAACTGGAAAAGGAGGGGCCATACGTACTGTATATTTTTGGATGAAGGCTACGCCCATTGAATCGGATTCCTGTGATCATGGCCCTACAGCCTTCTAATTCAGAGGTGAGTTGGAGATTTTGTATGAAAACTTCACACTCAGATCAGATTGCTATTAGCTACTTCGCACAAACATCTGAACAATCTTTGATCGAGAAGAGATCGAGTGATTCCTGCCTTGAACTGTCCAGCATGCAGCATCCTGCTTTAGGATAGAGCTTGGGCGCTAGGCCTTTAGATATATTGTTTTAAATTTGAAGGAATGATTTGCTATATGAAACAGCAGGTACTCCTCCTTTATGTAGAGAGAAAAGCACAGGTGGATCCAAATCAAGTGAATTATAAATAATATATTTATCCCATCTTCACGTCAATCCGCATTTTTGTTTTTGTTTTTATTTAACTCTTTTAGTTTCATGAGAGTGGTCAGTTATGTTGATCATATCTTTTTGCATAAATAGATTATTTTAGAGAAATAATTGAGGAAAACTAAAAAAGAATTTTTGTATGATAATTATTCAGTACTAGATATCACAGCTGTACGGGCAGGCAAATTTCACATGGATGTTCATGCAGAGATATCCACGGTTTAGAAAAATAAAGAAATCTCTAGCATGGTAATTGCAAGGCTTTAGATAAGAGTTGTACCTGTACATGTGAGTGATGACAATGACGCTGTTGCCCTTTCAGTTTTTATCAAATGTCAAACCAGAGAAACAGATACATCGAATATGTCTGGGGTGGGCCCTTCTGCATGCACTTATTTTTTTTCTCATAGAGGATAAGGGTAGAAATATGGGGGGGGGGGGGGGGGGGGGGGGGGGGTGCCGTCACCATGGATGTCACCCCAATGCGCCAGCCCGAAAAGTACATTCTAGGGCAAAGCTCCAATCAGCGGCCCAAGCCCAGCCACACAAATATATTATGTCAATTTGGTCTCATATTTATTTATATTTATACATTTCTAAATTGAGTCCCAAATGCATATTCATTTAAGAGCATATCAAAATTGTATGTTTATAAATATATAAAAACCTAATATTCAAGCTATAACTATCCATAATTGTTTTTTTTTAAATAAAGAATTATCTCCTTTATTTCTCTTCTTTATATATTTATCTCTTTTATACTATAAATATTTGATTATATCTTTTTTTTTTGGATATCCTTGCGGAACGGGGGAACCACATGACCCGGAAAGCGCACTTTGTGAGCCCAGGGCATGCGTAAACCTCCGGCTGTCCAGGCTCTTACTAAGGGACGGTGACTCACAGAAGAAGCTTCGCCCTCAGGTTTCGAACCCAGGACCTGGGAGGAATACCCCACACAAATCTCAAGCCTCCACCGTTGGGCTAACTCCTTGGAGTCTTGATTATATCTTCCATCTATTAAATTTATCGATTAACCGATATTCTTCGAAGAAAACAAATGACTCGCCATAAATTGACTCCTACGATCTACGGTCCACGTAGCTATCTTATATTAAGAGCGCCCACCCAGACTCCACAAACCTACGCCTACCCACTCCTTTATATAAGCACGCGCCACATAAGAGAGTACCTCCTCCCTCACTCATCTCTCCAACAACATTTTTCACCTTATCAAACATTCAGGGAGTCTCGAAAAAGCCAATCTCAAAACCCATTCTCGCCGACCTCTCTTCTCACACATGGGTAGTCTCATCTTAGAGGCTCTCAATGTCCGTGTCGAAGGCCAAGGTGACAAATTTCTGGTTTTTGCCCATGGATTTGGCACCGACCAGTCCGCCTGGCAACGCATTCTCCCTCTCTTCACACCGTACTATCGGGTGATTCTGTTTGATCTTGTGTGTGCTGGTAGTGTCAATCCTGATTATTTCAATTTTAGACGCTACACTAATCTTGAAGCTTATGTCGATGACTTGCTCAACATTCTTGACACCCTTGGCGTTGACCGGTGCTTTTATGTGGGTCACTCTGTTTCTGCAATGATCGGTATTCTGGCATCCATTAGACGTCCAGAGCTCTTCACCAAGCTTATTATGATAGGAGCATCGCCAAGGTAAGGGCTTCTGCCCAGTTTTGTATTTACACGCACAAAGAAGCAGTTTTCTTTTCCATAGACATGGACTTGATATTGATTGATGTTTGTGTGTAGTCTATTGGTTTGTGCAATTTAGCAGAGAAACTGGTTGGTTGATCAAAGGGTTGTTTTTTCTTTTGAAAATTGATTCCATCAGATTTCTGAATGATAAAGACTACCATGGAGGATTCGAGCAGGAAGAAATCGAGTCTGTTTTTGTAGCAATGGAGGCTAATTACGAGGCTTGGGTCAACGGCTTTGCACCCCTAGCAGTAGGAGCTGATGTGCCAGCTGCTGTCAGAGAATTCAGCCGAACTCTTTTCAACATGAGACCAGATATTACTTTATTTGTGTCGAGGACCGTTTTTAACTGTGATCTTAGAGGGATACTAGGCCTCGTCAAGGTACCATGCTGTATAATTCAGACATCCAAGGATGTTTCTGTCCCGGCGTCAGTGGCCAAGTATTTGAAGAACCATTTGGGTGGCAAAACCACCGTGGAAACGCTAAGAACTGAGGGGCATTTGCCCCATTTAAGCGCACCAGCTATGCTCGCACCGGTCATCAGGCGAGCTCTATCACGGTGAGTGGCTTTCGCTTGAGTGCAGGGGTGGGAGCAATTAGCAGTTTAGCACTAGTGTGGGGTCCTGGAAAATGTTAGCACGGGTGGGGATGCTGACACCTGGTGAATAATTTGTGGGCATTGGTCCTATGATCTTTAAAGAAAGATAAGATCAGCCACGTGATAGTCACGTGAAGACGCATGCTTTATTGTCTCCCTCCTTTTTCCTTTCTTGTTTTAGTTGCTTTTTTTTATATATATAACTTGGACAAACGCAAGCAGAAAGAAACGGGATGCAATTAATGTTTGTACTTTGCGTACTCTGAGATGGGATGGCTTTGCTCTGCTCGCAAGAAAAATTGCATCTTCTTTCTTTGTTGAGGGTAAGAATTCAGTGTTTAAAAGCCGAAGGAGCGACCCCCCACTTGATGGGTCTTGGGCCAGAGAGATAGATTCTTTGTCCTTTAGCTCCTTATTTGTCCGACTTTTCAGACCGCCCATTGCGATGCATTTTATTCCTCTGCTCATCTCTGGATTTTTCCTTCCTTACTTTTGGCAATTTCTTATTTATTTATCACCATTTTTAGTTGGTTAATGTATATTTCAAAATTTATTTTTGTTTAGAAATATATTAAATAAATAATTTTTAAAATTTAATTTTAAGATACAATGTCAAACATCATTAAACTCAAGTATCTCAAGTATTTTATGATATTATTATTATTATTATTCTCTTTTTTTCTTTATATATATATATATATATAATATATTCTTTTTCATACTTGGAATAATTATCCACCTTCTTCGTCACGAAGCACTATTCAAGTACAAACTAATTCAAAGATCACTCCGTCCTTCCCAACTAGAATACTTGCCTGTTCGAGAGATGGCAAGGACAGAGTGAACAAGTCGAGAGAGAGCGATTGAAAAGACCTTTTGCCTGTGGATGACGGAGGAGGAATTCGCAGCTCTTGAACTTAAAACCATGAAATATTCAATGGAAAATGAACGCCGATCAACTATGTAATCGCAGGGAATTTTTCCGGTTAGAAAGAGAAGGGGAAGCGTGGAAAATGCACGCAAACAGTATAATTCTTTCCTCCTATTCTATAATATTTTTGACAGGGATTGACATGCAAATAGTGGAGAAGGCATTACGACATTTTATGCTTCGTGGGCTTTAGCAGAAAGGTAATTTACATTGTGGGAAAGATGTTTGCCAGATAAGTTTCATCGCTCTCACTGTGTCTCGTTAATGGATTCCATTTTTAACTAACATTTGCTTGCATACAACTTTTAGGTTTTTTTAGTATAAAAGATCATGCAAGGAATAATAGCTGTGGCGGCCGAAGCTTCTGTTAGGAATAAATGATGTGACCATCCTCTATTTTGGTTGGTTGTTTTTATGATTGTGGTAGTGGTTATGTTTTCTAATGAAATAATATTTTTTATAAATTATTTCTGATGTTAATATATTAAAACAATTTATTCTCGAGCAAAATAACAAATTCAAAACCCCGTGAAATGCGGTTTCTAATGCAAAAACAAACGGGCCCTTCATTGGGCGTTTTAATATATTGAATCACAAGTTGTGGGCCTATTTCTATTTATTTTTTGGTATTCAGGTGCAACAAACTTGTTTTATATAAGGAAGGAAAAACTGCAATTTGGGTCATGGACCTCACAGCATGAAATAAATTAGTATTATTTTAATTCCAATATAAGATAAATAAGCTACGACAACAGATGAATGAAATTAATATATATATATATATATATGATCACGATCTTATGAAAAATATATTTTCTAATTAAGTATAAATAATGTTTCATAGTTCTTAACCTATTAAGTGATTGTTTGGGAATGTGGTTGAGTATGCTCTTGAAAATATTTTTTGTTAAGAAATACAATAAAATGATATTTAAAAAAAATATTTATGACATAAGTACATTAAAATGATTTAAAATCACCAAAAAAAATAATTTAAAGTAAAAAATAAAAAAGCACTTTTGAAACGTAATGTCAAATACCCCCTGAATATAGAAGGATAAATTTTGGGTAAAACAAAACCCTAAAAAAAAACTCAAGTCAACCAAAAATAGCATGTTAACTTGTAACTCGGGTAATCAAGGTTAAGCCAACACATATTATCCAATCAAACCATAAGCCAATATATGAAATTACGATTCCCTAATAGAAAAGAAAACAAAAAAAACTAAACAATATTGAATGATAAAAGATAAAAAAGCAAGAAAAAAATTAACTCATATTAAATTTTCAACATCAAAATCATTAGATAACAACACTTTATCTGGAAACACATTAAGCTTGATTCTCAACTAATCATATGTTAAATAACAAAAATGAAAAAAAGATAGTTATACAGAAGCATTCGGAACAGAAAACTAAATTTAAAAGAAAGAGTATCAAAATAGAAATAAAAATCAAATTTGATTGTGTTTATAGAATGATGAAATTTAAAAGAAAAATGAATTTAACAAAAGGACCTGAAAGAAAACAAAATCAAAAAAATAAAGATCAAGTTGAAAAAAAATGTTTTATCACCAAATGAGATTGAAGGGTAAAATTGATAACAAATCACAACTTTACAAAAATGCCATTAACAAAAACTAGAAAGCATAAGAACAAGGACCAAAATTAAAATCTATATAAATATAAGTACAAATATAAAATTTTACATGCTCAGCATGAATTTATAGGGTATAAAAAGAAGAAAAAAAAGGAGAGAAAGAAACATCATTGACACGACAAACCACACCACCAAAAACCATACATCATGCCTTAGAAAGAGGAAGGCTCCATGAAAATTCTAATAACACAAGAAAAGCGCATATTTAGGTGTTGAAAAGCACCACAAGTATTGTCCAAAGAGCGCGGGAGCTTTCACACATGCTAATTACTTTTTTTTTTAAATTATATTTTATATTTATTAAAATATCAAATTATCTTTTATCCAACCTGATTATCACAGATAAAACCAATGTGAAAAGTCAAAAGTGCGGGAGCTTCACAAATGATGAGCCTTTTATTCAATATTTTTATATTTTTCAATCTTATTTTTTTTATATATAGAATTATCATTGTCTCATATAAACATTCTCGCCATTTTGTTAATGTTAAATTTTATAATTGTTTTTTTTTTTTGCAGCGAACAAATTGTCAATAAACTCATTAAGTTACATCAATTTAATTTTTGCATGGTTAATTTTTTTATTATTCTTAAAAAAGGCAACTCAACAATTTAGTTACTTTCTAAATTAGGTTACAGCTACCACTAAAATTATAATTAGGATGCCTAATGGATTGGAAAAGTGTCCCGTTCCTAAAAGCAACTCAACAAAATTATGTGATTATCGGAAAAAAGCTACACAAATACCCAAGAGTTCCTCGTGGACGTGGAATTATTCAGCGCCTATTCGGTGGCTCTTCTAACTCTCCCTTTCGATGTGCTGTTAATTTAGATATCACATATTCATTCATTATTATTTTAATGGAAAGAAATATACAATAATAAATTAGGTAAGAACAAAAAAAAACATATTTTAATACCCACAAAAGCAAACCCAAAGGAGGCAGGACAGCAAACTCGGACCTCTGAATTCTAATAAGAAATTGTTTACAAGCTCTCCGTTACAGCGATATTTACATTTTTCTTGTTCTTTCTTAAAAGCTATGCACTGTTTAAATGTATGATTACACATGGGCATGTGGTAGGGATATTCACACTGACACATCTGACGTTTTAGCAGCGGCGTTACCGGATCTTAATTGCCGCAGAAGCTCTATCAATGCCTCCGCCTGTCCGCAATCATCCCGCACAAAACGACATAACAAAACCCATTAGACACAACACCGCAAAATTGAAAAATAAAGACGAGGAGCTACGGGATGTACTGTAGAGATATACTCATAGAAATTTATATTTAATAATAGTATATTTAATAATAGTATATTAAGGTAATTTAGAAATATCAAAATGATTTTTTTTTAAGAAAAAATAAAAGGGTAGACCCAAACACACCTAAAATCTTATCAATTCGAAACATTGAAAAGCTGGTGTCATATAGGAATAAAATGCAGCGATTATATTGTTCCAAAAACTCAATTTAAGCTATATATTTTTAGATAAATACCTTTATTTATTTACGGGCAGCAATTCAGAAAATAAAAACCAATTTCTTCTTCTTTCTTTTTTTCTTTACCAAAAAGAGAAGTGAAATTTTAATAACTGACTGGCGTGGCCAGATAATGATCTCTCGCCTTCAAAAGATAGCCAACAAAACGACATTGATTTTCAAAATGAGCCTGCCACGTCTGCACCGGCAGACATGGGCTAAGCAATGACGCTCACCTTCTGCTTGGCGCGATTAGTGCCGGATTGTGACAGAGCCACCAAGGGAGGAATCGCTCCTTCTCGAGCAACCATAGAGCAATGCAGCATGTTATCTTCACAAATCTGCAACAGTATCGAAACCGCAATCTCCTTTTGCCTCTGCGACCCAACTTCAACAATCTCTACCAGAACTGGAATCCCTTCTTCTTCAACCACTGCGGTTTTCGCTTCAGGAACCGTGACCAGCATGCTCAAAACAAACGCTGACTTGTCCACCATGTTTGACCCAAAATCAGCCATCAGTTCCACCAGTGGCTTCATGATCCCAGCTTGGACGGCCCTGATTTTATTCTCCTTAATCGAGCATAGAAAATATAAAGCAGCTGCTGAATCTTTTTTCCCGCGAAATCCTCCAGTTTCGAGCAGGCATACCAGCAGAGGAATCGCTCCTGACCGGCCGATTGCGACTTTATTCTCTTCCAATTGTGATAAACGAAGTAAAGCGCACGCAGCGTTCTCTTTCGCCGTCGATGTCCCTGTTTTCAGAGCGCTAACCAATGGCTTGATCGCGCCTGATGAAACTATCAATCCTTTATTCTCATCACAGAGTGATAGATTCAAAATAGCAGTGACGCCGTACTCTTGAAGCTGAGAATCAGACGATGAAATTAACGAAATTAAAGGCTTAATTGCACCAGCTTTAGCGATTTTGAGGCGATTCTCTGGTTTGTTCTTGGCGAGGAGTCTGATCTCCATGGCAGCTTGTTTTTGCTCGTCAATCGAACAGGACTCAAGATCCGATACCAGTTGGCGTATCAGATCATCGGGATTATCCGCTGCACAGGATAGGAATAATCGTCGACTCTGAGACGCCGACGCAGGGAACTCTCCGGATTTGTCGCTGTTACAGTCACTGAAAGCTAAGGAATCGTCATTAACTGTCAATTCACTAAAGCTCCTCCCCATATACGTGAAATTAGCAGAATTCTCCTTCTCCATAGCCATAATTCTGGCATAAAAATCTGGGATGGATTAGGTTTGGGTCCGAGATGAGGATATTCGGGTTGGGTTAGTGTGGCTGGGATTTGTTCAGGGATACTGGAGAGAGCTAGCCCAGTCAAGAGAGAAGGGAAGGTAATAAAGCGACAAGCGGGCGTGGGTCAATAGATAGTGCTGACACGTGCATATTATTGAACTCCCCAAATCCTAGGGGGTCCGACCGTCCGAGCACGAGCGAAAGGTCAATCTTCAAACGCGAGCATGGAAGGAAGGTTCGCTAATATATAAAGCTCTTGTTTTTTTTTTTTATATATATATAAAATTAAAAAAATTTAGGCGAAATAATACACTTTGGAATGACGCAATTCAAAACAACAATATATAATTAATTTTGTTATTCAGAGACACATGTATAATTGAAATTGCAATCAATAATTGAAGCTGCCTTTTATAAATATGATATTAATAGAATATCGTGATTTTGAATTGAGACATCAAGAAACGCGACATCAATTAATTTTCATAATTTAGAAATTCAACATTAATTATATTTCTGATATTGATGTATTAAAATTATAAAAATACTAAAAAACATAAATTTAATATTTTCCCGTTGAAAAATACTTTAAAAATAAAAATAATTGCGAACATGGACATGGTACCACGTTGAGGAAGATATGGTTAAATTCGTTCGTTAACCGCACGTGCTTGCATAGAACACGCAGCTTTCATACAGGGAAGGCCAGGGCATGCCACCGACAAACTCCGTTGGGTTCGTCTAAAGAAATGGAGCTCTTGCCGGTTGTTTGGATCGTGAAGGTCAACGATGAATTATATAATGCGGTTAGCTTCTCAGTATGATCTGTTTTGTATACGAGACACAATTATCTGAGATCCAAGTGAAGAAGCCCAACAAAAACTTTATTATTTGAAATTTGTTTGCATATTTCCAAAATAATATATTATGATTTTCTTATTTAAAAAAATGTTCTTTAATACATAAGCAAGCGAACACACCCGGAGTTTTAAGGTTTAGGAGCCATGGGCGCTTGGGCTAAACCAGCGAACCACTTTCCAATTTTCAAATTTAGATAATTTTGATATGCTCCACAATGGCATCTTAGACAATCGGAAAGTAATCAAGATGGTGGATTGCATGCATCTTTCACAAGCAACCACATCTTCTTGAGATTGTTGCGGAGGAACCACCGGATCTTTCCATGGCAGGCTTCGGCCCACATTCAGGCTTACAAGTAAATTTTGAAGCATTGGGCCAGAGGCCCATCTGATTGAGCGATCCAACGACCACATTCAGGTTTTGAAAATATATATATATATTATAAAAAGTTAATAGCTAGCAGTATCCCTAACAGTCATCCATTTAAACGGTAACACAGAAATCAGATTCCTGAATAGAAACAGAATCAAATCCTAACAGAAGAATTTTCAATGCCACGAACGTTATGTAAAAACAAGCAGAATCTTATTAACAAATAACTAAAAGAATACGAAAATCACTATTCATGCACTGTTCATTGTCTCTGAAAACACTGTGGACGCGAGCTTTTTCGTCCGTGTGTCGCGCGAGTTCGTCCACCCTATTTTTTTTTGTCTTTTCCTTATGTGAACAGTGTAATGGCGAAACAACCCCCAATAATAAGACAAAAACACGTTTTCGGCTGAGGGCTACGATTGTAATTGCACACGTACGGACCGGTCCGGTCCGCCGGAACCTTTTTTTTTAATATTTTTTAAAATGTGTTATTACGTGTGTAGCCCCCGATAAGACAAAATTCATTAATTAGCCTCAGGGGTGGTTTAGTAATTGACACACACATCACTGTGCGCTTACGTCAGCAACGCCAGGCGTCCGTACAGGCGCGTCGGAGCCGCCATTGATTCAGGCGGCGCGTGCGGCGTCATACGGCGGTCAAAAATTTTCGTCCGCCGGCTAGAACGTTTCGCAACCCTTCCCTGAATCTCATGGAGCGGCGCGTGTGGTGTTATGATCAACGTAGAGGCTCATATAGTCGGTTGAACCTTTATGTGCACTTTTCTCTCTCCTCAGCGCCGGATTCCACTTCAGTCCCCCGATTTATTCCTGATGCATTTCAGCCCTTGGGTTTTGTTTGATTTCTGTAATAGAAGTTTCGATTTCTGTCAATTTCGTCCTTTAATTCAAATTGATATATATGCAATTTTCATGTCAGTCCTTCTTCTTTGAATTTTTCGGTTTTCTATTAGATCCCTTAATTTTTTTTAGTGCAGCAGGTTATATTGTTTCCAATTGTGTCCCTCATTTCAAATTCATTATATATTGCACTTTAATTTCAGTCCCTCTTCTTTTAAATTTTTTTCCTTTTAAATCTTTGAATATTTTTGGTACAAAATTATTAATTATTGTCAAATTAATCCTTCATTTTAAATTAATTATAATATAATAATATAATTGATAATAATAATAATAATAATAATAATAATAATAATAATAATAATAATCTTTTTTTTTTCACAAATATTTTTTAAATGCTAACAATAATAATAATAATAATAATAATAATAATAATAATAATAATAATAATGCTAATTTTTATTTTTATTTTATTTTTTTGTTTTATCTTTTGTCCTCTTCTTTTAAATTTTTTTCCTTTTAAATCTTTGAATATTTTTGGTACAAAATTATTAATTGTTGTCAAATTAATCCTTCATTTTAAATTAATTATAATATAATAATATAATTAATAATAATAATAATAATAATAATAATAATAATAATAATAATAATAATAATAATCTTTTTTTTGGATCACAAATATTTTTTAAATGCTAACAATAATAATAATAATAATAATAATAATAATAATAATAATAATAATAATAATAATAATAATAATCATAATAGCAATGCTAACTTTTATTTTTATTTTATTTTTTTGTTTTGTCTTATCGCCTAAAAATATATTGAGAGAGAGGAAAAATGACTTTGGATTTTTTGAAGGAAAAAAATTCATATCAGTATTCTTAAATTTAATTATACTAACTAGATATCAAAATAATAAAATACAATACATATCAGTATTCTTAAATACATTTAATATAATAATAAGATGAATAAATCTTATAAAATAAAATAAAATATTGGCTTCAAAATTCAGTTTTGTGCTCTTTTGTTTAAGTTTATTTCTTGAAATAAATTTTAAGTGTTTTAACTTTTTAATTATATATTTATGTATTTATATCAAATTAAAATATGTTGAACCAATTATATGTTCTAATATTTATTGAATATTATCGCCTAAGAATATATAGAGAGAGAGAACAAAATAGCCTAAGATTATCCTTCAAATTAAATATATTATGGAAATTATGTTAAATTAATTATATATTTGTGTATTTATGTCAAATGAAAATATGTAAAACTAATTATATGTTTGAATATTTATTCAATATTATCGCCTAAAAATATATTGAGAGAGAGGGAAAATGACTTAGGATTTTTTTAAGAACAGAAATTCATATCATGTTTTCTTAAAAATGACTTAAATTTACAGTATTTTGACTTTTTAATTATATATTTGTGTATTTATATCAAATTAAAATATATTAAACCAATTATATGTTCTAATATTTATTGAATATTATCGCCTAAGAATATATAGAGAGAGAACAAAATAGCCTAAAATTATCCTTTAAATAAAATATATTATGGAAATTATGTCAAATTAATTATATATTTGTGTATTTATGTCAAATGAAAATATGTAAAACTAATTATATGTTTGAATATTTATTCAATATTATCGCCTAAAAATATATTGAGGGAGAGGAAAAATGACTTAGAATTTTTTTAAGGACAGAAATTCATATCATGTTTTCTTAAATATATTTAATATAATAATATGATTAATAAATCTTATATAAAAAAAATATTGACTTCAAAATTTAATTTTGTGCTCTTTTATTTAAGTTGATTTCTTTACAAGAATTTCCAATGTTTTCATTTTTAATATTTTAGATCTAATATTACTGGGAAAACAAAACATCTAAAAAAATTTTTGTGGCAAATTTACCTGCAATATCTACAAGTCAAATTAAAAAATATACAAGTCACTTCCCGTTTCCATTAGACTGTTCTTTTTAGACGGCAAATAAATAATTATAGCACAAAAAAAAATTAAGTTTATGTTTTAAAAACAAATCACAATATTTTTATTTCTAATATGTCTGAAATTTATTGAATATTATCGTCTAAAAATATATTGAGAGAGAGGAAAAATGAGTTTGGATTTTTTGAAGGAAAAAAATTCATATCAACATTCTTAAATATAATTATACTAACTAAATATCAAAATAATAAAATACAATACATATAAAAGCAATCAATTTTTAACATAAAAAAAAAAAACCCGCCGCATCGCGATTTTGTTCAAATAATCAAAACATTGCAATTTTGCAATCTATGAGTTAATTAAATCAAGACACAATTCAGATCCAAACTGTAACTAAATTATTCTCCAAGCCAGTAAAATAATGTTAACAACCAACCAGATCAATGCAAACAAAAAATAATCTATCTTTAATAGATTTCAGCGATTCCAATATTGCTATCAACCAGTTAAATGCGTAGTAACTGTTAAAAAATATTTAACCATCAACACATTCAGTTCAAGACAATAAAAAATCATCTTTCATTCATTTTATTGATTACAGATTTACATCAACCAATTAAATAACCATCAAAACAATTAATACATACTAAATAATTAATCAATTATGGTCTTGCAATACTCAAATTACAATTAGTTGATCTTTCAAAAAATTTATCGCTAATAATTTTTAAATTTCGCAATTGAATTATTATCTGAGTATTTAAGCTTATAACAATAATCAACTAATTCAATACATAAAAAAATATTATAGCATTATTTAAAATTTACAATTCTCTATCTATCAACTAAAAAATTCTCTGTTTACCACATAAATAATCAGTTTGTTACATATAAAAAGCCCGGCGCAACGCGCGGGCTACCCAACTCGTAAAGTAACAAAAGAAAATAGCATTCCAGATCAGATAAAATAAACTACATCACTGCCTGGGTTACGATGATTGAATTTTTTTTTAATATAAAAATTAAAATATTTAGACACTGATAATAATTTTTTCATTAAGAAAATAAAGAAACCATGTGAGGACTGTTTTAACATGATCCTGTCAACTTGATGTATTCAAAGACAACTCAGACAATTAGTAAAAAACTAGTTTCACTCAAAAAAAATATTCAATATGATTTTTTTATATATATAAATACCGAGACAATAACATATTTAACTGAGTCGGGTCAATCTAAATTAACATGTTAATTCACATGTCGAGTAATAATACTATAATAACCTTATAGAAAGTAAATTAAAATAAATTATAAAGTTTAATATCTAATAAATTCAATGTTAAAAAATGAAATATAAAATAACAAAAAATAATATGATTCAACCATAAATACAAAGCAAATTGAAATAGATTATAAAGCTCAATTTTCAATAAACTCATTATTAAAAAATTATTAAAACAATGACATTAAAAGTGACCTAATATAATTTGGGTTAATTTATCACTCGTTACTCGAGTCATGAAATGATAATAATTTTATGGAAAATAAATCACAAAGTCTAATTCTTAATCAATCAAATATTAAATGATAAAATATAAAAAATCAATTAGAGAAAGGGAAAAAAACTTAAGTTAACTAAGCTTACTCATCAAACCAACAATTTGGAGCATGAAATCAAGATAAACCTCCTAAAAAATCAAATTAAAAAATATATATAATTCAATTTTTAATAAACCTAATATTAAATAATAAAATTGAAAAACAAATATAAAAAATAACTTTAGTCAACCTGTAACTTAATTAATCAGATGACAAAAATATTATAAAAAATAAATCAAAATAAATCCTAAAAATTAATTTCTTATCAATCTAATATTAAAGAAAAAATTGAAAAAAAAAATCAATTAGAGAAAAAAACTCAGTCTATTGACTTAATCAGTTAAATTTACGATATGTATCATGAGAATAAATTAACTTTATAATAAAATAAGCTATAAAAATTATACCACCTAATATTAAAAAATAAAAAAAAATCACTGTTACAATAAATCTGTAATATACGAGCACGGGTAGGTACACCATTACCCTCTCACCCATTTTTTTTAACACCCTCGCACATAGACCAAGAAACACTAACAGATGCCTTAGACTGCAGCATACAAGTCTGGAACAAAAGAAAACCACCTGAAGCCACAGCTCCACTTCTCCGGCAACGAAGGGCATTTAGGGAGCCAATGCCAAGTCCTCCTCGACACCTTGCAATACAATATCTCCGGCCAAGTGTAGCAGCAAATACAGATCATCCCCTGGTGCCAAAAGCAATAAACACGCTCATAGTTGTGGTAGCAAACTGAAACAAACTTCTTACACATCATTTCAGGCAAGCTTTCCACTTCAATCCAATTCCTCCCACCACCCAATTCCCACAATTTCACGCCCCTTGAAATCCCATTTCTCCCGACCCCGCCAATCAAATACAGCTTATTTTCACCATCACTCACCAACCTAACAAAGGCAAGGTCCCCTGGCAATTCACTGTCTAATCGCTCCCACCTACCACTCTCCAAATCGAAGTACGCTATAGAAAATGGCTCGGAGGTGGTAAAATATAATGACCCATCAAAGAGCACACCTTCTTGACGATAGTCACCGCCTAAAATTGGCTCAAAGGGATCAAACTTTTGCCAGGAATGAATTTTGGAATCATAAACAAAAACAGAATTGGAAGAGAACTTGGAACATAGCACAAAAATCTTGTACCCAAATGGCCTTGACACGAAAGTAAGCGAGTCAAAAGAAAAAGGGTAGCTTGGGAATTCGACAATCCTTGAAGATTTAGCCAAGAAATTGCACACAAGTAGGGAATATGAACTAGGAAGAGAGAAACAAAAGAGCCCGTTAGATGATGAAAGAAGAGTACAAGTTGGGGAGCCATTAGAACCAGCAACTGGTAGCAGAACAGAGAGTGATAAAGCTAAGTGACGCCAGGAGCCACTAATAGAATCATATAAAGGGAACTGCTGGTAAAACTGAGGGTGAGAAAGCAAGAGAAAAGAAGAGAAAGGAGAGCCAGAAGTCGTGTGTTTGGACATGAAGGAGGGAGAAAACAAAAGAGACTTGAAATGCTTGCAAGTTGATCTCAAATTCAAGAAAGTTCTTACAGGTAGGAAAGATAGAACATGCTCCAGTAACTCCTCCGGTAGACGGCTCCAGATTGCCGGATCCATCTCGGGTAATCTTGACGGAGACTGTAGACACTTCGGCGTCAATGGTTGGAGATCATTACCGGAGGATAAGCCAATCCCAAATTGCTTTGTCCTTTTTGAACTGAAACGGGGGCTAAAGACACGTACATATAGGCAGAGGGTGTTCAAACCTTGTATTCTGGATGTGGGTGGCGTGTCCAATCAACGTGTTGGGCACGCAGGGACGAAAGGTGGTGAAAAGAAAAGGAGAGATTGACTCTAAGTTAGTAACAGTCGTTGTTCTGACTTCTGATTGGTTGAACCAACCAGTGGGTGTGTGGTTTTGGGCTTTTTGCAAGCAAGTAGGTTTTTTTTTAAAAACGGAAAGAATCGGTCAACGCTCTGCTTACAAGTTACAACTGGAGCATTTCATCCCTTCACTTTTACTTTTATTTTTATCTCATCATAATGTTTTTTTACTTTTTTTAGTATCATCCTTCAGCTCTCTATTTTATGCTAATTTGTCCTCATTATGCAAAAAAGATTATATTCTTTTTTTCACATCCTTTCACTGAGTTGTAAATCCCATTTCACACACCCCTTTCACGCTGTTTCTGCAGCGATCAAAACCTTTTTCCTGATGTTTGTGTAAAGTTTATTTTGGTCCCTGAGGTTTTGATTTCGTTTTCATTACTGATTTATTTAATTGAAAGTTTTATTGTTTTCAATTGTGCCCTTCAATTAAAATTGATTATATAAGAAGTTTTCATTTCAGTCCTTATAGTCTTGATTTTTTATTTACTTTTTATTCCTTCAATTATTTCGGTTCGGATGTTTGGATTTCTTTAATTTGGTCCTCCAATTGAAATTGGTAATATATACAAAGTTTGATTTCAGTCCCTCTTCTTCTGATTTTTTATTAAATGGCAGCAGTTTTCATTATTTATTTTTGGTCCTCCAAATATTTTTTTTTATAATTTTATCCTTCAATTGGAATTAATTTAATATATGTTATTTTTCATTTCGGTCCTTATTCTTTTAATTTTTTATTTATTATTAATTCATTTTTTTATGATGTTTATTTTTAATTTTTTACTAAATTATTTTGTATTTATATTTGATATTAATTCATTTGTTATGTTTTAATTTTTTTAATACAAATCTTTTTCTTTTTTGTAATTATTTTTTAGGGGAATTTAATTATTTTAATTGTTCTGACAGTAATATTAATCATAATTTTAGCTATTATAATAATCATTTCACTATTAATATTGCTCCTTCTTTCTTTTTGTTCATTTGTTTTGTTCTTTTCTTCTTTTTTATTTTGATTGGGTGATTTTAATGACTTGACTATTTATGCAATTATCATGATAATTTTAGTTGTTGTTTTTTTTGTTAATGGAAAACAAATAGTAATGATAATAACAATAACATAAGGATAGATTTTTAATTTATGTATTCATCTTTTTTTAATGGAAAATTAACTATTTATTTTTTATATTTGATTATTGGAGGGTTCTTTTATACTACTTCATTTAGTTTTTTTTTTTTTTAAAGTTCTTAGACAATGTATATTTTTGAATCGTATTTATACATCTATATTTTTAGTTTTTTTTTCCCGGTGGAATCCTGAGATTTAAAATTAAATTGGTAGTCATTTAATAATTAATATTGCTTCCCTTTTCCCTTTATATATTTTTTTTGGATTTCTATTATTTTAATTTGTTCTTTGGATTACACTATTCCTTCTAGACGGGGACAAAATTTATTTGTTACATATTTTATCTATTATAATGTTATTCATTAGATATTTAAACAACTAATTACAGCATGTAAAAAATCAATTAGTTTTCAATTTTATATTAGATTTGAAATTTTTTTACGTTGATAAAAAAAATAAATATGATTATTATTTTGTCTAAGTTTATGCTATGATAAAAAAAAAGATAATAAATATTTTATTACATTTAAAAAAATATGATTCCTCCTGCGACGAGGCGCGGGTGCCATGGCTAGATGTTTTCTTTTAATTTTATTTGTTCTTTGGATTAGATGATTTTTATAATTTTATTATTTGCGCAATAATAATTATAATTTTAGTTATTATTTTCTTCTACAAATCTTTTTTTTTTTAAGATTTCCCTGAAATTTTAATTTATATCGGTTATCATTTTAAAAGTAATATTACTCTATTTTTCTCTTTAGTCGTTTTCTTTTTGTTTTCTGTTTCTTTATTTGTTCTTTAGGTTATATGATTTGTATGTTTTATTATTTATGCAATAATAATGATAATTTTAGTTATTGTTTTTTTATAAAAAAAAAAATTTGGTTTTTTTCCCAGGGCAATTTAATTATTTTAATTATTTTGACAGTAATGTTAGTTATAATTTTAGCTTTTATAGCAATGATAATGACAATAACGTCATAATGAATTTTCAATCTATGTTTTCATCTTTTTGTTGATAAAAAACAAACAACTTATTTTTTTTAATTTTATTATTGTAGGTATTTTTACAATTTATATTTTATTTTTGTTTGATTTAAATTGAATTATAAAATGAACTAATCTTAATCCAGTGAACTTAATAATTCAGATATCCGAGTTTTCTTGCTTTTTTAATGATGATGATAAATTTATGCGGGTTATTTCGTTTGAAACTACTAAACAGATAAATTTATATCGATTTGAAATTCATATATTTTATAGAAAACTTGCACTTGACATAAATTCTGTACATATTTATTATTTTAGCTAAATTTATATTATAATAAAAAAATAAACACAATTAATATTTTTTACATTGAAAAAAATATTATGCCGCCCGCGGCGGAGCGCGGGGGCATGGTCTAGTATATATATATATATATATTACATATATCTAAAACAGCTCGGAAAAACATTGTTCACACAGACTAAAAACACTGTGGAGTGGATATTTGTCTCCCTGCTTCGCGTGAGTTTGTGCACCTTTTTTTTTTTTACCTGGACTCTTTTTGTATTTTTTATGGTGGAAATAGACATATGAAAGGGTTTGGCCGAGTGACTATCTCGCGCGCTGCCAAACACAGGCGCACGCGAGTTCGAGACGCTCGGCCACCAAATTGAAACGAAATTCTGATTTCGTTTTTTTTTTTTTTTTAAATACTGGTTTTTTAAAATAATTTTTTTTAATTACTGCTTTTTTAAAAAAACGCGCTGCCAAACACAGGTGCTCGGCCACCAAATTGAAACGAAATTCTGATTTCGTTTTTTTTTTAATACTTGTTTTTTAAAATAAATCATTTTTTTAATTACTGTTTTTAAAAAAAACGTTTTTTTTTATTACTTTTTTTTCTTTTCAAAAAACATGTTTTTTTGAAAAATATATTGTTTTTTTTTTAATTTAATTTTTAAAAAATGGTTTCTTTTTTTAAAAAAAGTGTTTTTTCTTAATAACTGGTTGTTGTTGTTTTTTATTACAAATCTGATTTTTTCTTAAAATGTTCTTTTCTGGTTGTTGTTTTTATTTTTTTACAAAAAAATATATATTTGTATTTTTTTGTTACTATTCATTGGCAATTTGCTCTGATGCATCGCGGCGCACATCTACCTTTTTTTTTTCAACAGTGTAATACATTTAATATAATAATACAAAGAATAAATCTTTTCAAAAAAAAAGTCTTCAAATTTTAATTTTGTGCTCTGTTTTTGAAAGTTTATTTCTTAAAAAATATTTATAATATTTTGGTTTTTAATATTTCATATCTAATATTACTGGGCAAAAAATACAACTAAAAAAATGACAAATTTACCTAGATTATCTACAATTAAAAAATATTCGAGTCACTTCCCGTTTCGATTGCACTATTTTTTTAGACGATAGATAAGTAATTATAGCACGCAAAAAACTTGAGACTTATTTCTAAAAACAAATTACAATATTTTTATTTATAATGTGTCAAATCTAATATTACAAGAGGAAAAAGGCAACTCATAAAATTGTTTTGACAAATTTACCTTGATTATCTACAATTAAAAAATTTACGACCCACTTCCCATTTCGATTACACTATAAAATATGTAAGACTCATTATATGTTTTAATATTTATTGAATATTATCGCCTAAAAATATATATAGAGAGAAAAAAATGACCTACGGTTTCTTGCAAAAAAAATAAATTAATATCGGTATTCTTGAATACATTTAATATAATAATATGATTAATAAATCTTATAAATATAACTTTGGCTTTAGCTTTGAATTTAAATTTCTATTTTATACTCTTTTTTTGGTTCTTTTAATAAACGGTAACCTTTTTTTCACATTTGTTTTTTATTTTTTAATAACCGTCGTGTTCAAATCTTTTTTTTAAACCAATTTCTTTTTTTTGTGTTTTTTTTAACCAGAGTTTCCGTGACAACAAGTTTCTGACAAATCATTTCACCTTCTTAGTAAATTTTGTATCAAATTTTATCAAAAGTTTTTTAGCAATAACAATATTCAATCATTTTTTAGTTGAAAAAAACCATTTTTAACAGATTTTATCAATTACAATGTTACCAATTAAATATTAAAATAATAAAATACAAAATTTATAAAATTAATCAATTTTCTACATATATAAAAAAACCTAGCGAAGCGGGCAAATTCGCTGGTATATAGCTATTTCTATTGGTTTATAATTCCGAGGAATATAATTGCACAAGTCATTGTTTCTTTGACTTTCATTAAGTCAAATCTTTACGTCTGGGGAGTAGGCAGCCACAATTTGAGCAGAAGTTTACTAGTATACCAAATTCCAACAGCGAAATGGCATGTTTCTGCTGCAGTGAGTGCTGGGCGGTATATAGATAAGAACGGTTGACATAGCGAGTGATTAAGATTGTGTTTAAAGTTGTTTTAAAATTATTTTTTATTTATAAATATATTAAAATAATATATATACATATATTTGAAAAAATATTTTTAATATCATCACATTAAAATAATTTTAAAAAATTAATTTTAAAAAATTAATTTTTAATATCACAATGTTAAACACACCCTTAATATTTTAAGAAAACACAATGCTCAATCATATATATTTATTTATTTTTTAAAAATTATTTTTAATACCAACCCATCAAAATATTTTAAAAACACTGTTTTTTTTTCATTTAAAACAATAAAAATCAAACTTTTTCAAAACACATTCAAACACCCTTTTTTATTGGGATGTGCATTAATCACTAACAAAATAAAAAAAAATGCTTATCTATGATATCCAAGCCTTAACTCAACTATAACTTCTACTACAAATTTGTAAGTAAATTTTATATATGTGCAATTATTAAGAATTTAATTTTTAAACAAAAAATTAATGTTGCGGAATAAACTTGAATAAGAAAAAATAAAATAAAATAAATTGTTTTGGAGATTGAACTAATAAATGGGCTAAAAGTCAAGTAATAAGGTCAGGTCGCATATGGAAAGGGCATAGCAAGTCCAATTTAAACGAGTGGGCCTCACAAGAGCGCGGCAAAGCAGACCATTACTTGCCTTTAGCACCATACGGGAAGCTGCATCAGGTTCCAATAGGAACACGGAAAAAAGAAAATTTGTATGCGACCAGGTAATGGCTTCACATCGAAAACTAAATAAACAAGAATCAGTAATAAATCAGGAAAGCAAAGGGGCTTTAAATATTCTCTCCGCTCTTTGCACCCTGCTATGTAAAATATCGCACACAAACTATGGCGGTGTTTAAGGAATTTAGAGTCACAATGCAGTTTAGGGTAAACCAAAAAGTTGAGATTAGAACTCAAGAAAGTGGTTTTCATGGTTCATGGATGAGAGCCACAGTTATTGATTCAAGCAAGCAATCTTATCACGTCCAATACGATAATTTGCTTCACCTGGAAGATGGTGCTGAAAAATTAGTGGAAGTTGTTACCTTGACACCCACTAACACTGTTTCGTCTTCGCGGTTAAGGCCATTGCCACCAGCGATCAGTTTTGGGGTTTTTGATTTCTCTTATGGTCTGTGTGTGGATGTTTATGATAAGGGATCTTGGCGGGAAGGTGTGATCTTTGATCATGAAGATGGGTCTAGTGAGAGGGTTGTTCTTTTGCTGGAATCTGGGAAAGAGATAAAGACAAAGATTGAGTCTTTTAGGATTAGTCAAGAATGGGATGTTCATACTGGAGTTTGGAACCCTAAGGGAACATGGCCATTAATTGGGTTGTTTGAGGGGTGTGAGAAAGATCAATCGGTTCCTGACGGGACTCGTATGATTGTTGATTCAATTCCTAGGGAAAATCCATTGATTGATCATGAGGGTGGTGGGATGGTCGTGAATGCTGTTGATTCCGATTGTGTGGTTTCGGCAAACTCTGATAACGATTCATGCAATAAGGTTGATATGGCGACTGATTGTGAGAGAATGGATGTTGTGGATTCTGATGGGGTTTCCAAAGATGGTTCTCAGGTTGTTTTTACTGGTAAGAATCTGGCTAATGGGGACTATATGACGGTCGGTGATTCTAATGGTGAAGGATTATTGGATGCTAATGGGAAAAGGCTTGGAAAGAGATGGAGAAGGCCAGCGCAGAAAGGCTCCAGGTGGGTTCCTGCTGGCCCTGACCTGTTACCTGCAGCTGAGTTCTGTCCCGGTGCCATCACAAGATATGCTTCTCATGGAAACCAACGGCCTCCGGAGCCTCTTGTGATGGATGTTAGGAAGCACCTTGCATATGTTGGCTGGAAAATTGAGTGCATGAAATATGGCAGCGCATACAAATTTCGGTATACTTCACCAGATGGTAGCAATACTTACTTTTCTCTCCGTCTGCTTTGTCTTGATATGAGGGATCCCACAATTGAGAGCTCTTCTCTAATTTCCCGAGACTTGATCAACGATGTTAAGAAGTCCTCTGGCACAGACTATCCTATAAAGAGGAAAAGAATGGATGGGTTCTCGCAGTTTCCATCTAGAGCTGATTCTCAGGGAAGAAATGATGATGATGGGCTATTAGGTGATTCTGAGCTTAGGCGCCAGCAGGATCAAAATGCCTGTCTTCCGAAGCCAAGGAGAGTGAAGACAGTTGAAACTCCGAAGAAGCTTAGAGATTATCAGAAAAGTAATCAAGAACAAAATGCCAGCCCTCTAAAGCAAAGGAGAGGAAAGGCAATTGAAACTCTGAAGAAACCAAGAGATGGCCAGAGGCGACAATCAGGCAGAACAGCAATGCAGGAAGTGACTCCTGGCTCCTCAAAGTGCAAACCTCGTGCAGTCTTGTCTTGGATGATTGACAACAATTTGGTGTCGCTGGGGGAAAAAGTGAGTTACCGTGGCAGCAAGGGTCGCGGTGAGTTGACAAGAGGGAGGATAACTCGTGAGGGGATTGAGTGCAACTGTTGCCAGAAGATTTTTTCTCTCACTGGCTTTGAATCTCATGCTGGAAGCACCAATCACAGACCAGCTGCCAATATAATATTGGAAGATGGCAGGAGCTTGTTAGAATGCCAAAGAAAGAAGGAACCCTGGATTAAGATGCCAAGGGTCACGAGAGAGGCTAAGTGGAAGGGGAGACAAAATCAAGATCAAGGTGAGACTGACTACATTTGTTCTGTTTGTCATGATGGAGGGCTTTTAATTGTATGCGATCGATGCCCATCTACATTCCACAAAAAATGCGTTGGTTTGGAGGATATTCCAGAAGGGGAATGGTTCTGCCCACCTTGCTGTTGTGGTATCTGTGGTGAAAACAAATTCAAGAGCAATGTTCAGGAACCTAAAGATTCTTGTTTTCTCAGTTGCGATCAATGTGAGCTTAATTATCACATTGGGTGCTTAAGAAACAAAGGAGTGGTTAAGTTGAAAAGGAAAGGTCCCAAGGATAGTTGGTTTTGCTGCAACAAGTGTGAAGATATATTTATAGGCCTTCAAAATATGTTGGGAAAATCAGTTGTAGTAGGTCCAGATAATCTCACTTGGACATTGTGCAAGTTTATGAAGTCTGATAGCTGTGATGTTGAGGCCCCGACAGGAAAGCACAGAAAACTTGGTCGTGCAGTTGAGGTGATTCATGAATGCTTTGAACCAGCGACTGAAACTTACACAGGAAGAGATATTGCCGAGGATGTCGTTTTTAGCAGGGAATGTAACCTAAATCGCTTGAACTTTAGGGGATTCTACACAGTGCTTCTGGAAAGAAACGATGAGCTAATAACTGTGGCTAATGTGAGGGTTTTCGGAGATAAGGTGGCAGAGATTCCTCTTGTCGGGACCAGGTTTCTGTTCCGTAGGCTTGGAATGTGTAAGATATTGATGGATGAGCTCGAAAAGCAACTCATGAAGCTGGGAGTGGAAAGGTTATTGCTGCCTGCTGTTCCTAGCATGCTAGACACCTGGATAAACGGTTTTGGGTTCTCAAAGCTGACAGATGCCGAGAAGATGCAATATTTAGACCGCACTTTTCTGGATTTTCCAGGCACTATCAAGTGCCAGAAAGTGTTATTGTAGACCCTTTCAGAATGAATGAAGCCTGGTGATCTGGTTATTGTCACACCTATGAACATATGTTCATTTTATTTTATTTTATTTTTGAAGTTTAGTGCTCATTCATTTTATTTTATTTAAATACCAGAGAGTTTATAACTTGTAAGAAACCTAGATGGTAGGCTATACTTCCATCTACATGTTCTGATCTCTATTTGAGTTGGATGCCCGAACGCATTAACCTTCCATTACCCAATCATGTTTGCAAAAAAGAAAGATCACTGTACAGATTCATTCCATTTAGCAGCAAGTTTTTCCTTCCCCTTTCCCCGCGATACCTTTCTTTTCTTATTTTTCAAGATGCACCTAAACAGAGCAAAAGACTAACAATTATCTTTTTGCAAGCAACGTGAAACTTGAAAGTATTATTAAATGCATATGAAAGGGGGAAAAAACAAGAAAAAACTGCGAGTAAATGAATTAATTATGAGTGATCAAACTGTGTCTGCTTTGCCATCTCAGTTCCCCAGGTTAAAAAAAACTGTGAATTTTAAATCGACCTTATAACTTCGTGATGAACAGAACATAGTTCTCAAGATATCATAAAGGCCGAATGGGTTTGTTCGACTTGGACGAGACCCCAGAACACCAACCAGAGTTAACATGGATGTAAGCGTGCAGTTTCAAAGTTCACAAGGTTATTTGCGGCCCGATTCGACATCCCACAACCTTACTCTTGAATCTGATCCTGCAATATAGAAGCCGGGCCATGGAGAGGAAGAGGGAGTCACGTGATAATAGAAAGGGAAATATAACTTGATTCATACTTGAAAAGAAAAGGAAAAGGAAAAGGAAAAGGAAGAACTTGCTGTTGCGATGATCACCGATGTTAATAAAATGTCCAGCATCAATAAAGAAGCCTTGGTTGATCTTTAATAGCTCGTTACCAGATTTTGTTTTTGATAATCTTGGAATTACTAAGATCACAGCTACCCATATGAACAAAAAAATTAAAAGTATTATTGGATAAGTGAAAAATTAGATACACTGCACTACTTAAAGTGTATATTTCCAATTACCCAAAAATGATTCAAAAACTCTATTGCTCAAACTGTATGAATTATGTAATTTTTAAAGATCAAGGACCTGAATAAAATTTTCATGAACTCTTTGACACACCACCCATGTCTAACAACGTTTTTCATTTAAGTTCCTCTTCTTTTAATTCCACCATTAACTAAACTCTTAGCCTTCAATTAGATCAAATCACACAAAATAAAACTTTAAGGACCAAAATGAATTATAAAAAATCAAAAATAAATCCATGATTTTTTTGTGAGTACGTGAAGAGTGGCCAACTACTCAGCTACACTAAAAAACCATGCAGTTTAGAGTTTTTTATAATAAAAAATTAGCTGTTAATTAATATCAAGTCATAAAATTAAATTATTAAAAAAGCAGCCATGTGTGAACCATGTTTACTACTGTTAAAACACCAGATCATAATAGATGTCTGTTGGCCCCATTCTTACGCTGGCGAATTAGTGTTCCTGTGTCAGCTACTTCAACCTTTTGCATGAACAATAAAGTGAAAAACAACTCATGATAGCTAGGCCTTGCCCTCTCATCATTATCATCACTATCACATCTCTAAATCCAACTCCCCGTATGATTTCCTCTTCAATTATGTCCAAAAACCCGCTTCCTCTTACGAGAGAAAATAGCAATGCAGGTGAAGCTTTCATGGGCTCGAAAATGAATGCTGCAAGTACCCAAACGTCGCTGGATTAATTCTGATTACTGGTAAGGTCAAAGCTCTGCCCTCTTGTATGTCCCGCCTCTTTCCTATCCTGCCTGTGTATTTAGTTGTTATTTATTCCCTTTTTGTTCATTTTTCTTACATGCACTTGTCTCATTCTTGCTCGTCTCTTTCAATACTTCCCCTTTGCCCCTTCTTTCTCTCTCTCTTTTCTGGGTTTCTTTTGTGATGCTTTGTTTTTAGGGGCACTGCTATGAAATGGTTCATCGTCGTTTGCTATGGGTATGCGTTGTTGTTTAATAGAGGCGTACTCTTACCAGCCATAAATGGCGTTGTTATAGCCTGAATAATGTGTTTCGTTTTTGAAATATAGACTAATATTTTATGGATTGTTATCATTACATGCGAAGAGTTGACTGAGGACTGACGATTTTGCTTCTAATTCGCCAAAAGAAATCCGGATTTCGCTGTTGGATTTTGGTCAAGATGTTGTGTGCTTGCTCAGGGGAGCAATTCAAATTTGATGAACCACAGCAGTCACCGGAGTCTGTGGCAACGAGGGATTTCTCGGCGAGTTGGCTTTCGTCGAGGACAGTCGGAGACTGGGAGTCTAAACTTGAGGATATTCACGTGGATGAAGCTGAATCTACCCTCAAAGAGGCCCTGTCACTGAATTACGAGGTTTGTGCTTTATAACTTTTAACACTAACCTCGACCAATAATTCGAAATTGTTCTTTGAATATTTTCATCTTTGAATGTGATACAGGAAGCTAGGGCATTGTTAGGGAGACTTGAATATCAGAGAGGGAATCTTGATGCAGCCCTTCAGGTATTCCAGGGTATTGACATTAAGGCTTTAACCCCCAAAATGATCAAGGCTATTGTTGAAAGAATTCACTATAGAAAGTCACGGTCCAAAGGTGAAATTGTGCCTCCAAGTGTGATGTCTATGCATTCAGTGAGTCTATTTGTTGAAGCAATCTTGCTTAAAGCAAATTCACTCGAGGAACTTGGGCAGCACAGAGGTATATATATATATAATCTTGTTCGCTTGCTACTGTTATATCTCGAACGGGGAAATTGGGTGAGCTTTTGTAGAATTCAAAATTCAAACGATATCAATGGACTTTAGTTTTTTCAAAAATGCATTCTTTCCCTGCTCATTACTATTTCTTTTGACCAAAGATGTCTAGTTATGCAATTTGAATTATGGGATGCTTTTTCTTTATAAAACTTGTTTTTTGGCATAAAACATGTTTTGACCCCACATTGGACTACACTGGCTTGATATTGATGGATCTTTTTTGTATTTGCAATTCAAAATCTCAAATGTTTCTTATGCTTGTTCCATGCATTAGAGGCTGCAAAGGAATGCAGAATTATTTTGAACATAGTTGAATCAGCTCTACCAAATGGCATGCATGAAGGCATTGGTGAAGACTGCAAACTGGAGGAGATGTTTCACAAAGCATTAGAGTTGCTACCTGCTCTGTGGTCAAAGGCGGGCTTGCTTGATGAAGCTATTGCTTCTTACCGTAGGGCTCTTGTCAGGCCATGGAACTTGGACCCACAGAATTTGGCTGGTGTGCAAAAGGAATTAGCTTCTATGTTACTTTATAGTGCTGTTGAAGCAAGACATCCCCTTCCAGCTAGCCCCCAGAGTAACATAGAGGAAGCAATCCTCTTATTGTTAGTACTCATGAGTAAGGTTGCTTGTGGGGAAATAAAATGGGATGAAGAAATCATGGACCATCTGACTTATGCACTCTCAATTGTGGGGCAGTTTGAGTTATTTGCTGAGCATGTGGAGCAAGCCCTTCCAGGTGTCTATACCCGAGCTGAGAGATGGTATCTTCTTGCACTTTGTTACAGCGCTGCAGGTCAGAATGAAGCAGCCCTGAACCTGCTAAAGAAAGTTTCTGGTTATTCAGAATCAAAGAACAAACCTCACATCCCTTCCTTTTTGTTGGGAGCGAAGTTGTGTTCCCAAGACCCAACGCATGCTCAAGAAGGCATCAATTTTGCTTGTAAGGTGCTTGATTTGGCTGATCATCAGAATCAACATTTCATTGGTCAGACGCACAAGTTCCTTGGTATTTGCTATGGGATGCAGCAAGAGTTTCCTTGTCTGATTCTGAAAGATTTCTCTTGCATACAGAGTCTATGAACTCTCTCAATAATGCAGCATTAAATAGGAACGAGGATCCAGAAGTGATGTTTAGCCTTGGGCTGGAAAACATGGTGCAAAGGAACCTGGGTGCTGCTTTTGACAATGCAATTGTGTGTTCTGAAATGATGGCTGGAAACACAGTGAAAGGTTGGAAGTTATTGGCCCTTGTAGTTTCTGCAGAGCAACGGTTCAGAGATGCTCAAACAGTTGTGGAGTTTGCTTTGGACGTGGCTGGGAGGATAGAGAAATTAGAACTTCTTAGATTGAAGGCTTTCCTACAAATTGCCCAGGAACAGCCCAAGCAAGCAATAGAAACATATAGAATATTGCTATCTCTTATCCAAGCACAACGGGATATCCAAGCCAAGAACCCTGGGCAAACACATATCTTTAAGTCTGAGGTGTCTTCTTATGTGCCTTGTCATCTATCTTGTATATAGAGTCGTTAATCAGGTTAAAGATTAATTTGGAGGACTTTAAGAAACATAAATGTCTCAAATTTAGCATAGTATGCCAAGTTTTGATAAACATAGTTTGCACCACAAATCAAAACTTGGAAGATTAATCTCATGTCATTTTGACATCAACTTCACTAGCTCCAAAGATGCTAGAATTTTAGGTAATGCATTCAACTCTGGAGGAAAATGTGCTGAATGATGTTCTCCTTGCAGGTACTTGCAGAAAGAAACTTGGAACTGGCAGCATGGCAAGATTTGGCAGACATTTACACAAAAATTGGCTCATGGGGTGATGCCAAAATTTGTGTGGACAAAGCCAAGTTGATTGAGTTTCACTCTTCGAGAAGTTGGCACTCAACAGGTTGTGTACTGTCTCTGTAACTTAGTCTGATAAAGGACAACATTCTGTACCCATCTTGCCTACAGAAATAATGTCTTTAGGTATGGTAGCTTAAAAAATGAATTCACATGATTTTGCAGGAATGTTGTTTGAATGCCAATCACTGCACAAAGAAGCCCTCGTTTCTTTTTCACTTTCATTGTCAGTGGAACCAGATTATGTTCCAAGTATTGTTGCAACTGCAGAAGTATTGATGAAGCTGGGTACCCAGTCATTTCCCATTGCGAGAAGCTTTTTAATGCATGCGTTGAGATTGGACCCCACAAATCACGAAGCATGGCTAAATCTTGGTTTGATTTCAAAAATGGAAGGCTCTCTAAAACAAGCGGCAGAATTTTTTCAAGCTGCATATGAACTCAAGTTGTCAGCTCCCATTCTGAGCGCCATGTGATGGCAATTCAGAAATTTATTTTATGCAGACGTATCTGGACAAGGGCACCGACCAAACGACTGTTGCCTGGTGCTCATTCCACTCGTAGTTTAGTTATCAACCCATGTTGTTAAATTTTATAGGAATCCTGCTGTATCCTTTAGAGACTTTGTTTATAGCGAAGTGTATTTAACAATGACTTCCTCAAGTGGATCAGAGGGATGAGGATAACTGGCTAAAAATTGCTCTTACAATAAATTGGGCCAAGTCAACCCTTGGTGCTTCTACAAGGATGGCGGACAATTTCTATATTTGACCAAAACTATTCTACAACAGCATCTAGCGATTTTTTACTGGGGATAAATCAATCAGAAGCACTAGATTGTGGCGATGACAGCTGAGATAGCAGTTTCGATTAAAGAGAATTAGCGTTCATTATCATTTAGGGGCTGTCAGGTATGTGATCTTTGTTTTTTCTTGATTTCCGAGGGAGTTAGATTCTTTATTGTTAGGGAATGTGTATGGTCTGTCAGGTATGCTTTTTTTTTTTTTTCAGTTGTGATTTCCTGATTTCTAAGAGTTACATATTGATTACAAGGGGATAAATGTTGTGCATGTACAGACGCATCTGCTTATTGTATTTCTGATTTGTGTCTTTTTGCTTTTGCCTCTTGAGATGAGGCTTCAGTGTCTGTGTGTTTTGCTCGGTGATAAGTAGTGCTAGTGCAAACCGTGTAGGAGGTAGGTTTTTGCTAGGCTCTTGCCTTTTGTTTTCTGTATATCTAGTTGTGCCTTAGGTGTTTGTTTCTATTACTGTGTGAAACCAGTAGGTAACCGGGATTTTTGTGCGAGCTGTGCAGGAGGCTTTGAGCTGTGGCTTGGTTGTTTTTTTGTCAATTATTGTGTGAAGCTCTGGTTGTGCAAACTCTGTGGAGGCAGGTTGTTGTAGGAGCTGGAGGCTAGTTTGATTTTGTTTTCTGTGAACATGGATGATGTAGAATTTGCAGCGATTCCAGGTATTAGCAGAGCAGTGGGTGTGGCAGTCCTCGTAGACCAAAAAGGAAGGGACTAATCGATTATTCGAGGAATTGTCGTCTGATAGTTGGTGGGAATAAAAGGGTTGGCGCTCAAGAAGGTGCTGTCACTAACAATGGTGGCAGGGGGCATGTTGTTCGAGCTGCTGCAGGTAGGTGTGAGCTGTTGTTTCCATGGTTTGTGGAATGGTGTTCTGATTATGGTTAAGTTAACAAAATTTATTAATTACTGAAAAAACTATCATTGATTATAATTTTATATTAAGATTCTAATAGTTTAAACTAATACCTTTGTTCTAGAACAGCACACCCATCTCCAAAACACGAATCATTGATGATTGTAGAATAGTTAATGGATAATTTTTACTCGCATTGATGAAAGAGACTGTCTTTTGGTTGTTAATAAGAAGGATGTTACGACCCCTTAGGAATTGTAAAAGTGTAAGTTGGAATCTGGAGAAAATAACTTATAAACATCAAAATTAAGCCAAGTCATCCTAACATCAATCAGAAATGAGAAAAAAAGGTAGAATGTTTTTTTGATCCGATAAAGTACCATAAATATCATGGAGAATGCACTATCAACTTCTGGTTGGACCATTCCACACTACTGTACACCAAATGTCATCAGCAAAAGACATATCTGGCAAAAAATGTGCCGTCAGAGGGTGAGAAACCCGTGAAGTTGACCATGTGGTCGAATCCAATGAATATATACTAGAAAGATCTGTAAAACTGCAAATTTCAGTGTGCAGTCATGGATTAAGGATTTCTTAGACACAAGTAAACATCAAAATCAGAAATGCTGAAAAAGGGTCTTCAACATATCTATATTACACCATTTATTCTGAGACTTGATCATAACTGATATTTGTATAAACGAATGATGCATGCCACGAAAACAAAATTCCATCTATACAAGGAAAGTTCAAACTTATAACATTGCATTCACAAAAATTTCCCTTAAATCCTAGCAAGTTAGATCTGACTTACTTACAATAAGAACTGCAGCTACATCAAGGACAGGTTTCAACTTCAACTCATCTGCCACTGCATCAATACCACCAACCAAGAAGAGGGTCAAGCTCTCATGTTATTTTTCTTCTCTTGACAAAATGATATCAAATGGGTTAAGAACCCATATCAGGATTCTATATCAAATTGCAAGTGCATTTTGGCAATGAATTAGAAGTTAGCGGCATTTTAAGAGGTAACATCAATTTCCTAAATGGCCCTGTTAAGGGTTTTTGAAAGTTAATTGTATTGCACTGCTGCCAGTTATTATAACCAACCAAGAAAACAAAAGGCATTTCAAACGTCAAACCTTTAGAACTGGTTCGCCTTTGTTAGAGTTTGCAGATTGCTTCGCCATCCCCTGTAGCTGTGCACGAGCAGCTCTCCCTGCTGCAGACTTTTCAAATTGCTCTTGCCTGCGAGCAAGATAATAATCTAAATGTTATAAACAAAGAAAAAAACCTTCCAAGATCATTGGAATTGCTTAAGGTTTCATTTCTTAGTGAGCTTATCATCTTTGTTTTCCAGCTTGCCTTTCAGTTGTCTCGATCATCATAACATCCTAGCCAAAAATTCCTACTCTCCTGTGCCGTTGCAAACTCTACATTAAATAGGCTTAAATCTTTTACATTAAAAACAACCAATGCAAGTTCTAAGGATCAAGACAAGGACACCAGGAGCATAGTCAAAGGAAAGAGACAGATTGAATCTAACAAAAGGGGAAATGGTGCTCAAGGATTATGTTGATACAGGTTCCAATGGATTGAAGTATTTTGTGCAAGCTAAAATTCCAACAATGTACTTTGACAAGAAAGAGGAGTTGGTTTCCAATAAATGATGCTAATCATCCAAGTGACAGTAGTAGTTAATGTTGACTATTATTGTCTTTATCTAGTTAGTTTTTAGCCGTTAAGATTTGTTCAGTTATTAAGCAATTGTTATTTGTAAAAGTATTTATGATAGGATTGTAATTCTAGAAATTATGTTGTTGTGCTAATGTTCTAACTAGTGAGATTCCAATATGAAAGTGATTAGTCCAGAGATTCCCTTTCTTTCTTTGCTTTTGAAAATGTTTTTTGTTCAAAAATGCATTAAAATGGTGTTTTTATATTTTTTAAACTTGATTCACACTAAGTTATTGAGATAGCTTTATTTGCAAGTAATTTTTCACAAGTCCATAAAGTTGTTGGCATTACCCACTCAATTGAAAGCAAAAATAGACTACGGTGGTCCGTATTTTAGGCCAACAACACTTCTTTTTATTTTTGGCAAAAACAAAAACCTCGGTCCTCGAACCCGTAAGAAAATTCACAACCCTAAAACACAACCACCCATTGTATCAAAACCACCTGACTTAGAGTTAAGTTCAGAATTTGTAAACATGGTAGCAATTATAGCACTATAAGCATTACGTTACAGGAAAAATCTGAATTAGCATTAAGAGCCCCTACTTGCAAATAAAAGAATCAACTAAAGCATCTAAATGAAAATTACATCGAAAATCCTAAATAATGGACTCCAAATAAAAAAAAGGCCAACCAAATATTACGAAACTCAATCATTGAAACAAGAGAAAAAGTATGGAGTGCACGATCCGATGAATAATACCAAACAGTATCTATTCATTAGGATCAGTTGAGATTACCGTTTCTGGGCAGCTTCGGCCGCTTTAGCACGAGCTTCTGCGGAGGCCAGTCTCTCTTCTTCTCTTCTCTGTTGCTTGCTTCCTCCATCAAAGCAAGCGAAGCACGATAGCCCCATTTCTCTCCCCACTACCCCTCCGACTTTCTTTCTCTGCCGAACCTACATATGCCGGATGAGCTTTCTCGGACAACCGCGTGCCGAGTTATTAACAACTACCTCCTTGTTTTTTCATCTATTTATAAGGTGCATTTATACGTGTGGGAAACGGACTTTCCACGTCATTGCCTTAACTAAGCCCAAGTGCCAAAACCCAGTTTTAGCCCATTTATTTCGTACCGAGACGATGCGTTTTGTGGCCATCCTAAGGAATTTGGAATAACTAATTAAATAGAAGCAAGAGAGCCGGAGGAATCGAGTTAGCGAAACCGAGAAGATTACCGAAAGCAATGAGCAGCAGTTTTCGACCGTTAGAGACTATCTCTCCAACAGGTACCCTAGAAATCGAGAACGGTCTCTCACTAGTTCCGCGCGTGAAGCTCAATCTCACTGTCTACCCTTCAATTCCATCATCAGCTACAAAACCAATCGATGAATGGAAGCTAAAGCGATCACTCATCGAGTTTGCAAAAACCTCACTATCTATCACCATCACTGAAGATGACCTCGATATCAAACGGTTCAAGGATGTCAAAAAGCGAAAGCGCGATGATCCCGTAGCACATGGTAGCCTCAGCATTCGTGACCTAGGGTTTTTAAATAGTAAAAAGAGAAATGAAGAGGAAAGTGAAGATTTGAAGATTTTGGGGAAGAAGTTTCGAGATTGGAGAGATAATGTTGTGGAAAAAATGGATCAAATGGAAGTGAATTTACAAGGGGAGAAGTATAGGCTTAGTGTGGCTGTTCCGGAGTCTGATGATTTTGAAGAAATGAAGAAGTCGTGGGAGGATTTTTTTGCTTTTGCAAATAAAGGTTTGTGAATCTTGAATATATATATGGTGTTTGCTGTTTTCTTGAAGTTGTGATACAACTTGTAGTTCCATATAATGTGCGGTGGTGTTTGTTTTGGTAGGGTATGTAAGAGGAGGGAGACAGGAACCGGATACGATTGTAATGAAAGGAGTTCCTTCACGGTGGGTTGCGGAGCCTAGGGTTTCGTCAAAGCCTTCGATGTTAGTTACGCACACAGTATTTTCTACATTTGGGAAGATAAGGTAGTGAGATTTTCAATTGTGCGGTTTTATGATGATTTTTTCCAGGCTTAATATAGTCTTTGTTTGTAATACCTGGTGCTTTAGCTTTGTTGTAGATAGGAAAAAGACTGAAAGCTTGCTGCTGTAGTTTAGTATTAGATAGCTAATACAGGTTTCTGAACTCAAGTTTTGATTTTATGAGAGTTGGTCAGGAGAACTGCTTTGTTGGGTAGCGATGTTGGGGTTGGATTTAGTTGTCCTGGTTTGGGGAATTTAGGTGAATGAAGAAATGATTTCTTATTTGGTAAATCACGTGTTGCTAGCAGGGCTCCCTCTTCTATCTGATATCTAATGACAAGAACTGGATGGTATTAGCTTACTTTCAAATTGAACTATGGAACTTGTTTTATTTGTCGAGGTTGCAGGATGGGGTAAATGGTTAAAGGAAATGGTGTGATTCATTATGAATGCGGGGTTAACTTATCCATCAACCTTGCCTACTGCACCAGAAGTTGCTGTCTATATAATTTCTATCACTTACCATGTTACTGCTAAATCTGAATAATAGGAGAGGAGTAGATATAAATGTCAGGGTAGAAATGAAAAGTTCTGCCACATACTTTCTTTTGATAGTGTATCCAGGATGCTTAGATGGAATAAGGGTTTTGAGGTTGTATCTCATAGGGATGGTTGACTTCATTTTTATCAATCAAAACTTGGAGAAAGAGTATTGTTGGAAGTTTATAAAACATCTAGTTTGTATTTTATACTTGTTGAGCTTGTTAATAATTGAATTTGGATAATTGTTTCGGTAAGATATTGCCCAGTTTATATTTTATACTTGTTGAGCTTGTTAATGATTGAATTTGGATGATTGTTTCGTTAAGATATTGCCTGATTGGAAAGTAAAGCATTATATTTTATACTTGTTGCTTCTATGAACTCATGCAATAGGAATCTTAATGTTGCTGAGGATGATGATCAAGATAAGGATGCAGACGAGAATGGTGGGGACATAATTTCAGGCCTCCACTGCAAGATTGTGGTTCAGTTTGAGAAACATAGGGACTTCTATAATGCTCTCAAGGTCTTGTGTGGGCGCTCATTACAGAAGGTAGTAACTTGATCATCTCTGTGCTGTTCTTTTGATATTTTATGAGTTAGGTCATATTTATTTGATCCTCTCTAACTTTAACATGGTCTGGCTCATACCATACCAGTCACAACCCTAAAAGCAGGCACGCGACCGACACAAATGTCTAGGATAACTTGACTTTCACAAGCCTCAAAACACACACTTGAACAATAAACCCGTTCTAAATAGATCTAAATAAATTATGTATAGGCTCAAAACCACACTAAATCTTTCACACAAAGGCCCTGAACCTATTGTAATCATGGAGCTCTAATATCAATTTCACATAGCTAAACCCAACCTATTGTAAATATAAAGCTCTAATATTAGGCTTACATAGCCAAACCCAAACTATATACGATCAAAATCATGTGGCATGAAAAATACTACATGAAGAGGAGCTCAACATACCAACTTAAACGATAACACAACTCTTAATCACATGGAACTTGACTTGCTAACATTTTCACACTTGAAAAAGATAATATACTGATAGGGGGGTTTTCACAACCCAATAAGCAAATAATACAAAGCACACAAAGATGATGATGACAAGCAAAAATTTGGATATCTGACTCTTTAAGAGTAATTATCACATGAAAAGAAAAGGAGAAGAATGTAAAGTGCTCACGTTGTGTTTCCCAACAAAGGAACTCCTATTAGATAGAGTATCATACACACTTATTTGTGTGTTGTCCTAACACAAGGGCTAGTGTTTTCCTGTAGACTAGCTAGGGCGTAGCAAATATCTATGTGCACATAGGTGAACACTCCCTTGCTGGCAATGTATTCTGATAATAGGTAACTCTGTAACATTCATACTGAACATAACATTTAAAAACTCAACCAAATCTGATAGTCCAAACTTCTTCTTTTTTAATGTGCAAATCAAATCCTAACTCATGACAATTTTATTTAAATGGAAACTAAGATTCAAGTTGTTTTCCTTCGGAACCTAAGATCTCTATATATCAAATTAATTTTCAATCTTTTTGTGTACATAACTAATACTTCAAATGTAATCCAAATTTATCTTAATGTAATTAAAATGATTAAATAGATCTTTAAAATCAAAATGTATGCAAAATTCCATTGCTTACATTATATGCTACTATTAGAAAATTCCATTCCTTCATCCATACCTTAAGATCTTAACATGCATTATTTATTCACTATATATACAATCTGCAGAAGATTGGACTCTAACACCATAGACCCAATGTCACAATGCTATGGATGAAGGAACCTCCTAAACACCTAAAGCACAATAAATTTTAATACATATTAAGATAAAGTCATAACTAATTGGCCAAAGAAAAAAACACGCACTAAACATAAAGAAGTATTGCTAGAAACTAAACTCAAACTTGCAAGGTCTTGATTCAAACTCCAATAGGATCTAAATGATTAAAACAAGGATCACTTCATAACAATTTCGAACTCCATATACCAATTCACAATATTTTCCAAACTAGGGACCAAACTGTATTTTGTCATCATCTCCTCGAAGATTCTGTGGAGTTGACAGTAGCCAAACCATTCTTTCTCTCTCTTCTATTTTCTTCCTATAACTTAACTAATCTCAAACCTAAATCAAACCTTAAAACACATGATACCCTTATTTTAACCAAACCCCCACAAACTAAAGACATTAATCATCAAATCATCACATTTAAATACAAATCCATATGCTCCTCCATCCAAATTATCCAAACTAAAGACATTCATAACCCACTCTTATTCAACTTTAAAACCCATCATGTCAAGAATCCACTATAAATTACAAAATTCAGCAAGCCAAATAGGTAAAGATGAAAACCTAATGTTGCTGTAAAAGTGGAATGAAGGTGGAAAAGGATACTTTACCAATCTTTGGACTTGTTGCTCTGCAACTCATTGCTATTATTTTTTTTCAACTGTCAAATAATGGGTTATATGATGCTGAAGAATTAAGCTTGTGATGAAGGGAGTGAGTGTCAGATGTGTGGGGGAATGAAGTGAAGCCCTCTCGTGGGTGGAGAAAATGACAACTAGACTATCAAATATGAAGAGCATTTTGGATATGTGCAGTGTCTCACTTAATTTGATCATCTAAAATCAAATGACCGAAAGAAATAGAGAATTTTCTAAAACCAATTCCACCCCCACCCCCCAGTTACAACACTTGTGATGTCATAATTGTCTTAGAGCAAATTCTTGCACTTCAAGCACCATGATGGACATGTGGCATATATATTGCAATCGCAAAGCCACCAATACCAGTCAGAACTATACTTGCCAAGTTTTGGAAAAGTTAACATTTAATCAGATAATTTGAGATGTTCCTATTGGCAAGTAACATGTCACACTTTTTTGTCTAGCAAGGATCACGATTGAAGGCTGATTATGAGGTGACCTGGGCCAAGGATGGCTTCTTCCAGAATTCAAGAAGTCAAGCACGAGAAAATAGTAGGGTGCCAGCAGAGGGAAGGGGGCACTACAGAAATGAAGCTCCCAGACACGAGCCTCACTCGTCTCAATTTACTGCTGATGATACACGCCGGAAGAGGTTCAAGGTCAGTACACGGCCAACTCTGTTTTTGGCTATGTTATTCGTTCTCCAGAGTAGAATAAGCTAATAAAGTAAAAGAAATCCGGTTTAAGACTTTCTCTTTCATGTTAGAATATTTTGCATTACTGGCAAATATGCTAAAACTGACTTCCATTCATCAAACATGTCGCAATCACTTATTTTGATATAGCCTTTCATCATTGTATGTTGCAATCAAAGTCAACAAATCTACTCTAGTGACTTGCATTTTCTCGTGCAGGAATAGGAATGGTGACCCACCCACGTTGAGAAATATGTACGGGTTGAGTTGAGAACACGAGGAGTGATTCCTTCTGGTTAAAAACCAAAAACTTAATGTTTTGTTCCCTTCACAAACATATTATTTGCACCGTAACCTTGTGCTAGAAAATTGACGATGATTGGCCCAATTTGTTTTACGAGTAGGTCACAAGTCCGAAGCTTGGTAAGGTGGCAAAGCACGTTGCTGTGAGTTTGCTTATGGGCCCACATTATTTTTTGTATTAGCTCAGATTAAAGTTCCTATTAATTAAAATAAAATTTGATAATATTCATCTTATGGACAGACGTAAATGAATTACAAGTTTATGTGCCTGCCTACCCTGGGGGGTCTCAAAAGAAAATTAATCCCAGAAAAAAATAGAAATCCAGGTCTCAGGGAATGTTTGACTGTTTTTGAATTTTTATTAATCAAGATAAATTCTTTTATTGATGTATTTCTTATTTATTTTAGCAATGTAAACTGGAATTATTGTTTTTTTTTTTTTTTTTTTGTGAAAAATCAAACGTTTTATGATTGTAAAAACAATTTAAAACAAATAATATGTTCATATGTGATTGAAAGTTAAAAACATCATAAATATAATAAAATCAAGTTAAGAAATTATTTACAAAATTTAAGAATAAAAAAAGAGTTGAAATTAAAATTTTCCACAATTTATTTTAAAAGCTATTAATCTCCGTCCTGCCCAGGTCAAGATGTGCTCAGGTCAAGATGCCAACAACCAATCATTACTACGTGAGAGAATGTTGATTTGAAAATACCCCTCCCGAGCCTTTCCTTCCTTGTTTTCAAAGCCGTTGTAGACAAATAATTGGGTAGGAGAATGCAAGACGCCACAGAACGTGGCCCATATGCAAGACCAGACGATTTCTTTTTATGTAAGTGTTTGGAAATAAAAACAAATATTTCTGATTTTTTTTAAATTAATTTTTTTGGTATTTTTAAATCATTTCGATGAATTTATATAAAAAATATTTTTTTAAAATATAATATTTTTGAACAAAAAACACTTTAAAAAATAACTTCACCTACATTTTTAAGCAGACAAAAAATGAGTTTATGGATTGTTTGACTAAAAATCTGATTGAAGGGAATGATTTTGACTTCTAATGGTTGTTACGATGCCCTTGCACATAAACGAGTTAATTTTATATCATAGCGTTTGTGGAAAGGCTATCCATCCCACGTTTATGGTCATTAATTCAAGTTTAACTTCATCAACTATGGAAGAAGATTGCAATTAATTATTTGATTAAGGAGTTAATCTGACCCTTATGTATCGGGTCAATTGTTTTGCAATAACTTGTAAATTGTTATCTCACCAAGTCAATCAATCCCTCCAGATCAGGAAAATCTCTGCTATAAGATACCTTATCTGCGCATCTCAATATTGAAAGACCCTTATTTCTTTTTGCAAAAACAGCTCAAGCATATTCACGCCTATTCTTCCGAGTTTAAGGCTGTTGGAATAAAGACCTATTCTTCTGGGTTTATTAGAGTTTTCTAATTATTTTAATTATTTGTATTATCCAAACCATTAAGCTGAATATATGCTACGTGGGCTGCAATTTCTCATTCTCCTTATATCTAAGGCTTTAAAAAGCCGAGAAATATTTCGCTTTCAGAGTGTTTCGGGTCCTATTTTGAAGTTATAATATTTATGTGTATGTATAATTAAATATATTAATTCAAAAAAATAATTTCAAATCCAAAAATAAAATTATTTAGAATTATACAATTTAATGTAAAAAAACACAATAAAATGATTTTTTTAACAAAATTATGAACATGTATAATATTACGAGAATATCATCATCATTCTCGCAAGGTCATTATATTTTTGGATTACTCTGAAATTTTAATATAATATATATAAATATATCAAGAGACTCCTCGTAAAATTTCATCTCAATCTAATGGTTAGATTAAGATATATGATTGATATTGTAAAATTATTTATTATTTAAAAAAATACATTATTTGGCCGAAACGGAACGAAATCAGAACGTTTCGGCCGATATTTTACCGAAAAATCCAGAATAAACCGGAATTTAAACCGAGGTGAAAACAATATCGTCTTGTCTCGTTTTTTTAACTGATACAAAACGTTTTGAACGAAACGAAACAAAACCAACAAATATGACCAAGAGTTGTCTTAATACAAGGTATCATTTTCATACTAATTGTTTGTGTTCTTGTATTGTTTGATATTGTGAAAAAATAATAATAATAATAATAATAATAATAATAATTTAAAAAAAAAATACTTTCAAAAAACACGGTGTTAAACAACATTTAAAACCAAGTCTTGTGCCATGGAGATAATCAATTGCGGTTCCGGGTGCTTCAACTGATCGAACTCAGAAGCTGTAGCCATGATGTAAGGAAAATTGAACAGCTCTGCGATCATGCAACGCAAAGTTTAGCCTAACTAAGGACCACCTAAATGTAATTTGTGATTGTAATGACTTGATCCAACAGCCAGCAGGTTATTCATTAAGCTTTTTTTTCTAGAAGAAACACCTCATGCCATCTTCGGAACTTCTTAGCATGGTCCAGTTCATGGTCAGGTGCTATATCTAACTAGTTTGCACATTTTGTGATTAAGTTTGACTCTTCAATGCAATAAAGATTTTGTCTTAATTTTATATATATTTTTATCTTGGATGTATATATCACGTGTTTATGATTTTAAACATTGTATTTATTTTAAAATTAAAGTTAAACATAATTGAGAGCCTAACTCGATGACAACTAGACCATTTAATCCTCAAGTTTTATGGTCCTTTGAGTAAGTGTCGATCTATTAGTTAACGCGTTATAGTTAATCTCCATTCTTTTAATAGTATTTTTTTTTTAAATAAAATATAAATAAGTTATTTTTCATGACATAACTAAATACTAAAAAATATTAACGATGATGATGCAACATAAAATAAAAGAATGGGTTTATTAAATACATAAAACCTTTAAAAAACTACAGAAGAAAAATGCAAATCTTTATATTTTTGAAGATTGATAATTGAACTCTAAATAGTAAAAGTGGAGCTTAAAGTATATGTTGCAATCATTGATTAAATAAAAAATTATAAAATCCAAATTAATACTAAGAAGGAAAAGGAAAGGATGATAATTAAGGAAGTTAAATTTCATCGAGTTCTTACAGAACCACCATGCACGCCAAAGACAAATAAACAATTGACATGGTATTTGAGAAACCTGAATGACTAAATCAAGTTAATCCATAATACTAGTGTAATTAATTTACAATTGTGAAGATTCCAAGGAGGAGGAGTTGGTTTTCCAAACACATCCAACATTGGAAGCAAAAAGGAGAAACTAGCTGGACCGAGATCACCTTCAGAAGCTTTTTCGTTGCCCGTGTTGTGGATCAGGCAATCTATCAGTCATTTTGCCAGTACTATTTCTCTTACGAGAAGATACCCCATGATTAATCACCATCTTGGGCTCGCTTAATCTCCTAACATCTTTCTCCTTCGTTGGCTTTTCTGTGCTCAATGTAGGGACGATATACCATCCGAGAGAGGTCCATAGTATAGCAGCTGATCGCCCGAAGAAAACCAGCAATAGCAATATCAAGACTATAGCAACTGGCATGTAATAGTAGGGTCTCCTCCATCTTTGCATCTTGATGCTCCATGGAAAACAATTCTTCTGAGTCTTTTTTTTGTCAGTCTCCAATCTTGTTTGCTCGACTTGTTTCGTCTCAGCGGGTGCCTGTAATGGCAACTTAGCTTCAGTGCTATGATCGATGGGCTTATCTTTGATTTCATCAGCACAACTGAGCTTGGGTTTGTCTTGCTTTTGATCTTTAACCTTCACTATAACAGGAATACAATCATTTGAACTTGAATAGACGAAACGAACCATGGATACATCGTCAGGCCCAATCTGAGTATATATCTTCTGCCTTTTCTCTTCAAGTTCCGCAAGAAGTGCGGAGAATTTGTCAAGGCCACGGGACGAATATGGGTTCTTGTTATTCTTGCTGTTCTTTCTTGATCGTCTTGGTGTTGCAGAAGGGCTTGATCTTTTTGGTGTTGCAGAAGGGCTGGATCTCTTAGGCGTTGAAGAAGGGCTGTTCCATGTTTCACCCTCTAGCTCTTGATTCTGAAAATTGCCGCAAATGAATGAATTCAACATCTGATCATAAATTATGAGTCTTGTTTAGGTAAACAAGGTGAGTTTTGGAGATTACAGTACACAAAAGAGTATATATATAGGTATGAAGGGATGCTAAAGAGAGGACCGGATCCACGCTGCTAGCCAGCCATTTATCAAATAAAAAGGTTTGACTAAAACAAAAACCTACAGAAGTTTCCTTGTTAATTTCATTTCGTGTCGTTTGACTTGGCGAGGAGGGGTAACGCTGGTTCTTAATTCCTTCCAAAACCAGCAAGGAGAACAGGTAGTGTGAATAGTTAAACATGATTTCTTGGAGAAGGGAGCTTGAGTTCTTGGTAGATCATTATAAATAATTAAAGAGAGAATTTATTATTGATATCAATACATCAAAATAATTTAAATTAAAAAAGTCAAATTTTGATGAAAAAACATATTCAAACACCTAACAAATTAAGACGGATTCCTTGGGAAATAAGCATATGGTCAGAATTTCATAGGAGTGTTTAGAAGTATAGTAATTGTTATTTTTAAAAATGTTTTGTTTTCAAAAAAATATTTTTTATTTTTGTAAATTCATTATCATATCAACACATTAAAAAACACTAAAAAGATATTAAAAAAAAAAAGAATCAAATTTTGATGAAAATATATTGAACTTCAACTCCAAACACCCGTCGTGATATGAAAATTAACAGATTAAGACAAATTAGTTGAGAAATAAGCATATGGTGTATATAACATGTAAATTAAAAATTATTGAACATGTGTAGATATCTAATTCACACACTTAAAAGGAAAAGAAATAAGAAATAATAATAATAATTGATCTGATCAAAAGTCGCCTTCATGGAAACAGGATGAGGTTGCTTGAAAGGCACCGAAACTTCTCATGTATGTTTAGTGTTTAGTTAGAAAAAAAAAAAAAAAAGAAGTTCTAGTCACTCTCTAGAATCTTTGCTGCGTTGGTGTGATGAGGGGCGTCAAATGCCGTACAAGTAACAAATATCAAACATGATCCTCGTGAACAAGATGCAGCAGCTTGCCTACCTTGCTGGGCTCGTAATCCAGGCCGGAGGGAAGTTAATTAGTCAACTACTAGAAAGATCGCATCTGCCACGTAGCCCTGCGGTCCTCGGTTTTGTAATAACATGGTTATTATTGTTGTAGTTGAGGTTAAAAATTAATTGTATAAACAAAACTTTAACTGGGATTCATAACTAAAATTAAAGTATCTAGTTAAAACTAACTAAAATTAAAGTATCTAGTTAAAACTGTAGTTGAGTTTAAGATTTAATATTTTTTATATTATTATCAACTAGTAAAATTACTTTAAAGAACATGCATATATATATATATATATATATATATTATTTTTAAAAATATTATAGATTTAATAATCAATATTGAGTTAGACACAATACTAGATTTCGATACCCCGCACCTCCACCGAATTGACTTTTGTCTCAAGAGGTGTGGCGTAATAATAAAGTACTTGAGATCTGCAAAGCAAATATTGAATTCAAATCTGGACGTGTATTTCCTATAAAAATCTGAAACATCTGAGGTTTTACTCTGTTAACTTGACCTACAAAAGAGAATATTTGATTTAGACTTGCGCCTTCTTCTATGAGATTAAAAGCACTTGGAGCTTAGCCACCTCCCGATCCAAATGGTCACAGAGCACATTCACTACAACAACCAAACGATGGACAAACTAAAAAAAAGTCATAGCAAGGTGAAGTTCAAGAGCTGGCTACATTGGACCATTAATTAATCGGGGGGAAATGAAGAAGAAGAAGAAGAAGAAGATAGCTCCCATGACAATTTTCAACCCAAAATGTGATTCCTGTGGCTGTCCTTTTCATTTGTTGAAACAGAGACCAACGAATTGTGAAATTATTTGGTTTTCCATTTCAGCCATCCAAGTATTTTATTTTATTTTATTTCTTTTCATTTTCAAACTTTTTTACTCTTTAAGTCCATAATCTTGCTTTCGCATTCAATGAATAGGAGGAAATTGTTAGCTGTTCCTTCAAAATTTCAAGGCTGGCTAGCTTGTCATCGGAAATTTTCATCATAGAGAACTCTCTCTCTCTAGAAGGAGGACAAGTTTCTAAGAAAACAAATCCGCAAGCTATCGATAATTCGATACTTCAAATTAACATTAACGTTAACAAAAAAGGAGGGTTGTACTTTGTCTCCTCTCTCAAAATATAAATTAATTTCTTAAAAAAATATTTTCTCTTGTTTTTTTTTTGTTTTTTTTTTTCAATTTTAATCTAATGACTTGGACCCACTTGCTAACTCGATTTTTTTTTCTAATTGATTTTTTTTCACTTTCATCTTTCAATATTGAAAATTAGGTTTTGTGATTTGTTATAGTTTTTTTTTTTATATGAGATTATCTTTATGTCATAACTTCATTTTTCAATATTGAAAACTAGGTTTTGTGATTTGTTATAGTTTTTTTTTATATATATATGGAATTATCTCCATCTCATAACTTGGGTTACGAATTTAACTTGAATGGATTTGATTTTTTTTTTTAATTTCAATTATATCCTTAGGGATGAATTTGCAACCCCCAGATGCTTTTCATCTCTGGAAATATAACGGGGCTCCCCTAGTGAGAAATTACTCCTTCAAAGGGAAGGGGAGGTGCAGGAGTGAGCCTAAATTCATAATCACTAGAAATAGGGAAAGAAAAAAAACGAGCATGTTATCAAAGCAGATCAGACTTGACCCAGAAAACTAGTTCTCTGAAAATATAACTGCAATCAGGGCGAACTGCAATCTTGCTGAATTCAACTGCACTGTCTTCGATGCCAGAAAAGAAGAAACCATTGGTCTTGATTATCTCCTTCCCAGGATTCCCTATATTCGATCTCTTTGTCCGTAAAAGGTTCTCTTCACTGGACTTCACTTCTAAGGTTGTAGAAACGACAGCGCTGAGGTCTTTACTATGTCTTCTTAGCATGCTTTCTGCAGAAAATAAGTTTTAACAGCTTTCAAATAAAAAATATATTCAACAGCTGAAAGGGTATCTATACAATATGTTTGTCAGAAGAGTTATCATTCTCCGGCCAATGGTAAATCAGTTTATTGACCTTCAAACAACCCAACATAGATTGATAATGTTTTACCTTTTTTTCCACAATGTTGAAAACCTGCATGGATAAAAGAGAAAAAGGGTAGAGTTGATAAAGGTAAAACTCAAGCATCGACATACCATGCATGGATTATAGAGCAGAGTTTGGTTCGAAGAATTCAGGAATGAATTCTATAAATAAAGACCAGTACTTGGCAGCACGAGGATCCTCATCGAGATGGTTCTGCTCTGCAAATATGACAAGTACTGCACGTCTGTATAGAAATCAATTAAAAGCTGCACACATCGATTAAAATATGACATGCAAGATGATCAGTAGTTAAAATATTTCGTGAAGATGACGTAATCCTCGAAACTGGAAAGACAGGAAAGGAAACAAACCTATGCAATTAGATCGATCTTAGAGAAAGACATTGACGCGTGGGAGTTCCAGATGAAGCATTGGTGATGAGTTTCATGATAGCATTCTTGACATTTGAATGAAGAAAACATAATTCCACCTGACCAGGAAAATCGAAAGGAAGGTAGTGATCTGCAAGATAGAATGTTTGAGAATTATAATTCCAGTATCAACCCGTGGGTTTAAAGACTACAAAGCAGAACAACCGAGTTCGAAACTTTCAATAGAGATTCCAATTTAGATAGCAACCAGTCGACATTCTTCAATGTTAATAGCAAAATCACACCTACATGCTTTTAAAGGACAATCTTTCGCAATGACCAAACAAATATTGCAAAATGGGCTTAGAAAGAAAGCAAGCTTACGGAAATGCATCGCTTGCAGAACCCAAATTAAAAGCTGTAACCTCCTGAATGAAGTCGTTAACATGAAGAAATTACTATTATCTCGTTGAACTTGTAAATCACCCTCCATGAGGCTTTTGAATTGGATGTTGCATTGCAGAAGGTGGTTTTTCCCGATTCTGGTGGACCAATCACCACCATTCCGTAATATAAGCAGGAGCATTCCGAAAGAAGAAATAAGTGATTACAACTACGGGTAGTAAAAAGTATAGAAGATAATCATGGAGTAGGTGGTCAGTTCTAAAAGAGATTGAATTTAAGAAGTTTGTTTCTTATCTAATTTCAGGTTTAAGTTCTATAGCTATTAATATGATGATTATTTGGATTTAAAGGGTTTGCTTTTCCTGTAATTTCAGATTCGAGTCTTGTAGTTGCTAATTTGATGACTATTGAAGACTTGCATAATTATCAATTTCAGGGCTCGTGAAAATAGTTGAAGTACACGTAAGTTGATACTGACACCTGTATCCATGTTAATAATAATAATAAAAAAAAAGTGCAGGTGAGATAGTATTGTTCCCTTCCTCTGCACCAAGATTGGAACCCTACTATGCACGTCTATCATCTCTGCGGTGTTTTACCTGCTCACTAGACTTACAAGATGTTCAATGGATCTAGAAATTAGTTGTGGTGCATGTAAACTTATCTGGACATACCGGTTATAAAAAATAATAATAATATAAAAATAGTATAGAAAATACGTTGCATATGGTACCCAAACCACCTTGGACTGTTTAAAGTTAAACTTCAATTTTAGATCACAGTGGTACACCTGGTTACTAGGGCATACGATTCTAGCTTGGGGAAATATGATTTGAAAATGACGTGCTAATCCTTGGCGTATCTGCTGGTACAAATCCTTGCTTCATTCTAGACTGATGCAAGTGCCGCAGATTATTCAAGGGGATGCTGCTAGTACTGTTTGCTCCTTTAAGAGGCTAGCTTTGCTGTTTTTATCTTTCCATCTGCACCAAAGAAAACAAATATATTTGATAAGTATTTCACAGGGAATTATTTTGGGAGGACCAAGCTTAACTGGACCATCATTATTCATGAATCATGTGTGCACCCACGTGGTCTATTCTAAAATTCTCAAAAATACAAAGAAAAGAAAGGAGAAAAGAGATACAGATCTGTTCTTAATAGAAAAATGGGCCGAAGTTTAGGTCTTTAGCCCACTCTACCAGTGTGGCTGTACAGTTCAGGCTTCAATAGTTTGAAGCAGAATTTGGGGAAGATGCAATGTTAAGAGCGTGGGTCATCCATGGGCGTGGGATCAATTTTCGTCATCATTGAGTGGCAGAGAGAGTCCCTATAAAGAGATTAAACCCATCATTTTAGACTCTTTTGTTTTCCCTGAGTGGGGTTTGTGCCACGAGAAATCCCTAAAAGGGGTTTTCGGTACCTTTTCCATCATGTGCACAATGTTGAAAATCCAAGGATGAACCCATTAGATCATACATTTGTGATATAACCACCATACTTGTCAATACTGTTCCGGTCGCCATTCCGGTTTTTCGATTGGAACAGAACATTCCAGTTTCGAAGCGTTCCGGCGTGCCGTTTCGGTGTCGTACTATTCATATATAATTAATTATATATATATGAGAAAAAATAAAATATTAATTTAACAAGCATAATTAAAATTTGAATTCTTTTTTATTTAAAATATTTGGTGTTTTTAAATTATTTTGATGTATAGATGTCAAAAATAATTTTTAAAAAATAAAAAAAATAGATTTTGAACCCGGAACGGCACGCCCGGAACGGAACCGAGGCGTTCCGGCCGGAATTTCCGGATCGGACCGGAATTAAAACCGAGACGAAAACGACGCCGTTTTGTCTTGGTTTGTTGAATGGAACAGAACGTTTCGGCCGGAACAGAACGGAATTAACAGCAGCATCACACGGTTATGGTGGAGAGATTTGTACAGGATCTTTTCTTCAATCCTACCTTATCAGCAAGCTCTAACATCCTCCATGCTTACATTTGAAGAGAACACGATAGAGGGAATAAAATGTGAGATGCAAGCAATACAGCAGGATCTGGGATGGCTATTTTCCCATCATATTCTTTTCCGGGTTGAGGATCTTGTTTCACACAAACAGTTGCTCAACCTTGGCAGAAACCTAATTAAGCTTCCCTGCAGGATCAGTCCAAGACTGCAACTCTCATGGTCCCCTCCTTTTTCTCTCAAAGTTTAACCATGGAACTAACCCTGATCCCGTGGCCCATATTTGTATGAAACCAGAGATATTTTTGTAGGATAAGATTAGGAGGGCAGGTGTCCACCTGTTACATTTACTGATTTCATCTAACAAATAATAAAAGTAATCTAAGTAGGTGGGTACTTGGTATCTTCATACAACGTGCCTGGTTGAATTTGCAGACAACAATTTCCACTATGTAGCCAGCCAGGTATATACTATATAGTCGAACAATATCATGACAGCCCACTAGCACCCATGCCTGATCATACCAGTTCTTACTGTTTTCAGCTAGTAGTAAACAGTAAAGGAGCCTTTCGTTAAGACATTGCACCAAAGCTCGGTAAGTGTCTTTATGAAAATCTAACCACATTACCAAACTAAAGTTAGTAATTTTCTATTTTATGTGTAGTATTTATAAATGTTGGGATTACAGGGGAGGAATAGAATATAAAATATCTATTGACAACCCTAGTTAGGTGCTTCAAATTTGAACAGAATGATTGCCAATTGCCACTAACTTCAATTGTACAACTCTGCTTTGGTCTCCGCACATTTGTCCATCATTTCTCTTCTTTATTTTCCCCTTCCCCTCATTACTTTTTCTCATCAGTCCTACACAGAAACAGAACAAACAAGGGGAGGCAATAGGAGATTACAGTTGCATTTTCTACGCTGAGAATTTTGAAGCCATGGCATTTGCAGGAACAACCCAGAAATGTATGGCGTGCGACAAGACTGTCTATCTTGTCGACAAGTTAACAGCTGATAATCGTGTGTACCACAAGGCTTGCTTCCGATGCCATCATTGCAGAGGAACCCTCAAGGTATGCTCTCTATATATGCAAGCTCATTGACAAGAAATCAAAAAACTCGGTAGATCCATATATTTTAGCGCATGTTAAAGTTGAATTCCTAGACGTTTTCTACTAACTACAGATTGAGCTCCATGTATTCTGGTATAACTTAGCTTCCCTGTTCAACTTTTGTCCTCTTAGTCTTGGCTGTATAACTTTCATGATAGCATATGCCTGGATTTGTCACGTATCATGGATGATTGGATTCTCAAGTTAATTTTCGAATTCAGTATTATGAGCTGAACGATGTCACCTTTTGGATACTGAAACCCTTCAGAAACTAACAGTGCCATGAAATAGATCAGCCAATAAGATACAAATTTCAATATTACCGGCACTGAAGCAAATCATATTTCTCACTGATCTGTTCACTGTTAAACGAAGACCAACTCCTTCCAGATTTAAGTCTTAGAACAACCCTTTGATCGAATTGATGATCCTAACTAGCCATTTGAATTGGTTGGGAGCCTATGAAATGTAATAACGTCCCGCATCAGATTCTCAATGCAGTATTGGGTTTTTTCAGCAAAGTATGTATTGAGCGAGAGATAATAGAAGATGATTTATCAAGTTTTAGCTCTTATTTGCAGCTTGGCAACTACAATTCCTTTGAAGGGGTACTCTACTGCAGGCCACATTTTGATCAACTCTTCAAAAGAACTGGAAGTCTTGACAAAAGCTTTGAGGGTAAAGATAAAGAAAAACTAATATGAAGCCATCGATGCACAAGTCATTCATTTTCTTTTCGAATTCCAACTGATTTACGTGCATTCAATTTCCTTTCCAGGGACACCAAAAATTGTAAAACCAGAGAAACCTGTTGATAGTGAGGTATTTTATTTTATTTTGCCTATATTGCTGGCATTTAGATGCATTCTTATGTCTTTCAATTGAGTCTTTTCCCCTTCTCTTTGGTTCTAACCATGATTTGTTTTGAACAGAAACCTATATCAACTAAAGTCTCGACCATGTTCGCTGGAACCAGAGACAAGTGTTTCGGCTGCAAGAACACTGTCTATCCAACAGAGAAGGTAAAGACTGCCACTTTTCAAATATATTCTACACGCTAAGGGCAGACACAACTCGTTTCCATGTTCTATGTTTTTATTAATCATCAGATACTAAATTTCAAAAAGATACAAGGCTTTAAAAGATCTTGACATCTATCGTTTATTTTAGACTAATAATAATTCTCTGTCAAAAGGTTTCGGTGAATGGAACTCCTTACCACAAAAGCTGCTTCAAATGCATTCATGGAGGTTGTACAATTAGCCCATCCAACTACATTGCACATGAAGGCCGCCTCTACTGCAAACACCACCACAATCAACTTATCAAGGAAAAGGGTAATCTGAGCCAACTTGAGGGTGATATTGAGAAGGATTCCATGAATGACAAAACTAATGGAAGAGAAGTTTCTGCTGAATCACAATGATGTACCCTCATGGCTTACACTTCCTGCAGTTCAAATGGCTTTATGCTTACGAGTTAGATTCAAATCATGATATTTATCACCGAAATGTGTGGGGTTTTGTTTGTTGTATTTGGATTTTGTTCTGCTACTATGGATGTTCGCATGAGATGAGAAGACCTATTTGATTCAAGAATGTGATATGATGAGCTCGTAATATGGGAATGCTTATTACGATCTACTGACTTCCAACAGATGCTGATGATCAGCAATGTTTTACCCTCTCGAGTCTTTCAATTATTGCTGGGGTTTTTTTCCCTTTTAAATGCAGGATTCCTAAGGCAGGCTGGACTCGACTGAACAACTGAAATTGTGCAGGTCTCATCACTTGACATTAGGGGTCACGGCCACACAAGCAAGGACAAACTGCCAGCACAGACAACGGTATCAAGCTTATCATCTGGTAAAGACGGATTTGACTATGCAATTTCTGCTGGGAGCACTTCTCCGGTAAAATTGAGCGTTGTCAGCTTCTTTATCTGCGCATTTATTCTCGAGGCAGCATCTTCCTATTTTGTTCGTCCTCTACGTCAGGCTTCTACAGCACTATCAATACCATGGAAATTCGTGTTTGTTAACATCTGCAGCGCCAGTAATAAATGTAATATTTTCCGACATTAAAACCTCCAGCGAAATGGCAAGGCCACGTATCCATCTGACTCCTCAACCCTCACAGTATACCTCTCATTCCAATGATAGGGCTGGGAAACATTGCTCTGGCTTCAAACATAACTCATATTCCTAATATGTTAAGAAAACTGTGGAATTGTCAGGCTTCAAACAGAGCTTCTTCACATGTTTGGATTAAATTGAGCCACCAGGCAATCAATCTTACTGGAAAAAGGATTAAATTTCAGCAACACTCTGCAGTCTCAATCCTAATAAAACCCTGTCAATTTAATGTGTAATTGGGCATTTAGGAAAGGAGGGAACAGAAGGAAACAAATCGACCCTGAATAAAAGTGGCCATTACAATAAGTTAATTTTCACAACAGAGTACAGGTCCAATGAGCATTATGGCTATAAATCTACTCGTGAGAAGAAGATCCTGTACAAAAATACCAATCACTACAAGTCTCCGGGGATATCAAGAAGACAACCATTTTTGGCAATGTGCTTTAGGTCCACAATAAAATGGTTCCGAAGAAAGCCAAATCCAAACGTCCCATTCCTGTACTGCCAAACTCTTCCTTCAACTCGCCAAGGATTCATGGAAGCTCCTTCCACGCCCAGAATTACTAAATCATAACTTGAGTTGATATACATGATGCGAGAGACAGCATCATTTTCTATAGGGAAATCCCAATCCGAGTTTGCAGCTTCAGGTGGCTGAATATGAATCCGAGAATCATATAAATATTCTTCCTCGGTTGGAAAAGGGAGCTCAATAAATGTAGGATCTGAAGTCCAAAATACTGGTGTAGAACGTGAGTGACGCTCAGACAAGTCACCAACTCTTCGGCAGGAGATGCCAAATTCATCATATGCCACAAGATAAAATTCCATCTTCCTGTCCTCACAGATTCCCTGCAGCAATAAGCAGGAAAGAACGTGATGAGGGGAGAGAATATGAGAAAGCCTTTATGTCTCCATCATCTTCCAAGCGATATGCCAGTAAACAAATTGAAAGGATGCAGGGACAGGAGACAACTGGTCACACCAAAATCACAGCAATTCTTAAAAGAGTTAAAATTTGGCTAACCACCGACACCAAATTGAATCAAGTTTCCCAATCAAAGAGCAATGCCCTCTAACTTGATTCCAGAATCAAAGTTCATCTAATGGCAAGTTTTTTACTTGACATGGCTACGGATAATAGATTGGTGCTTTTGTTGAAACATGGCATTGTTATTCACAATACAAATCAACAAACTGACCAATTTCTTGGAAGATGATTCAATACTCTCGTACAGTCCTCCCTCGCATTCATATGGGACAGTTACTATACACCACATGAATGTTGGTGGAGACAACAGTGCCACTGTAAGTGCTCAAAAAATTATTCCAATCTCTCAATGTAAGAACGAGAAGCAAAAAAACTCAGATCAAAACAATGATCGTTAACTAACCAGCATGAGTTCAATGCCTTATGCTCAAAATTCTGTCTAAAATGAACAGTAAAAGGCTGCTCAGGACAAAACTAACTAACATGAACGAATCCTCAAGCTTAAAAAAAAACATTGTAGAAACAGGAGAATCACCCACCTTCCACAGACCCTGCAAAGGCCGATCCAGCGTGGGTGATGAATCAACAATCTTCAAAAAATGCTCAGTCTCCCACCTCTTCTTCCCCTGCTTCTCCTTTTCTCTCCTCCTCTGCCTCCTTATTGCTCTATCCGCGCCTGGACTCATCCTGTTTGCATAATACTGATAAATCTCTAATGTTTCCGGTAAACTCCCTGGTGATCCACTTGCAACACTAACAATATCTTCTCCGCTATCATCTCCTTTCAAATTCCCAGAACTCAAACTCCTCCTGTAAGCAAAATTCATATTCTCCTCCACGCTAAAATGTGAATCCCCGATAAAATTCACATTAACGGGAACTACATCCATATCTAAATACCCCAAGTCACCAAATAATTTATTCTTATTTTGCCCCTCCGGATCCAAATAATTCACAATTTCACCCTCGGGCGAAATACTTATCAACAAGAATGGAGATTTTATAACGCAATAGGCGTTTTGAGACGGAGAGACTCTCCAACCGGAGAGAAACGAAGAGCCCCACTCGAAGAAAACTAACGATGGAGGCTTCACCGTTTCTTTCTGCTGACTTTGGCCGCAACGACGCCAGAAACCAATCAGATTTTCCCATTTGTTAAGCGTTTTGTAGAGCAATTTATAGGAGATTTGACCGTCACCCCATTTATTGATTTGGGTCTTTGAGCCCCACCTCCTGTCGCAAAGTGAGTACCAGAGTTTGCTGTCGCTTTGACAGAGAGGGGCATACCGTTTTGAAGTGCAAGCGAAATTGGCGATTTCTGTTGGGCTTAGGAATGAGAGGATGCAGAATTGGACATCTTCAGGAAAAGCAGAGAAAGAATTGAGGTTTGGTTCTGCCATGCGAGATTTGATTTTCTCGGGAAAATTGGAGAATTTTCTAGGAAAGATGAGAAAGTGGCGTTTGGTTAAAGTAGGGATTTTGTGGGGGAAATCAGGGTAAATAAGGAAGGAAGCAGAAAATATTAGGACTCGGCAGATGCTTGGGGAGGAGGGAATTATTCTGGTGAGATAATTGACCTGATGGATCTAGCAGGGGAGAAGATCTACAGAGCAGGCAGACACCTGTTTATTTCTTTCAGTTTTCTTCAAACACGCCCAACTCATTATCTGACTGGGTTTGGGTATTGGATTGAGAGTGGAGCTCAAATTCCGAACCATCTTGTGATGTAAATATTAATTTTAAACTTTTTTTTTAATATTGAGATCAATTTATATACACTTGACTAATTTAATGTGTTTTAAAGTTATCAATCTAAATTTTTAGTGATTTCGACTGATGTAAGATTTTAATTAATAATTTAAAAAAAAAATTCAAAATTTGACCAATCAAGTCATATTTTTCAAGGTTGATGTAAATATACATCAAAAACATTTTTTTTAAAACATAGAACAATGACAATATAGTTTTGTAGAGAATTTTAAGGATTGATATGAGACTAATTTAACATGTTTTAAAGTTAACATTGGTCTAGAATTTTAAGGAAAAAATTGACTATAAACAATTAAACAACGTCTTGAACAATAAATTAAGAAAGAGTAAAGAATGGAGTAAAACGCCTATATTTTTTTTTATATTATATAATTTGACAGAACTTTTAAAAAAAAAAACTTTCCTTTGAATTATATTATTAAAAAATTACTTCATAGATAAATTATAAGAAAATCGATTTAAATTAGAAGTGTGGTTAATGAAAATGATTCAAAATATTTTTTTTTTTTGAAGCAAGATAGAACTATCTAGAGTCCACAAATCAAAAGTTTATTTTTTCTAAAACAAAATTTTGATATAATTTAATAACAACTTTATGTCAATCAAAAGTAATTTATGAAAAACACCTTTGTGACTTTCTATGGAGAGATTTTCGAGAGCATGCTTAAATAACTAAACATTAAATAGAGGAAAAATAAAATATGTTAATATTTAAGAAAAAATGCTAAGAACTTAAAATTAAGAAAAAATGAAAAAGCGAGCTCACTCTTTAATTTTTTGAAAGTAAATGTCAAATCGGGGGTTTTGAACGTATTCTAAATATTGATGTTTAGCAAACTATTTCAAAAGAATTTTTTAAAAAATAATAAATCTTTTTTAAATTAATTTTTTTAGATTATTTTCAAGTATCAATAATAAAATTAATTTTTTTCTTAAGAAAATAATATATATTTTTTTTTAAAAAAAAAATAACATCAAAATGTATAATTTAAAAAATACAGGGATGAGAGAATAATTTACCCACTTTTCTGAATAAAAATAATAGTATGGAAGCCCGACGTGGCAGATTGGAGATGCGCCAGCAGAGAAAGCGCGAAACTTCTAAAATAATTTTATTTTATGAAAATCCATAAACAATCCACAAGAATATCACAGCACATCCTGTAGAAGGCTTTTGTGTACATTTAGCATTGAAGAAATCTGATTAAGAAAAGCTCCAAGAAATGGCGAGTTCTCGTGTTCTAAGTCTTACTAGAGCTCATCGATTGGCCCTTTTATCTTCACGAAGATGGTTATCTTCACACCCCTTGGCTGAGGTCAATCCCTGTGAGGTCGGCATGATCTCTGGCATTCCGGAGCAACACCTTCGTAGAAGGGTGAGTTTATGTTTTGTTTACTGCTCTGTACTCCTTATGTATTTGAATTATTTGCTTTTCATTGAAATTTGTATTTCTGATTTAATTATTTGTTGGCTGTGGAGAATACAGAAAGAAAGCAATTGAATTCATGCACTTGTAGTAAGAGAAAAAACAAAAAAGACGACTCAATGAATCGAATTCATGACTCTATGATATTCGGAACTTGCAATTGGAAGATAGGAAGACGATCATAGCTGTTGACATCACTGTTGTTGTTACCTTTGTGAGTTTCGATATTCAATACGATGCGGTTTATCCAAGATAGCTAATTTCAAGTGACATGTCGTTTAACATGGCGGATTAGTTGGCATTGGCGTTTCTTCAATTCCATGTTCATTGCGATACTGAGCAATGGATGACTTCTCTTCTTCTTTACAAACCCTCTTCCATACAAATACAATATAGAAGAAGAGACTGTTTTGTTAAGCAGAATATCTTCTCAGCTACCACAAGAAGTTGAACAGCTAAACCCTAATTAGCTCCTGGTTACCAATTGCTGAGCGGAACTTAGATTTTTAAAAATTTAAGATGGATAAAGGTACCATACAATGGCTATCACCATTGCCATGTGCTTGTATTTATTTTTTCACTGTTGAAATTGGGTTTCCCTTCTTTTTGACCCTCATGGAATCTGATCTCAATGGCTTGCTATGGGGTCGATGAATTTCAGGTAATAATCTATTCACCTGCTCGAACGGCAACGCAACAGGGCTCAGGGAAAGTTGGGAGATGGAAAATTAATTTTCTGTCCACACAAAAGTATGCATACTTTGTCAATTACTCAGTTGCGTGCTTTGCATTTATAGTTGTAAATTTGACAATTCTAGGAAGTGGGTAATTATCTTGAAGTTTTTTTCTGGATGTATTGGCAAACATTCAACCTGTGTAATTAATTATTTGTTTGCGGCCAGTTATTGTAAGCATAATACGGCATGTGCATATTATTAAATAGTTATTATTTTATCCAGGTGGGAAAATCCTTTGATGGGCTGGACTTCTACGGGAGATCCATATGCCAATGTAGGTGAGGCAGGTCTCGATTTTGAGAGTGAAGAAGCTGCAAAGGCATTTGCTGAGAAACATGGTTGGGAATACGAGGCAAGCTCCTCTTTAGCATGTCCTTATGCTGTGCATTTATAATTTTTCTAATTGTTTAATTGAGCTTTCAGTATTAGTGATTTCGTTTGATATGGAGGTTCCTAATAAATATGTTAAAATCACAATGGTACCGCATTTTACATTGTCTTGTTTTTTATTTCATTATTGTATCTTAAAAAAAAACATTGGCCCAAGACCGTTACTTAATAAAAAGTCTCAAGATGCCTTTTTAAAATGAAATTATTTCCACTTAACAAAAGTATATAAAAATTGTCAACAAAAGCTCCGAGTGCAAAAAAAAATTGTTTAAGGTCTCACTTGTCAGATATATATATATATATAAAATTTAAAAGACCTTATTTATAATTTTATCAAAATATTTTTAAAAAACTCCATATATAATTTTGTCCAGGACCTATATTCATCTTAAGCACGGCAATGTTTTCAGTTTATTGATTCCATTCGGCCTATCTCTGAACATTTGAATCATGTGCAGGTCAAGAAACGTCACACCCCTCTTCTCAAGGTTTGTATTCCGCCATTTCCGTATTCCCTAGGATGAATAATTGTTTTCTACAGAAAATCAGGAGTGATTTCGGTAGCTTACTGCAAAATCTTTTCCTATTAATGTAAATTTTAATACCCCTCTACTGGGAAATCTTAACTCAGTCGTATAATTTATCGATGGATGGAGAGTGATATTTCACAGCAGCCATTGAACCTGTTTTGAAAGCTGCATGTGATATATTACCACAGACCTGTTTAATCCTTTACCTTTTCCCCTTCTCCACTCTTATTTTCAACAATTTATATGTATAACACCTAAATTCCTAAGCACATTAAATAGTAAAAAAAATAAAGGCTATTATGTAGCTACCAGATCTGGTGGATATATATAAATATCAATTATCCTTTTCTAGATTAGACAACTTGACACCCAGTTGACTCTCTTGCGTGGTAGGATATGTAAGATGATAGTCCAGGATTAGCCATTGTGAATCCTTGTTCACTATTTGTCTCTATTTATTGTTCTTTTTTTTTCCCCGTTTCAGCCTAAATCGTACGCTGGCAATTTCAAGTGGAAGGGCCCAGCAAATTAAGATCGAAATTACCACGGTTCTATACATTGACACTTGATGAAAAGATGTAAGCATATCCTATTTATTAGTATGTCTAATATATGTGTGTATGTATCATATATGTTGCTGTGTCTGCGAATTGAAAGTATCGAACTTCTGTTTGGAAGATACGAGGGTGTTTGGGAGTGTGGTTGCGGTTGTTTTTTAAAGTGTTTTTTGTTTAGAAATACATCAAAATGATATTTTTTTTATTTTTTAAAAATTATTTTTGACATCAGCACATCAAAATGATCTAAAAACACCAAAAACATTTCAATTATAATGAAAAAAAAAATCAAAATTTGGCTAAAAATCAGTTCAACCGCTTAGCCAAACAGTGTTGTAAGTATCTTCTTTGCTTACATGAGATTCTGGCAATGATATTCCTAGAAGAGGCAAACCAAGGGGGGAGAGAAGATCTTATATACACTTCAGACATTCATTGAAAAGCTGACCAAATCTACTTATATGTGACGTCTTATGTGTACATCTACCATTAGTGCGTACTGTACACAACAAGACATTCAAGCGATGGTTTTAGACTGAAAATCCATTCTGCTACTAGTGTGGAACCTCCAACTAAAGAGGTAATCCTTGGACGCGCAGGATAATCTGATAACATCACAGAAAGTAGTGATCACATTCTTTGTCCCGTTGTTGCACCATTCTATCCTCACCCAGCATGAAAATCCATTTGAAGATGCTGGCACTCTTAAATCAGAAAGGTGAAGTTCCACCTCCCCACATATCCTCTTGCATGAACTGCCTGCAAAACTTCCATCTCCAGTCATCATCGAGTCAATCCATGAACATTCTGGCTGGCCCACCATTTCTTTGTATGCAGAATTTGCTAGCCTCACTTTGTTGTTGGAATCAGATATCACTGTAGGCAAAACCTCAGACTCAACTTCTTCCTCAACCTCCTCTGGCTTCTTTGGAACTCTCACCAGTGGGATGGAGCCTGGGTCCTCACTGATGTAGGCTATACTTATGCTTGAGCCTACCAGGCGAACCGGTTGAGGTGCTACAACTTTGCTGGTGGAAGGTACCTGTAATTGTTGCAGGAGATCCTTCTCTTCCGGAAATTCAGCCTCAGCCACGGTGTTTAAATCTATGACCTTGTCCCTATTTGGTTCCAGGCAATTGAGCTCCGGAACTGCTGCTTGGTTTGCAATAACAGTTACTGTTGTAGGACTATGAAGAAGTGGAAGTGTTACTGGATCTGATGATACAGTAACTGAATTTTCCAAGCCGCTATTGACCCCAACCAGGCTGGGAGCAGGAAGCTGGGGAATTCCATGAACAAAACCCTGCAGGGAGAGATGTTTGGCAGGGGATATTACATGACTAGGAGAAGAAAGGCCCAGCAAATGGGTTCTTCGCCTTTTGATGATAGGTAGTGATACGGAAGCTCTGCCTCTCTTCCTGGTTCTGGTAGGCCTAGCCTGCATTTGTGGCCAAAGGGTCCTTAAATAAGGAGATTCTCGGATTTTCTGAGACATGGATGAACTCTCATCCAGTGAACTCGCAGGACCCTCAGGCTTTGGAGCTATCGGCCTATACCTGGACATAATTTCTGCTGTTTTTGCTGTGTTGGAGTAAGGGCTAAGGGTCTTGATCATGGTGGCTAGTTTCACTTTGTGCTTCACTGACGTTTACCGCGGCTTCTCAAGCGGGAGGAGCCAAGAAGCCTGGGTGATTTAGAAGACAATGCTGAATGAATCTCCTGTCAGCGGAGATGTATTGAGTTTAGAGGGGGAGAGGGGGTTTCTGTTTACAAAGGGATTGATGGTTTTGGGGCAGTTTTAACGATGAGTTCTGGCCAATGAGAGAAAGGTAGCATGAAGCGAAGAGGCAAGGAAGTTGACAACTGGGAAATGGACTGTGGGTACGTGTTTGTGAAGATCAGAGAAAGGGACATGTGGGATTGGGGTATGTCAGTGGGCTCCATGCATGCATACACATATCATGGGTAGACAATGGTTGTTGACAACTGAGCACCAAAATCAGTTTTAAGACTACTGGGTTATGCCAATTGCCAACACACCAATCAGAGAGCCTTCTCATTATAACGCGTGTGGAGTTAGCTTCCATGCGTGGATACACCTATCAGGATTGGTTTGGCCATTTTTGTTTTTGGTATCGGTTATACCATTAAAGCCTCTTATATGGGTCGGTTCATGTTGGCTGCCATACATGTGTCAGCTAATTACATTTTTGTATTGCATGCAAGGAGATGCGTTAAATTCTGATTGGAGGACGAGTGATGGTATGAGAAAGCTTCGAGAGCTTAAAACTTTGAGAAAAAAAATAAAAACCACACGTGGCTTCCAAGCAAGAATGCTGCTAAAACGTGTTGTCTGCCCTTGTAAAATTAAAGGTGATGCTTTTCCTGTGAACCCCCGTATCGATTGCCTTTTCTGTTTGCCACTCCATCAATTTAGTCATGGCCAATGAGCCTCGATAGAATCGAGCTCCTCAGGCGAGAGAAATGTTAGAAAATGTTTCGAACGAGCATAAGTTCTTAGAGGATGATGTATAAGAGCATTCGCCTGTGCATGATATATAGGGTGTCGGTAGCTGTGTGAAAGTGATGAAAACAAACACAGCAATTATCAAGAGTTCCCTGGAAGGATTGACAGGAAGAAAACGTAAGAGGGATTGGGCTTATCTTCCATGTCAAAATATGGTTTGAACTAGTTCATTGATCATGTTCGTGCTGCGGTGTGGAAAAAAAAAACATAAAAAACTAATATAATAACTCAGACTTGGAATTACTTTGGGAAATTCTTGTGCAACTACTTTTTCTAGCACTTGAAAATACCTAAAAAAAATTGCAACTATTTTTGCTTGCATGTGTTTTAAATTAAAAAAAAATATATTTTTTCTACTTAGTTTTGATTTTACTGTAATCCATATCTCCGAAGTGTTTGTGCGGTCCATCTTCTTCCCATTTGTTATTACTAGTTCATTGGCTGGACTAATTTTTTAATATTGTAAAAAAAAAACAATTATTTGAATTATTCTGTACTTATGTATTTGAATTATTTGTTTTTCATTGAAATTTGTATTTCTGATTTAATTATCTGTTGGCTGTGGAGAATACAGAAAGAAAGATAGGAACTTGCAATCGGAGCATGCAATTGGAAGATAGGGAGACAATAATTATAGCTGTTGATATCACTGCTGTTAGCTCTGCGAGTTCATATTCAATACGGTGCGGTTTATCCAGGATAGCCAATTTCTTTCCGAATACCAAATAAATTGAAGAATATAGAAAGTTGTTTTGTGGTTAAATTTAGTTTTTAATTTTTTAATTTTAATTTTTAAAAACCAATAGTTGTTAATTTGCAAAATCTATATGTGCTTCCCCAAATATTTTCGTGTATACGTGTGTATATATATATATATATAAAAGGCTTTTTATTTAAAATAATCTTTTTAATTATTATTTTTTTGTGTTTTTAGATCGTGCTGATGTCAAAAATAAGTTATAAAAAATAAATAAATAATATTATTTTGATATTTTTCTAAATAAAAAGTACTTTGAAAAATAATTTTAACTATACTTTCAAACAGAAATATCAATCCCCGCAAAAAAACATCACATTTTTCTATGGAATTGCATCTAAAAAAAGATTGTTAAAATTTATTTAATTTTTAAAATTAAAAAAAAAACTTTTTATATTTAATGCGTTATTAAAAATAATTTTTATAATATATTTACTTTGGCTATCCGACCCTAAAAGCAAGGGCACAAGAGAATTTGATTTTAGGGAAGGTATGGTTCTTTCTTTTCTTTTTCTTTTTTATTTCTGGTAAATGCTTTTAGTGATGATAATGTACTAAGGAGCTTCAATTTACTAGCAGAAATTTGGCCATCGAGAGTTTCACCTCTAGATTACTTGATAGATAACAAGAGATTAATCACCTAAATCTTGCTTAATTTATAGCTAAATTTTATTTTAAAACATTTCTTAACCTATTTTAACTATATTAATTTCTAGCAAACACAATACATATTTAGAACATGCGCAAGCAAATTTGCTACTGATATCAAAAGAGAAACCCCCTTTCCTTGTTCCTTCAATGTTCTTTCAGGGACATTTCAGTTATTTTATTGGTTTTTCAGAGCATTTAACTATAGGTTTTGATAGTATTTCCATTATGCCACCTCTAATTTTCCTCATTTACATATTAATCTATAAACTTTATTTATATTAGTTTTGATGTCTAATTGTTAATAAAGTACCAAATCGGAAATAAAGTACCAAATCGGAGGGGTGAGTATTTTCGGTTTAGTTTTTATTAGTAAAACCAATCAAATTAAAAAAAAAATCAAAAAACTAGATACGATTTAATTTTATCGGTTTCAATTTAATTATGTTTTTTAACTAAAAAACGACAAATAATCTCTCTTTTTTTATGAATATATTCCTTTAACCAAGTTTTTTCCTTCTATCATTTAATCAAAATAAAATCAAACAAAAAAATAAAAAAAATTGAATTATAACAGAATAATATATATATATATATAGTATATTTTTAATTTCCGCTATTTTCGAATCCCCTCTTCTCTTCTCCTCCAATTCTCCATGCAACCAGATTTGCCTTCAAATTACGTGACGCTCGCTCAACTCCAACAACGGTGGATGAAACAAAAGGAGGAGGAAGAGCAAGAGGGGAAAAATCAAAAGAAACTTCATAACAAAGAATCAGAGCCACTACAAGTACAAGCATTTCGAAGAAATTCCGACCTGAAATCTAACCACATGAATATAATTGGCGCATATGTCGAGCAACCGAGCGCTGTGTCGGTTGAAGGAAACGATAGAGAAATGAAAATGAAGAAAGAGAAGAAGGAAAGGAAAGGACAAGTTAGGGAACCGGAGGAGGTGACGACGGGAAGTGAACCACACCACGCGCTGCTAGTGAAAAGTGAGAAGAAGAATGCTGGATATGAGCGAAAGTGGGACACGCGGATGGAGTATAGGGCAAAGGTTGAGAAAATGGTGGAGGAGAATAATCAGACGGCGGAGATTGAGAAAAAATTTGAGGATCTTTCAGTTGAGAAAGAGAGTGAAAAATCAAAGAGGCAAAATAGGGTTATTAATGGTAGAAATAGCTATGCTAATGGAGGCAATAGGAATTACAGAAGTTATAATGATGGTGGTGATCGTGGTAATGGGCATTATAGAGGAGGCTACGCGAGGTTCAATGGAAATGAACAGCGTAAGGGGAGAGATAATGGAAAGGTTTGGGTGAAGAAACAAGAGGTTGCTGATGGTGGCTATATGGTTGGGAATCAAAGCTCCAGTGGTTCTTTGCTGAAGGGATTGGAGTAATTGGATTGGTAATGACCCCCTTCCCCTGCAAAGTGCTTTTTATTTCTTGCTCTGTTTTTTCTGGTATATGGAGACTTTGAATGATTGAGATTTGTAAAAACTTTTCTGGTATATGGCTAAACTTGTTGATTATTGGATCTGGGTCTTATGTGGGGCAGTGAATCATTGAGGCTGTGATCATATAAATTAATATGAGGGCTGTAGTGAAGGAATGGCATATTGAATACTTCATTGTTATGGTGAATAAACCATAGAAATGTTGAGGGAAAGGATATTATAAAGATATATAGATGGTCTACTTTCTCCAAGGAAAGATTACATCGTGCAAGGAGAAGGTAATATGTGACTTGTCCAACGTTTTAGGGGCTTTTCTGAGTTCCTCATTATTTCTAAAAAGCTAGCTTTTGCAAAGAGACAAGTCATAGACATGTTTTACTTCAATGACCTACGACATTTTGCATTGTTAATATTTTTGTTACAATAATTACTTAATGTATCTTTACAATTACCTTGTGGATCTAGCTGCTTGCAAAATGTTGTTGATTCATAATGTTGCAGCATGATATACTAAAATTAGAAGAGCGCTATAACTCTTGGAAGTTTGCAAGGTTATTTGAAACTACATTATGCCCTAAGTTCCTGTTACACTTTATCTCTTCTGCATAGAGAGACTAATTTTCCAAAACTTTCAAAAATATCTTTTAGAAATCATGAACAAATCTATGTTAACTTACACCCGTGTTTGCTATAAATTTATCAAAGATTTCCGATGGTCTCCAAGCTGCTTCTGCTAATTAGTTTTCGGTGGTTGCATCTACTTTTCTTTCACCTACACCTGCTTCCAATTAGCAAGTGTGGTCATAGATACCAGCAACAACTGTTATTAGGTGCTACTCACTGTCCCTGCTGCCATTTAAAGCTTGTATGACATCTTATGCCCCTATTGAACTATATTAATGTCACAAAATTATCATATATCATCAATTGCCACAGTACCAGTACAATGAAAAATATTGTCAAGAACATTTCTTTGAGTTCTTCATGATTTCTATAAACGTCGGTGTGTGTGTTGATGAACTAAATGAAAGATACCATTTTCTGTTCGGATGTTGATTTGGTGAAGGAACGCTATATAGTCAAATGATTCTGATCATCTTATCATCATCTTCCTCTTCATCACTGCCCTTATTTTGCTAGATTTCAAGAGTTCTTGCGACGCTTCACAATGTCTTTCTTTATAGAGAAATAGAGAATATGTGAATAAAATTATTAGTGGAACTTCCCGGGTACTGAGCAAAATGGAGAAAACTGGAATGCTAATTTCAGATGAGTTGAAGATACTGTCTGGGGTATTCACGGAGCATTATTTGTCTACAGAACCATTCATCAACATGACAAAGTTGCATGATGTACTTCAATTAACTGTTTTTTTTTTAGAAAAATGAAGAAGATTCTTTGTGGAGCTCTGTGAGCAGCAATGCAATTCTTGCTCAAAATATGACAGAGCTGAAGTTAATAGTCGCTGCTATCTTTGAGTGCAGGTCTGTCTTTAGTCTCGTCGATGGCCGTAGAAGGAAGGCAAAAAATACAAATGCAATCTAACATGTTTGGACAACAATGTTATGAATGTTTATATGGAAAGCGCATTTCAACCACTTTAACGTGGCTGGGCATATTGTTTGTTTGTGGGCAATTCATAGTTTTTTGCCCGTGCAATAAATAAATTTATTTTTATGAATTTAGCAATAGCACAACTCAGTAATCCAGGTCAACTCTTGTAATTTCGCAAGCTTTCTCTTCTTCTTTTGTATTCCTTTAAAATATTTTATTGCAATGCCTAACGCGTAGAAGTAATGATGGATTTTACAGAAACAAATTAATTGATTCACGGGTTCCCCCATTGAAATTGATATTTTAATCAGAAATTTTGTAAACCTTTTTTCTTTTTCTTTCTTTTATGAATCAGATGGTGTTTTTAGCCTAGAAAATTTCAAAAGCTCTATTGCCATTTTTCACCTCTACTTGAGAAGTAGAATTTAAAAAGTTAACACTTTGGACACCTTATATTTCTACTAATTGCAATGCCCAAAAAGACTGAAAAATCATAATCTCAAATGGATTGAAAAGGGTCAGTTTCCTTTCACCTGGATCATCAATTTCCAGTACAGGAGTTCAATATCTCTCCATTTCAAACTGACAAGACTAATAAAACACCATTCAATTTCAAATCCATTGAGAGCGAACTGCCAGGGGCAATCCCTTGTATCATCTGCAGAGCAGTGGCACATGTTCATTTAATCGTGTTAAGAAGCAATCCCTTTGAGTTTCCAGCACTATCTTTTGATTCTTGGCTTGACTGTGTTGATACCAGGCGTAATCGTCCCTCAAATGGGTGGTGGTGCTGTAAGAACTACTAGCTCTGATTATGATGGAGCTTTCTTGATGCGCTCTTCTTCGGGATGGGCCTGTCAGGTGTGGCACCTGTTTTTTTCATAAGCTGATACATTACAAGAACCAACCTGAGGCCCTCCAAACCACAGGCTTTGAGATCCTGGTGGGAACTTGTATGGGATTGGGAGGTTTGATATACGCCGCTACAAGAATTCCTGACCGATGGAAGCCAGGCTTTTTCACTTCTTGATCGTTGATTTGCTGGACTGATCAACATCAGATGGCGGGGCTTGAATTTTTCTTAGAAATTGAGGATCACAGCGGCAAATGATTGTTTGGTATTATATTTCAAAAGTATTTTTGAAAAAAATAGAATTTTTTTTATTTTAAATAAAAAAAAATTAATGTTTTTATTGATATCAAAAATGATATTTAAAAAATAAAAAATATATATTATTTTGATATAATAAAAAATATTTTAAAAAACAATCTCAAGCATAATGCTAATATTCATTAGTTAGTTAAATTGTAACTGCTGATCGACATCTTGAACTAAAAATATTTTCGATATCCTACTGCTTGAGAGCTGATTGGGAGTCCCAAAATTAATTCAAAAATAAACAAAAACACTTTTATGCTTTCATTGAGAGTCGAACTCAAGACCTCCCGCTTACTAAACGGGTGCTCTAACCAACTGAGCTATGAAAGCTTTCGGCAATAGCTTTTTGGAATATATATTATTTTTAAATATAGTTGGCCTTTCTTATGCCCTTTCTGATAAAATATATCTCTATATTTCCTTACAGTGTCTATTAATAAACAACGCTGACCTTATATTTTATTTTGAATGAATCACGAATATATACAAGACTATTTAAAGTGTAAGAAGTAATATATATATATATATATATTAGTGAACAATATCAAGAAAAATAATAAATACATTTTAACAAGAAAAGACAGGTAGTGGGACCAAAATTTATTTATTTTCAGAACAGAACCACTTAATTTGTCCATATACATTGAATAAAAAATGGTGAAGTTTGAATTTAACAGTTACGAAAATGTGTCGATGAGTCATATCCATGAAGTAGGTTGTAAAGTATGAAAATGAATAATGTCTCGGCCTATTTAACCATTTTTATTTATTTATTTTAACAATAAATGTATAACTGCCATGTCAAGTCATTATTTATGTAAGCTAGTGAATTTCAAAGATAGTTTTGCACTTCGCTGTGTTTTTTAAAAAGATTAAAATATTTTTAATATTTTTAGATTTTTTTTATGTGTTAATATTAAAAAAATAATTAATAAATAAAATATTATTTTAATTAATTTTTAAACAAAAAAATATTTTAAAAAATAAACTGAATGATACGCTCATCATCTCAAGAAAGAAAACCCTCTTCTCTTCACTATATTGTCTCAAGAAAATAAACTGAGTGAAACATTAAAATTTAATTAATTTCAATCGAAGGACTCAATCGAATTAAATCAAAACTTATATAACAAAAATAAGGACCATACACAAAATTAAACGTACAGGGACTGAAGTGAAAAGGCAACAAAAATAGGGGCTTCTCCTGCACTTTTGTGTTCAAGAGAGAGAGAAACAGAAAAAAACAGCTTTAACCGGCCACTGCCATGTCCATGGTCTCCGGTTGACAAAACGCGTCGCACTGGAAGGAAGACGACGCGGAGACGCATCGATAGAGACGTTGGTACCTCATTTTTGTCAACCTGAGCATCCCGCACGTGCCACCTTAACAGGACGTGAGGCGGAATACTATCAGTCGCGAGTTCCACACGCACCGACAGTATTTCAAAAAAAAATGATAGTCAATTACCGGTATACCTCTGTGCCTAAGTCATCAAATTTTGTCTTATTATGGGTTATATCTATATTTAACCATTTTCAAATTATAATATAAAAAAATAAAAAAATGTGGCGGACCAGGGCGAACCAAACCGGACCGGAAGCATGCAATTACCTCGGAGCCCCTCCTTCTATAAGATGTTTTTGTCTTTTTCGAGGGTCAAAATCACTATTTCACTGTGTAAAAATAGAAATAACCACTGAAACGGTGACCCGATTGACCCGACCAGAACCGGCCCGAAAAATTGAACAATATTATTTCAATCCACAGTGATTTGTCTCACAATACACAGTAACCCACCCATGATGTCAGATCCTCTTTTAATATAATGTATAATATAATTTTAAGCACGTGTTTTGGTATGATCAAACCTCCATCTAAGTTTGAACTTGTCCACATAACCCATAAATACGTATTCTAGGCTTTTTGCGTAGCTTAATTACAATATATTTGTATTTTACCATTCCAATCCTAGTACATCAATTTGTTCATCTACTTTGTGTTAAATTATTTTGGATTCTTGTTAAATATTTTTAATTTCAAAATCATAACTCATATTTTTTCCAACTGCTGTAATTGAGAGGGGGTCGTACATGATGATGAGACAAACTTCAAAACCCAAGACCCATACTCTTGTCAAGGAATTTGAATTCCTAATAACTGTTATATGTAGTTAATAAAATACATCAGTTTATAGAAGTGAAAAATTACAAAGATAACTCTTATAACAGGGGTAGAAAAAAAATAGAAATTAAATGGGATATTGATCTTATGAGGTGGTTAATTCTATTACTGTTATCATAAATAGGTAACTCTCATAACAGGGGAAGACCCATATGGGAGTGATATGATACTTTAAATAGGTTTTCTTAAAGAGGGCTGTTCAACAAGATATTTATTTACTTAACTAAGAAAACACGGGAAATGCAATTAACAAATACACTAAAAAAAAACGAAAAACATTGTTCAAGCACTCTAAAATCACTGTAGACGCGAGCTTTCTCCTCCGTGCATCGCGCGAGTTCGTCCACCCTTTTTTTTTTCCACCTATGAACAGTGTAGTGACGAATTTAGTCCCGGTAATAAGACAAAATAACATTTTCGGCTGAGGGTTAAGGGAGTAATTGCGCGCGTACGGACCGGTCCGGTCCGCCGCAACCTTTTTTTTTAATTTTTTAAATGGCTAAAGACGGTTCTAGCCCCTAATAAGAGAAAATCTATTAATTAAGGTCAGGGATATAACAGTAACTGACCATTATTATTTATATATATTTTAAAATCTGTAAGGCGCGTGCAGTGCACGCGCTCGACGATGTCCGCCCCAACGCCCCGTTCAAGAGGCGCGTGCGGTGTGATACGGTGGTCGGAAATGGTCTACCGGCATCCAATCCGGTTCGCCACCTCTTGGTCTTCCTCCCGGTGCAGCGCGTTGCTTCACATGGTGGTCGTGGACGCGGCGGTAGCCGGTTAAAGCCGGTTGGTCCGTTTCTCTCTCTCCTGCACGTAAAAGTGCAGAAGAGCCCCCCGAGTTTTGTATAAATTCATTTCGGTCCCTTGACTTTTAATTGTGTATATGGCCCTGATTTCAATTATATAAGTTTTGATTTTGTTCAATTGGGTCCTTCGATTGCAATTAATGAAATGTTAACGTTTCACTTCGGTCCTTCATCTTTTAATTTTCGGATTAGGTTGAAAAGGCTGAATATATTCGATACAGAAGTTTCAATTTTTACAAATTTGTCCTTGAATTGAAGATGTTAATAAATCTAACTTTCATTTCAGCCCTTAAACTTTTAATTTGTTATTTTCATCCCTTTATATTTTATTTTCATTTCAGCCTTTATACTTTTATTTTTTAGAATTTCTAATATAACACAATAATAATAATAATAATAATAATAATAATAATAATAATAATAATAATAATAATAATAATAATAATAAAATAATAGTAATAATAATATAATTCTTTTTCTTACTTGCTTCTTTGATAATTTTTTTTCCTTTGGATAATTTGTTAATTTTTATTTTTTTGTCAATAATAGCAATGATAATTTTTATTTTTCTTTTTATATTATGTCTTTGTTTTATCTTTTGTTCAAGTTTCTAGCATTTTTTTAGTCTTTCTTTTATTTTTGTTTCTTTCATAATAATAATAATTTAATTGTTTCTCTTCCTTACTCTTTTGTTAATGTTTTTTTTTTCTCTGTGTAATTTAATAATTATTATTGTTTTGACAGTAATGACAATGATATTTTATTTTTTTTTCCTTTTGTTAAAGTTTCTAGGATATTTTTAGTCTTTCAATAATTATATGTTCTAATATTTATTGAATATTATCTCATAGGAATATATATATATATATATAGAGAGAGAAGAAAACATGATCTAGGATTTTTTAAATAAAAGAAATTAATATCAGTATTCTTAAATACATTTAATATAATGATATAATCAATAAATCGGATAACATAAAAAAAATTATCTTCGGACTTTAATTTTGTACTTAACACAATAATAATAATAATAATAATAATAATAATAATAACAATAATAATAATAATAATAATAATAATAATAATAATAATAATTTAATTGTTTTTCCTGCTTGCTCTTTTGTTAATGTTTTTTTTTCTCCGTATAATTTAATAATTTTTATTGTTTTGGCAGTAATGACAATGATATTTTTTTTTCTTTTGTTAAAGTTTGTAAGATATTAAAAAAAAATAATATCAGTATTCTTAAACACATTTAATATAATCATATAATGAATAAATCAGATAACATAAAAAAAAATTGTCTTCGAATTTTCATTTTGTGCTTAACACAATAATAATAATAATAATAATAATAATAATAATAATAATAATAATAATAATTTAATTGTTTTTCTTGCTTACTCTTTTCTTAATGTTTTTTTTCTCCGTATAATTTAATATTTTTTATTGTTTTGACAGTAATATTTTTTTTTCTTAAAGTTTCTAGGATATTTTTAGTCTTTCATTAATTATATGTTCTAATATTTATTGAATAATAACTCATAGGAATGTATATAGGGAGAAGAAAACATGACCTACGATTTTTTGAACAAAAAAAATTAATATCAGTATTCTTAAATACATTTAATATAATGATATAATGAATAAATCGGATAACATAGAAAAAATTTATCTTCAAATTTTAATTTTGTACTTAATACAATAATAATAATAATTAATATTATAATAATAATAATAATAATAATTTAATTGTTTTTCTTGCTTACTCTTCTGTTAATATTTTTTTCCCTCCGGTAATTTAAATTTTTTTATTGTTTTGACAGTAATGGCAATGCTAGTTTTTATTTTTATTTTATTTTTTTGTTTTATCTTTTGTTAAAGTTTCTTGAATATTTTTAGTCTATCATTAATTATATGTTCTAATATTTATTGAATATTATCGCATAGGAATATATATATATATATATATATATATATATATATATATATATATATATAGGAAGAGGAAAATATGACCTAGCATTTTTTGAATAAAAAAAATTCATATCAGTATTCTTAAATATATTTTATATAATAATATAATGAATTAATCGAATAACATATTTATTGAATATTATCGCCTATAAATATATAAAGAGAGGAAAAAAATGACCCAGGATTTTTTCCTTAAAAAAATTTAATATCAATATTCTTACATTTTAATATCAAAATTTTAAAAAAAAAATTAATGTAATAATATAATTAATAAATCTTATAAAAAATATTTGTATATTCATATATTTATGTCAAATTAAAATATGTAAAACTAATTATATGTTGTAATATTTATTGAATATTATCGCCTAAAAATATATTAAGAAAGAGGAAAAATGACCTAAGATTTTTTGAAGGACATAAATTCATATCATGTTTTCTTAATTATATTTAATATAATAATATGATTAATAAATCTTATATAAAAAAAATATTGGCTTCAAAATTTAATTTTGTGCTCTTTTATTTAAGTAGGTTTATGAATTTATCTTTCAATTCATTAGCATGTGCTTAGTAGCAGTTTGCAACTCCGCTTCTGTCGTTCCCGCCCGCCTGTCCTATTTGATTCAGTCAGTCGTCTAAAAATACTTGCGGGGAATTTCCAATATTTTCATTTTTAATATTTTAGATCTAATATTACTGGAAAAAAAACATCTCCAAAAAAAAATATTGACAAATTTACCTGCATTATCTACAAGTCAAATTAAAAAATATACAAGTCACTTCCCGTTTCCATTAGACTGTTCTTTTTAGACGGCAATAAATAATTATAGCACACAAAAAAAAAAGTTTATATTTTAAAAACAAAATACAATATTTTTTTATTTCTAATATGTCTGATATTTATTGAATATTATCGCCTAAAAATATATTGAGAGAGAGGAAAAATGACTTCAGATTTTTTGAAGGACAAAAATTCATATTAGTATTCTTAAATATAATTATACTAACTAAATATTAAAATAATAAAATACAATACATAAAAAACAATCAATTTTCTACATAGATAAAAAAAACCCGCCACATCGCGCGGGTAAACCGCTCGTGATAACTATAAAAAAATTAAGAATATTATAAATTTTGAGAATTATCTGCTAATGAACTATCTTATCTAAAAAATTAAAATTTTAGATGAAATCTCATGATATAATTTATATTATTCTCCGACACACCCTTATAAGAAAGTTTGTTTGTTTGAAATTTGTACATATTCACATCATTTTATATTTATTTTTTATCAAATAAAATAAGAGTGGTAAAGATTCGATAAAACTTTGATACCAAATCAACAAAACTACCTCACCTAAAGTGTTTTACTGATAATCAAAATAAGGTATGTAAAATCAAAAACCGAAGAATCGAATCAAATTATACTCCCCGGCAGTTGTTATATCTCATTGTTCAGAATGATGAACTGTAACGCACGTAAGTAACCTGGAATCTATTCCCCAAATATTTAGGAGAGAGATTTCTTTTGTCGTCTACAAACCGTGCTGTCTGTTTTCAGAAGAATGGCAGCTCGTTGCGCCAGCTAGGATCGATAACCTCACCGCCCGAGCTTTACAAAGCTGATAATAACACACGATTGATGGGACCAGAGATTTCAAAATGTTTAGCTGGTTAGCACCACATTTTCATTTAAATCTGCAACGGTGAAGAAGAAAATAAATGAAAACAACTAGAAGAAGAAAAGAAGATATTACAACACACCAGTTACTGTTTTGTTTCGTTCGAATGATAAGCGAAGCAGCTGTAAATCACAGTCGAGTATTGGTGGGATAATTAGCATCGCTAATGTCATCAGTTTGAAACCGACCAGGTTGTGCTTGTTCGAGAAATGAGCGGCCAGTCACGATAACGACACTTTAATCGGTGTGTTAGCTCCTCTCAAACAATTTATTTAGTCGACATGGCTTGCATGATTGGTTCGTGAAGATTTCCACCATTGTACAGTTGGATAGATTTCTTTGCGGTGAGAAAAAAAAAAAAAAAACACTATCTGGCTGTCATCTTTGTACGAGTAAGGACATCTTTGACGTACTTCTTGGAGACACATTCGTGTCAGATTCTTAATACCTCGAGATCCTAATTAATACCTCATAGATCAACCGATGAAACAATACACCTAACCCTGCCGGTAAAGGGCTGGATTCTATATACTTATTTTGATAATTAGGGTTTTATTCGTTTCCTCAAATCTATATATATATATGATTAAGTGTGCACCACAGCATTGATGAGGATATGAAGGCGTTTTCAGATTTCCTGTGGAATTTGTGGACTTTGAAGTTTGAACTCTAATTTTCTCTCAGGGGTAGTAGTAAATAAAATGTGACAAGGTGATGTAGACTAACAATGTAAGAGGATCGGTGGAGTTTTTTATTATCATGTACATGGTACGACTTTTTTGTGACAATGGTTTAGATTTTCTGCGAGACAAAAGTATATATCAAGGGAGGGGGGATCTGAATGTGAAAAAATGGCAGTGTTTCCACGACACATTGGGTAGCAACTAGCAAGTTTTGACCGTGCCGTTGTTGGGGACCATCTTCAAGCCGCAACCAGGAGCCCATTCTTCAATGGTTTCATATAATTAACAGAGGATTCTACAGTGAGATACTGTTTAGGAAGTAAGATTTTAGGCATCGAACCATTATAATAAGCTCAATCCATTTGCTCAATAAAATTAGTCGAAACAATAAATATTTTTTTTGTTAATTATAATAACGTATAAAATATACGCACTTATCATCCTAATCCACCTCTAAAAGGATTTGAAATTAAAATAGTCGTAAAGATGAACGAAATACACGTTGAATATGACTCGATAGAGCTTAGCTGTGTGAACAAGTTTGAAGCTTGTCTCTATTATTGTTGATGTAAGAAAAGATAGATTTTTGGTTCTTTTCAACAGTAAAAAAGAAAATTAATGTTTTCAAGAATGGTGGCAAAAAAACTTTAGATCTATCTTGTAGGTTTTGAGTTTAAGATAGGATATATATATTTTATAAAAAATTAGAACAATTAGGATTTTACTAGTTTAATTCAAATTCATAAAAATACCTAAATAAGGGATTTACTGGAATTCAAAAAAGTAAAAAAAAAAATAACAAAGGGAATATTTAAAACCGACGGAGTCCATACACATGAATTACGGATCATGGACTGGCAAAGGGCCACAAACTAACAAAAGGCATGTGCACCATAGTGCGTGGGGCAATTTTGAATCAGACGAAGATCTTAGCTCGGCCCCATGATTGATCTTTTCAATGAGTCACATCTCCTGATCATTATATCAAAAATCAGCTTTTGATATTATTTAAAGGTCATTGATTTCTATCACTTGTTTTATGATACCTGAAATTAATGAGCACCTCCTGTAGATGATTTTCTAGAGAGACACTTTCAGAAGAAAAATAAAAATTACATGCATTGGTTCTTACTTTTGAGTAAAGGATTGGCTGATACAACGGATCTTGAGAGTTTAATACGAATGCTTTGATCCATTTACATACGGAAGGTTTATATTATGTTGTTGTTTTTCATCCATTTCCTGTCTCCCAGCATTCCTTTGTTTTGTAGCATCGTCAAGGTAAATCTCTAGTAAAAACCGTAATGAGGTCGATTTCATAGGAAATATTTTAGGGCCCCAAAACTATATAAGTCCAACAGGTGATTCCAATGAAAATAAGAGGGGGGGTCACAACAGAAATGCTATATAAAATAAAATCTATACTGGTTCCTACGAATTATTTTTGACAGGTGCTGATAAAAATTAGAATCGCAAAATTATTGGTAAGGCCCCCCATGAACAGCTAAACTTGAATGTAAAAACGGGATATAGGTTTTTTAGTCATTAAACAAGCTGCACCATATATTTTGTCATTTATGTTAAGGAACCATCTCACCTAAAAACTTAAACTTGTAGGTGAGACCTTATAATATGATTTATATTATTCTCTAACATCCCCCTCAAGTGAAATTTCTTTGGGCTTGAAACTAGTTAATTTAGGGTTTTTTGTATTTAGTTAAAATGAGCCTCTAATAAGAGGTATTTATACAATATACAAGAGCCTAATTAGGAAGGAAGGCTAATCTCGGTAAACACAAAAAAAGGTTCCCATAACATTTGGGAATTTCCTAATTACACACTAGACTACGATTCAACACTCCCCCTCAAGGTGGTGCATAGACATCGCAAATGCCCAGCTTGTCGAGCGAATCGTTGAAAGCCGAATTTGATACAGCCTTGGTTAACACATCTGCCAATTGGCCTGTTGTATTGACATATTGTATCTCAACTATCTTTTCTTCCAACTTTTCATAGATAAAGTTTCTGTCAATCTCCACATGTTTTGTTCTATCATGCTGGACCGGGTTCTCAGCAATTTTAATCGCTGATTGATTATCACAATACAACTTCATTGGTTTCTCAGAGGAAAAACCCAACTCCCCCATAAACCTTTTAAGCCACAGCAATTCACACATACCTTTCACCATTGCCCGGTACTCAGCTTCTGTACTAGATAGTGAGACAACCTTTTGCTTCTTACTCTTCCAAGTAACCAAATTACCTCCAACAAAGGTAAAATAGCCCGAAGTTGATCTTCTCCTATCTCCTTTACCCCCCCAATCTGAGTCTGTATATCCCAAAACATCTACATGACCATGTTTTGAAAACAATAAACCCTTTCCTGGTGCAGATTTCAAATATCTCAGAATCCTTACAACTGCTTCCATGTGTTGCTTCCCTGGATTATGCATGAATCTACTCACAACACTCACAGCATACGCAATGTCAGGTCTTGTATGTGATAAATAAATCAAACGCCCAACTAACCTCTGATATTGTCCTTTGTCAGCTGGAATTTGATCAGAAAGTTCTTCTAAACTGTGGTTCTGTTCAATAGGAGACCCAATCGGTTGACTCCCAAGCATGCCTATTTCCTCTAGCAAATCAAGCATGTATTTCCGTTGAGACAAGAAAATGCCTTGTTCAGACCTGACGACTTCAATTCCCAAGAAATATTTGAGGCCACCCAAATCCTTCATATCAAACTCAGACGACAAATAGTTCTTCAATTTATTTATCTCTTCAATATCATTACCTGTGACCACCATATCATCTACATAAATAATGAGTGCTGTTAATTTGTCTTCCACTCTTTTCAAGAATAAAGTATGATCTGCATTACTCTGTTCATATCCATACTTCTTCATGGCAAGTCGGAATCTACCAAACCAGGCTCGTGGAGACTGCTTCAAACCATATAAAGCTTTCTGCAGTTTGCATACAACATTAGAGCAGTTCTGAGCATCATAGCCTGGTGGTAACGTCATATACACTTCTTCCTGTAAATCACCGTGTAGAAATGCATTTTTTACATCATACTGCTGTAAGGGCCAACCAAAATTTGCAGCCAGAGATATCAAAACCCGAATGGTATTGATCTTTGCCACAGGAGCAAAGGTTTCCTGATAATCAATCCCATAGGTCTGGGTAAACCCCTTAGCAACAAGTCGAGCTTTATACCTATCAATTGAGCCATCCGGCTTACACTTAACAGTGTATACCCACATGCAACCCACGGGTCGTTTGCCCTCTGGCAACGGAACCAACTCCCAAGTCTGATTTTTTTCTAGTGCTGTCATCTCTTCGGTCATTGCCGTGGCCCATTTTGGATCTGACAAGGCTTCTTGAACTTTAGTAGGAATATGGACGACAGTCATATTACTGACAAATCCTCGGCAAGCCTCTGACAGCCTATGGGTAGATACATACTGAGCAATAGGATATTTCACCTTCTTCACAGCTTCGGGTGAGAATCTATCAGGTGGTACTCCTCGATTACTCCTTGGTGGCAACTGGTACCTGTCAACCTCAACATGCTCATGTTCACAGATATTGTTAGTATTAATCACAAAATCTATACTTGCCTCAGGAATAGCTGCACGAGGAGAATTGGGAGTGGGTACTGTTGATGAAGTGAGAGAGGGGCTTTCGGCAATATCCAAATCCACACTAACACTCGGCTGGACCTGGTTGACGACTTCAATGGTGGCTTCAGCAGTCCCTTCTTCATGTTCACCAACAGTGGTGTCCTGAATTGGACCGGTTGGAATAGAATCCGGAAATAATTATGTCCAATTCAAAGCTTCCATCGTGCTCTCCCTCGGAAGCAAGGAATGGGATAGCGGAGAAGCAAAGAACATCTCATGTTCAGAAAAAACAACATCCATGGTAACATAGTACTTACCAGTAGGAGGATGAAAACATCTGTATCCCTTCTGTAAGGGATGATAGCCCACAAAAACACACTTGAGAGCACAAGGATCAAGCTTAGTACGCATATGCTTCTGTAAATGCACAAACACAACGCAACCAAATACCCGGGGTGGAAGTGTAAGATGTGAAGGAAGAGGTACAGAGGATGCCAGTGTATCTAACGGTGTATGAAATTCCAAAACACGAGTAGGCACACGGTTGAGAAGATAAACAGCCGTGGTAATGGCTTCCTCCCAAAACCGTGGCCCCATATGTGCACCAATGAGGGCAGCCCGTGTAATTTCAAGGATCTGTCTATTTCGCCGTTCAGCCACACCATTTTGTTGTGGGGTGTAAGGACACGTGGTTTCATGCAAAATACCATGAGTCTGAAAATAGGTGCGCAACTCTTGATTAACGAATTACCCACCATTATCAGACCGAAGCACTTGTAAAGATGCAGAAAATTGTGTCTTAATCATTTGATGAAAAGTGCGAAATATTGCAGCTACATCACTCTTATGTCGCATCAAATAGAGTCACGTCATTCGAGTGCAATCATCAACAAACAAAACAAACCAACGAAAACCAGAAGAAGTAGTAACAGGAGCAGGTCCCCAAACATCCGAATGAATCAATGAAAATGGCACAGATCTTTTAGTAGTACTATCAGAATAAGTAGCACGGTGGCTTTTTGCCAAAATGCAAGTATCACACCGAAAATTCGAAGGTTTGCATGTTGAAAATAAAATAGGAAATAGATGCTCTAAATAACCAAAAGAGACATGACCCAACCGGTGATGCCATAACCAAATCTGATCCTCAGATGCCCGAGATGACCCTTTTGCAGATAAGGACCGCCCCACACAGACATCGTCCACATAATACAAGCCCTCTCTCTTAGTACCACGCCCAATGATCTCCCCGCTGCAGAGATCCTGAAGAAGACAGAAATTGGGATAGATTAATACTAAACAATTTAATTGAGCAGTAACTTGTGGTATAGACAAAAGATTATTAGAGAGAGCAGGAATCAACAGGGTATGGTCCAAGGATAAAAAAGGAGTTAAGTCAACTCTTCCAACACCAGTAACAGGATATGATATGCCATTTGCATTGGCAACAGTAACACAATTTGGTAAGCAGTTATCACGTAACAAAGATGCATCGAAGGTCATATGGTTCGTTGCACCAGAATCAAGAATCCAACCCTCATCTTTTCCAGAACTAGTTGTAAGGAAAGCATGACCAACACTACCTGACTGTTGAAGAAGGGTAGAATCTACCACAGAGTGAGACATGTCCACTGATGTAGTCGGCAGATCAGCCACTGGAGCACACGGCGGCTGAGTTGCGGATGATGGAGTCACCGAAGCCGGCAGTGGCATGGAGGTACACAACGCCACTTTTCCACTTTTCCGAGCTTACAAACGCTCTTTATGAGCCGACCACCAGTCAGGATACCCATGTTTCTTGAAACAGGTTTCCGCAACATGTTTGGTGCTTCCACAATGAGTACAAGGACCACCAACAGGCATAAGGGACTGCTGAATAGGACGGTTGCCAACCTTCTTTACTGTCATAGCCATCTGAGAAGTATCACCTTGATTCATCATAGTATGACGACGAAGTTCCTCACGTCTCACGGTGGAAAAAGCCACATCAGGTCCGGGAAGAGGATCAGTACGAAGAATATCTCCCCGAATAGAATCATATACATCATCAAGACCAGCAAGAAACAAATAAACACGATCCTCACCAATTTCAGTCATACGTGTATTTATCATATCTGCTTGAGTAAAAGGAATAGGTCTGCGATGATCAAGCTCCTGCCAAATAATTTGAAGATCAGAATAATAGGCAGCGACCGATCGCCCAGCCTGTTTGGTCGCCATAGCCTTACGGGATAAATCATATAAGATAGATTTATCAGCACCCTTATAATAGGTCTTGGACACAGCGTCCCAGACATTTTTTGCAGTAGGTAAACGGATAAATAAGGTCACATTTGCCTCCATGGCACCAATAAGCCAACCCTTCACAATGGCATCTTCCATTATCCACTTGCTATAATTAGCACTTGTCACGGCTGGTTGAGGAATGGTGCCATTAAGATATCCCATCTTTCCTCTTCCTGCAACAAACATGGTCACCACTTGAGACCAAAGAGAAAAATTCAGGCCATTCAATTTGACCCCATAAGGAATGGATGTTGGCTCCGGTGCCATCATGGCCACAGGTGGAATAGTAAGAGCATGAGAGGTAGTTGAAACATCATCCATTATTCTCCCAAAAAAAACTTTCCTCCTTAAAACTTCCTCTTTTAAGCGTGAGAACACTCAATACTGCCTAAAGGAATCGTCCAAATTGATAAAAGAAAGCCTAAAGAGTCTTTGAAACCAGACTCCAAAAACCAACAGCAGATTCAAAAAATTAACAGCAGATTCAAACAACAAAACACTGCCAAATTATCCTCGCAGATGGTCGGTTTTTAAATAGCCTGAATCTCCAAGACCCCACTTCTCCGCCCCTAACTCAAAAATGATGTCTGCTTTGTCAAGCAATATTTATCCCGTACTGATCACAAAACATGTAGCAAGATGGAAAAACAAAACCTACTGATAACAAAACGAGTCTAGAAGCCTGCCTGTTGAGGAAAAAACTGGACGAAGCGTGGAGCCTTCGTCTGATAGCTGGACGAAGCCTGGGACCACGAGCCTTCACACTAACACTCGTGACGACTGGAGACCACGAGCCTTCATCTTGGGAGAACTGGACGAAGCGTGACGACTGAAGGCGTGAAAAAGACAGCTTGCAGTGGAGCAAGAGAGGAAAAGCAAGCAATCGGCTTGCAGTGGAGCAAGAAGCAGTCGGCTTCTTAGATATCCTTCAAGTAGAGAGGAAAAGCAAGCAACCGGCTTGCAGTGGAGAACTAGACGGAGCAATAAGCTCTGGCTGAGAGATTTTGATTTTTTTTTTTTGCCTAGACCTAGCTGCTCTGATACCAAGTTAATTTAGGGTTTTTTGTATTTAGTTAAAATGAGCCTCTAATAAGAGGTATTTATACAATATACAAGAGCCTAATTAGGAAGGAAGGCTAATCTCGGTAAACACAAAAAAAGGTTCCCATAACATTTGGGAATTTCCTAATTACACACTAGACTGCGATTCAACAAAACTTACACAGACCCACATCACCTTGTGCTTAGTTTTTATCAAATAGAATGGAGGTGGTGAGATTCGAACTCGTGACCGCTGGGTCAACAAGGCTCTGATACCATATTAAAGAATCATCTCACCTAAACACTTAAACTTATAGGTAAAGCTCTATAATATAATTTATATTATTCTTTAATATTTTCATCCTGAAATGGTATATGTGGTGGAACATAGAAAGCTAGCCGTGCAATATCGTTCGCTTTTTTTCCAAATCTACACGAACAAATTCATCATTGCCCTTGTTGATCTCATGCAAGGATTACGTGGAAGCTTGAAAAGGGAAGGGTTTTAGATTCGTGTTTATACTTTGACTGCTTGAAACCAATAAAATCAAATAGAACTAGAGTTGTGGGATTAGGGTTTCTGAACAAATCTTGTGGCCAAGCACAAGGTTGACCCTAAATCTACAGACCCAACTCTTCCAATTAACAAGAGAAGTGAACAGCAAAAGGGTCAAAGTGATGAGTCAGCAAGTGATTAAAAGCAACATGCATGGATTAACAAGCGTGCAGACAAGGGAAAGAATCTAATTTGTTGTACAGTCATGGAATTGCATGCTATTGGATAAAGAAACTTTAGAAATCAGACACTTGAGTCATTAGTTAGAGACACGGCCAGCCACTCAGAAATATAGCCTGCTGCTGATGAATTTGAATAGCAGGTGTCTTTAGAAAACTTGCACGTGCCCAATGCGTGGTCAAATGTCTAGAATTTTTTTTTACACATTCCAATTTATTTATTCTCTATTACGAAACATTCATCCGTATAAAAAAAAACGTATGAGTCAGAAACAACAGTAATGTTGGCCAAGTTTATTTAAGGTTTAGATAAACGGGTAGGAAAAGCATTATTAGACAAGGATTTCAGCAAGAAAAAGTGAAGAGAATTGTGTGGGAGAATAAAAAGGGTTCGCTGGTGTTTGAGAGGGAGGAGTCAAGGTTTTGATTGGTTAAGAAACGATGTCCACTCTATCGCCAGGTTAGAAGATCAAAACTTGATTGTGTAAATTGATTTGAATTCGATTAACAATAGTGTCTTAATTTTGAATTCTCAATTTGGGTTCTTGAGTACAATTGAGGGGTAATGTATGCTTGTGTAGAATTGAATTAAGTGAAATTATATAGCAATACCAAGGAAAGTTTAATGGTAAGAAAAGAGAAAATGGTCTCTATTGGGGAAGAGAAGAACTTATGATTTTATTCGTAAATTGCTTTTGATAAGTTTTTTATAATGTGAAGTGCTTGGTTTAGATGTGCTAGCAGCATAATTGCGTTTGTTTCCCTCATGAAATGTGTAGCTCAATGTTTTAGCATTGAAATGAGATAAGTCACTTTCAAAACTAAAATTTATAATATTAGTCATGATTAAATAAAGAAAAATGATTTTAAGGGGTTTAATGGAAAGCACAAATATAAAGAAACAATCTTTTTAAGGAGAGTCAATATTTATTGATTTTATTGTTATTATGAGAAATATAATGTGATTAAGAAATAAAGTTATATATCCATGAATAACTATTCTGAGATTAGGAATAGTTAATAAAATCAATAGATTGTATTGATATCAGCATTCATGTCAAAATAGATAAGTCATTTTCTATAACGGAGACTAATTATACTAATAAGATATATTTGTATCGGTATTACCATCTCGGGGTTCTTAGAAAGATAAAGATTTGATTAGTTATCCAATAAAGGATAATTAATGATGTTAACGGTATGGTATTAGTATTTCCTTGAATAAAGATGTCCTCTAAGAACAATATATAGTAATGGTTGAAAAAATTGAGTGGAATGGAATGTATTATTGAGTTCATGAGAAATAAACCCTAAAGTAACCAAGTAGAGGGAAAAAGGAATATATATGTTAATCTCGAATAGGTATTTTTTAATCATCAATATTACTATTATTATTCATAATATTTATATTTTAAATTATATTGGTTTCAAGTTCCTTACATTCACGACATGAGTGATTTTGTTTTTTCTAGATTTTTTTGTTAAGGAACCATCTCACCTAAAAGTTTAAGCTTATAAGTGAGGTCTCAAAATATAATTTATATTATTCTCTAACCCCCTCTCAAGTTAAATCCCTTTGGACTTGAAACTTGAGCAGACTCATATCACCTTGTGGGTCAAATAGAATGAGGGTGGTGAGATTCGAACTCGTGACCGCTGGATCAATAAAACTCTGATATCATGTTAAAGAACCATTACACCTAAGAATTTGAGCTTCTAGGTGAGATGGTTCCTTAACATTTTTATCCTTTTATTGTCTAGGTTTAGTTGAATACATGTGAATTTTGTATTTTAAGAATTGACATGACTTGTACAGTAATGATATCCATAAATTTCAATGAATAAACTTAAGTTAGATTTTTATATAATTATATTCTACATGTATGTATGAATATCTATTTTGTTGTCATTCAATACTTCATTTTTATTGTATTTGATGTTTGAGAAATTGTGATTGCATTAATGATGGTTCTTGGAATTGAGACATGGGATGGTTAGGTTGTGATTGGATAATCGATTAATAGAAGTGTAATAAGATGTTCTTAATAACTTTTGTTGAAATTTTAGTAGAGATTTCAAAGCATCTTTGTATGAATTTGGGTATTGAAAAGAAATTATCATTCATAAAATATTAGTGGTGTGTTGTCCCGGTACTTGAGGTGTTACAACATACCTACCTCTATAAATAATATTTGTTATTTTTATCTCCAAAATATCATAGTAAAAATCTATTAATTCAAAAACTATTCTACTAGCACATTTAAGAATGAAAGTGATGATTCTCATAATCTTAAAGTCCAATTAGAAAATCAACCTCGAATAAAGTTTTGGTCCCAGGTCAGGAGGGTTAACCCGAATTGACCTCATTTTTTTTCTAAAAAGAATCAAAATGGCATCATTTTGACCAATTTTATATTTCAAAAAATAAAGTCAATGGGTTTTGGACCGTTGGTTTGATTGAGTTTTTTATTGGTTCAGTTGGGATAATCATTTCTTTATTTTTTTTTATAAAATCTAAATTAGTCAAAGCCTAAACTTAAATTATTTTCAACACTCAATACAAATTAAAAAATATATGAGTGTGATATTATTATTACTATGTTAAGGATAAAATAATTTGTTATCTATTTTATTTGAACTTGTTCATTATGAACACAACAAGATAAAAGAGATGACCAATTTATGATGTACAATAATAACAAATATATTTTTGTTCTTTTCTTCTAATCTGTCTTATCCTCTGTATTTTTTTTGCGACTATCTCTTTTATAACCAACCACCTGCAGACATGGAAAGAGTGAACACTGACTTTTTATGAGAAAGAGATTGATGCTATCCCTATTATTTAAGGATATGCTCGTCAAATTTCTTCCAAAATATTAAGAAAATTAAAATAAAGAGAAAGAAAAGGAAAAGGAAGATGGCAATCAGATAATACCTAATTATTGACCCCATGCGAGGCTCCCATAGGGTCCACGAGCAGAGTAAGCTGGACGTTTATCGTTTCCCTTGTCACAAATGTTTACCAGTTGGTGTAGTTTCCTCTCGCTCTCACATATACACACATGCTGGCAATCCTGGTTGATCCACATACAGATAAAATAAGAGGGGTGCGAAAGGATAGGGCAAAAGACAAAAACAGTCTAGGATTTGAACGTGATTCATCTGGTTTTTTCACAGCTCTGCTCCACTCCATCTTCTATTTATATCGAGAAGAACCATCAATAAGAGAGCGGGATTTCGTTGTCCTTCTTTTTCCCTCTGTCACTGTACCTGTAATTAGCAATAAGTAGCCTTTGAAAGAAAGCCATTTGAGGTCGGCTTCAACAAGAGAAGACTGGAGATGAATGTGTCAGCTTCTGAATATAGCAGTGGTGGGTGTGAGTCTGGCTGGACATCATACTTTGACCAGTCGTCTAATTCAAAACATCAATATCAGGGTTTTGGTGGGTTTGCTGATGGAGAATACACAAGACTAGAGGAAGAACAGGAGGAGGATTTGTCAATGGTTTCTGATGCATCCTCTGGACCTCCTCATTATGGTGAAGATGGTGGATACGGCTGTGATAAATTGGAAAGGAAGAGCCAAAGCAAAAGGAAGAGCAAAGAATATGGTAGGAGCCAACAGCATTCATATCTTGATGACACTGCTAGCTCTCCTGCATTGGGCAAGGCAAGTAGTTCAAAAGAAAATATACAATCTTCATCTTTCATATATTGCGGAAAAACTTTTTTATATATTGAAAAAATGGCTACTGGAATATATGCAGAAAGTGAACAATGAAGGTACAGCGGAACATGTCCTTGAATTCTCCCAGGGTTTCTCTGCTACACATTTCAAGGTATTTGTCAGTGTTAGGCTATTTTTTCGCAATTTTTCTTATCATTCTCTTTATGTAATCACAGAGCAGAAGGAGGCAATCACCCCCTTAATTTTTTCCTGCGCATATCGTTTGTCCGTATACTTTTCCATATGTGTGTGATGTTATGGATATATATCAATACATGTACAAGTTCTACGGATTCTTACACCTTATTGTAACCTTTTATCTGTTGTGTTTCTCGATCCAACCAATCACTGCAATTAATTATCTGCTCGCACCAGCCAATTTGATAATCGATTGTATGTTGTTCATTTACATAGCTTTTAAAAAATCAGATTTTTACATCATATATGCATTGATTATGTTTTAACAATTTAAATGCATTTTTCTTCTATGCCTGATTAATTCGGCTAGATGATTAAATCTGTAAATAATTTATATAGGTTATATGTTTGTGGGGCGATTCACGTAGCTTGTATGTATAATTGAATCTATATGTGCACACGCTAGCTGTGTAAGAAAATATAATTTTCCATTAAATCAATATACTTTTATAATAAACATTTCTAAATCAACCGCTAAAGAGGAACAAATGTCATTTCAGGGGAAATCTTCACTCAAGAAACACTTTGGATTCTTTCAATCCTCTCGTGCTGAAAAGGCAGCTTCAAAAGAACCAGGTTAGACTTTTTGCTCGGTGTCTGATTGGTAATCTTTAATCTAAAACTATAAACTTTAAGGATTCATTAGTGTTTCTATTGTCTGAAACTCGTGATGATTAATAGATTGGCAGGTGATTGGCAGGCAAGAAAATGGAAATGAAAAGCTGTAATGATTAGCATCTTTTGTCTTTGCCACTGCAGTTGCTCCAGACTCTGGAGAGAGAAATGGAAGGAGTGTGTTGGGGGGAATGGTCATTGCCCATTGGATCTCAAATAGATTTTGTTCCTTTGTTTTTATTTTTGTTTTTTCCAGTTCTACTCCTTTTTCTTTTTTCTTTTTTTTTTTTCTTTTTTCTTGTCAATGCAGTGGGAAACAACACGAGTACATAAGAAAATAAACTAGTTATCTGCTTCAAGACCCTCCTTTTTTTTTCTTTTTCTTTTGTCACCACTGTGGTGATCGCCTATGGAAACTAGTAGGTCTACTGTGGAATCTTGCCTCCTCTACTCTTACGGGCGCAGAATCAAATTTATCAACTTGCTCGGAGGAATATAGTCTTAAAATATAGCAGAAAGCAATATATCTAATATGGGGGCAATATATCTAATATGAGGGCTCGAGCTTTAGGGCATGTTTAGCATTACGGTTGTTGTTGTGACTGGGATTTAAAAAAAATAGTTTTATAAAAAGCATTTTTAGTTGTGGTTCATAACAGAAATAAAAATATTTAGTTAAAACTGTGGTTGAATTTGAGGTTTAATGAAAAACAGTTTCGTGTGTTTGGTCACTATACTTTTCATAACTTTTTTTTTTTGAAATTGAACTCAAACCACAATACCAAACACAATTGCTGTCAAGATCTAGTTGCATTGTTAAAAGAAGTCAATTAACGATGACTACACGGGATTTCAGGTAAGAAAAGTGGAAAAAACAAGAGTCCTCTGAAGAACAGAGTGTCTCAACATTTGGCATTGATGAGCGAGGTATCAATTTGCACCCCACCAGACACCACACATCACAGATTGAGAAGAAAGGGCCATGAAAAAGCATAAAAGTGACCCACTTTTTTCATCACCTGTGACTACTAGCCTGGATTAAAAATATGTAGGAGACAGTAAAATTTGGCAGTTGATGGTGCCCTTCTGGACTCCAAGCCAGACAATTTCTCCAGATAGAAGGAACCAAAAGAAGAGATCCCTACCACCCCTGATTGCAGCCTGCTAAGAATGTGATCCATACATCATATTGGGTGCAATTATTGAATTTGTTTTTGTGGGTTTCCTTCAAAATCTTTACTGATGGGGCTCCTGTCCTCAGAATTTGCAACTCGTGTCTCGGAAAAAGACTCGGATTTTAGGAACAAGACAAAGCCCTCACTTGTGTCGTGTCAAACCTCCTATAATGTAGTTTCTGCTTCATAAGAAATAATTCGACATGATACTAGCTTTGGAAATGTATTGAGGTTAATGCCTACCAGTAACTCTGTGGTCATATAAATGAAGAAATAAGGATGGATAATTGGAGGAGACAGAGGCCAATATTTCAGCCTCATAGATAATTGAGATAAAGAAGAAATGAGAAAGAGTGAGAAATCAATTGTGAGAAATCAACAGATGCTGGCCAGGCAGTCAACTTCTTGGACGCACTTGTCAAGCTCTCGTGAAAATAAAATTCAGAATAAAATAAATATCCTCGTGATTCGTGAATAGTTATCTAATTATTTCAAGATTGAAGTTCAATAATATCCTTCTATTATATTTATTTAATTAGCATGTCACTTTCGAGTTGTGATTTGATTTCAATTAATGATCTATTGTGATTTTCATGCTGACATAAAATAATAAATTATTTATAACGAAAAGAAATAATTTATTTTTGTTATAAGGACCTTGTGTTTTTTTATTATTTTAACTACTGTTCATGTAATATTTTTACCATCGTTGTATTAATTTTCAATCAAGCTCTGGTCATTTCCATGAAATATTGCTGCCAATGGACAACATGCATCATCTTGTGCACAGCACAACACGAGTCTGAGGTACATGTTCTGGAGATTGTAAGATTTCCAGAAGCATTTGGTCCAGACTTATCCACTCCTCTCATTTTGCAAGCTTGATGTTAAAATTTAATTTCTGTGGATAATATAAATGGGAGTTAGAAATTTAATTACTGAGATCAAAGATGGCTGGAAAAATAAAAACTGGCAATTACAATTTCTCTCTCAAGGAACCAGATTTTGTTTTTGTCTCCACCCAAAGAAGATTGGGTTAAATTATACATTGATGGTGCTAACAAGGGCAACTCGGAACTTATTAGAGCGGATGGTTAGATTTGGGATTGCATGTGGCGTTTCACGGTGGCTTCACCGCAAGAACGGGTGTTGTAACGCCACCCAAGCTAAGATGCGGGCGTATAAAATAGAGCAATGGATAGGTTGGGTTAAATGTTTAACACCGTGTTTTAAAAATATTTTTGAAAAAAAATAAAAAATTTATTATTATTATTTTAAATTAATTTGTTTTATGTTTTTAAATTATTTTGATGTGATGATATCAAAAATAATATTTTAAAATTAAAAAATATATATTATTTTGATGTATTTCAGAGAGACACTTAATATAAATGAGAAGAGACGGTGGGGTTGGAAAAAGAGAAGGAAAGAAATAATGGAAGGTTTTGTAAGAAATAGGGTTGTGTCGTTGAGTGTATTTTCAGAATATTATTCTTAATGTTAATTACAAGAGTAATTATTGCAGTGAATCAAATGGTCTTTCCTCTCATTTTTTATTATTTTTTGTAATTGAATTTTATTTAGAATTCAAATCGAATTACAAACTAAGAAATTGATTTAACTTTTAGAATTGAATCCAATTCCAAGAACTCCATGCAACCTATATGTTTTTGTAAAAAAAAATAAAACATCTTCTTATTTTGTCCCTGCAATATATATTTTTATATATCTGAGTTAAGAGAATTAAAAACTTGGCAAATTATGATTAATTTTGAAAACATAAGATTATTTTATAGTTAGCAATCTGGCTAGATAATGTTCCCGACAAAAAAATTAAACATGTATACTTTTTATATGTTTTTTTACATAAAAAATATCAAGTGTAAATTAAAATGTTTGTGCACACATCTAATAAAATAAATCAAGAATCATTTGTTTTAAAAAAATATTAACAATAACTAAATATATATATATATATATATATATCTGGAAAAGTCAGACGAGAAATGTAGATCTAGATATTTGATATCATACCACGGTCTATTTACCTTATTGTGATTAATGTAAAGTTATCTTTTATTTAATCAAATGATAGTAGAAATACACATACACACAAATAAGAATAAGAATAATTGAATAAATTCAAAAGAAAAAAACCTCACAAGGTTGCACTTATTAGAAACACATTCCAAAAAAAAAGTTGAGCATAGTGGGGTCTAGCCTATTTTTAAAAAATGTAATTAAGATGAAAACAAGTCGCATAACATGTTGTGTGACTTAGCCTAGTTTCCGGCCATTACTCGGAATGCCTAAAAAAACATCTTGGTAATCTTGATTAATTCATCTATGACCTCAAAAAATCATCTCCAAACTCGAGATCAACTTAGAATCACAAACAAATCTCAAACTCAAATATGTTTATTTAGGAACTCTTAAGATATATATATAAAAAATAAACTAAGTTGAACTCTTTTGATTTAATGAAATTATTTGACACAACATTTTTAGTGCTCTAAGTTGGTGTCAATGTTATTTTTCTTATTTTGCCTTTGAAACCCAACAATCTCTCCTCTCTAAAACCAATAATTAGGAAATATTAAAAATAAGTTTTTTTTATATTAAAGTTGAGCTGAAAAAGATATTAAGAGACTATATATATATATATATATATATATATATATATATATATATATATATATATATATACAATCTGTAAGGTTAAAAGACTTAATTAAATTTTATATGTTAACTTTCAAATCATCACTTAATTATAGTGTTTTTTTACTTTGCTCGGGGTGCCCCACCCCCAATATATTTTGAAAAAAATAAGTCAAGTCACACATTATTTGACTTATTATTGATTACATATATCATGGCGGTCAAAAAATCAATAATGAATGTTTTTTTATTTAAAATTTTATTTTTCAACTTATTTTTAACTTGAAAGTTGAAATACCTGGGGAAAAAAACAACTCAAAATCTTGATTAATTCATGCAACCTTAAAAGATCATCTCAAAACCCAATATCAATTCAAAACCAAAAAATTTTACAAGTTTAAATATATTTATGTACACACACTCGAGTTTTTTTAAGTGCAGAAGAAAGGTCTCAGTTTGGACTTTTCTTGTATGCTCTACTAAGAAACCGTTTCTAGATGTTTACTTGGAATATTATTTTTAAAATATTTGAATTTAAAAATATAATAAAATAACATAACTTTTATTTTTTTCAACTTATTTGTAATATAAACAATCTAAAAAATAATTTTAAAAAAAAATATTAACTTTTGTTAACTCTTCAAGCACAAATTCAAACACATAATTGTATTTAGTTTTATAAAAACTAAAATATCATAATTTTTATAAAAACATGTTTTTCATCTAATTTACATTAAAACATCAATCTTGAATTTTAACCAAATATACATTTTTTGAACTTTCCTTTCAACCATTAAAAATGTTTAAAAGAAAAAAAAAAAAAAAAAACACAACAAAACTCCCACAGAATGAAAGACATAAAACTACTGGTTTCAGCATCGAGCTGTTATTAACATCCACTAGAGATTAGAGACAAAAAATTAAAATAAAAAATAATAAAATGACCATTATTTTAGTGAAGGCGGCTCTATAGATAGGAGCTAAACTGGAACAAGGGCTACCATCCCGATAGGCATGGACGAAAACTAAAAACTTAGCCAAGTCGCCATACAACCCTGCAGCCGCATCCAGAAATAGGATGCACTATTACATCAATTATAGGCCTCTGACTTCTAAAGGCGACAACGAATCTCTATGCTAGCACTAACTCAATCCAGAATAAAGAAACAGCACGTAGACAATACATAAAACAAGCAGGCAGGCTGCCTCGATAAGCGAAGTCCATTTCTCCATTTCATTTTGAGCAAGGTTTATGACTTCGACTCTTCAGACCTGACTGCTGCGGTCCACCATTCAAAATAAAAAATCACAAATGGATTGGATCTATAAACTTGCGCATAAAACATGTATTGGACAAGGGTGATGTCAAAATTGCTATTTTAACATGCTAACAGCAACTATTTAAGGAAATATAATGCAAGTCATGCCTTGGAAACCAATAATCCCACCCCACTCACCAGTAAGATAACAAAATTGTGATGTCAATAATATGGATCGAATTGCCATGTCTTCATTCCCCATCATGCCAGAAAAGAACCCTTGGCCTGGCAGTTATGTCCCAAATATATGTCTGTGGACAGGTTGGGCATCAAAAGTTTTAACCACATCCATCCATGGTTTGTCCAGGATCAAGATAGAATTTTCAGAAAGGTGGCTAATAAACAAAACAGGATCTCTGAAAGCAAGAAATTCAAAATTTTTCCTATGTTTAGCTTCTGGTTGATATTCCTTCAATTTACGTTTCAGTCCCCCATTCAAGGTAGCTTGTAACTTCTTCAGTGAAGAATGCTGACTGTTTACCAAATCACCATCTTCCTCTCGATCAACTGGCATCCCAAAGTCAATCAAGCACATTGCCCTATACATCAGACAAAATCTCAAACATTATATTTAACATTGAAGTAGATAGCAAGGAATGATGCCATGTATGCTTCTAAAGACCAACCACGGATTGAATTCTAATCAGTCACAGGTTCCAAGCCAGCTGTTTTACCCCCTAAACACTCAACTCCAATTATCTTAAGCCCTAATTACATAATAGATAGGAACTGCCACTATGTTAAGTCTTTCCCACCATTACATCCTGTTTATATCCCAAGATGGGGAATGAACCCTGACCAAAAAGAAGGCAGGGATAACAAATGCTCTCCTCTAACATTCTTCTACCAAATTTCAGAAATTTTCTATGAAGCCATTATTTCATAAATAGATGAGATTTACCCCTCCCAAATATGATGTTTGGAAAACCTTCCCAGAAAATCAAGTATTACAATGAATAGATGAGAATAAAGCCCATTCACTCCTAAGAATATATATGGGGGGCTACAGATAGACAAATTTACACGCTATAAATGATAACAAATAAGGAGATAGGAGCAGCACCTGGCACTGTAAATGATAACAGAAGGAGGGCTTGACAAAGGCAGAAAAGAGAGCCCGGTGACCTCCCCAGGAAATTCTTGGTATCTCTTAGGTAGAACAAATGTATGCCGCATTGACCATTCTCCTAACTGTTTTGCCTCCACATCAAATGCATAGACTTGATTTGAGGAGGTTGTGATTACAAGCACATTGTTGTTTTGAGGGGGGAAACCACCAGCTGTTACAGAGGCACCATCCAATCTTGCTATGAACCAGTGCTGCCTGTTTTACAGTATCAAAATATAGTTAGACCTGTGGAAGACTACAAGGCATGAGACTCGTCAGGTGTCTTAAATCCAGTTAGAATAGAATCAGACAAATTAGGTTCCTGGACCATCGGAAATCATGGAACACATTCTAAAAAGCTTTCTTGAACATCAAAGGTCTCAAGTAAATTACAGGTAACAATGGGTGGGCTCATACTTGGGCTGTTAAACATGCAGTTAAAATTGGCTCAAGATGCAAATAAGGCAGTATCAAGAAGCTAGATAACAAACCTTTGGGTCTCCAGATTAAATACATATGTGTCTCCAAAGCAGTTGGTGGCAGCTAACCATTGCCCATCACAACTAGTAAACATTTTTGTTATGGGAGGCTCACTAGGGGGCAATTCTTCATCATATTCCTCACGACGTGGTGTGAATGTATGTACTAGCTCTGAGCTACCCACATCCACCACCTGCAGCAGCAGCAAAAGGAAGGAGTGTGAAAAAAGACCAATAACAATATAATTTGTTCAAGCTCCATCCACATCCACCTCAAACACTTGATCTAGTAAAAGAGAGGGTGATAAATAAATTTGCAAAAGAAACAGGCATAAAATTTCCACCAGCACCATGATTGCAAAAAAAGTTTTTGCCAGCCAAATTCCAGTGAACCCTTTGTACAAAATTTATGTATTTTACCAGCTAAACCACTTCCCTATAGCCAAGCAAAAATTTGAAAGGCTCAATAAAAGCATGGTTTCAAGGGTGTAGGGTAATAAAACCACTTCTCAATTTATGTATTTTTTTTGGGGGGGGGGGGGGGGGGGGGGGGGGGGGGGGTTCTTTCAAAAATAATTAATGGGCAACTAGATTTTTTATGAGGAGACAGCCTAAGCAGTATGTCTTGCAATAAAACATTGCACCTAAAATCTTACACTACCTAATTGAAAATAGGTGCTTGGATGGTTTTATTTCAAACTTGCAGAGACCTTGGTGAAATTTCCAGAACGATCATCATTGAAAATACTTACATATATCTTTCTATCATGTCCTGCTATCATCAATTGAGAAGAATCAGCACTGAAAACCATGGAATGTGCATATGGCAAATTCTGAGGGAGATGTTTTTTATTAACAGTCCACGCACTTTTTCTGACTTCCTTCTTCAATTCAAAAAGGCTGGGCTTAACATGGTCAGAGTAAGCAAATAGAACCCCTGCATTAGAAATGGTGCTGCAAATAATTTTCCGAGATCTCTTAGTCTTAATTCGAGCCAGAATATCTGTTGTCGCACGGCCCCTTGATGGTCCGGGACCAGTATCAGTCATGGATCCACCTTTTGTTTTGACACAAAGAATATCCAACCAGGAAGGTGATTGGACTAGAAGCAAACAGTTTTGGTTGAATACGGTATTAAGAGCCACCTGAATTGGCACTCTTTGGGGCGCTGGGCAGATATCATGGGGCGAGAACTTAGTGAATTCCTGAGCAGAATAGGCAAAGAGCTTTGTGTCATCACCAGCAGAGATAAGCATAGGAACTCCCAAATGCGCCCACTTGTGGTAACTAAACTCGATGGGCTTCTTCTTATGACGAATTCTTTTAACTTTATCATCAGGCAAAGGATCTTCATTCAGAAGCACACAGTTTCAGTAAGTGAGAAACATCAAAAGCAGAACCTAAGGCAGCAAAAATCATACACAGGTATAATATACATTACATAACTACATACTGAAGTGCCACGAAAAGAACAGCACGGGGTAAAAGATACTATACACACCTTCTCGACTAATCGGTACTGCCACTGTTAAGGCTCTAACATCATGTGTATGCGCTCTTACATAACCAACATATATCCACTTCTTCAACATTTTAGAAGGTCTGTCGTAATCAGATTCAACTGTCTCACTAGAAAGCTTATAAAGAATAACCTGCAAACAGAAGCATACAAAACATTAGCCAAACAGTAAGCTCCATTCCTATATGGATAGCAAATAACATTTAGAATAACATGAGGTTTTCTTGAGGAATGGATTTACTATTTTCATCTCATAATGGACATATAAATAGTTAGAAAATTATAGCGAGTGTAAGCTCCACATATGCAAAGTATCTGTACCTGACCATCAGATCCAGCAGAGAACACCCTGTTATGAGAAGGTGCAGCTGCCAGAGCATTCACATCACCCTTGTGAGAAGTATGTGCCTGCAAAAGTGTCCCATGTTGAGAATCCCAAAACTGAACAGCACCAGCACTGTCTGCACTAACTAGGGTCCCACACCTGAAATAAGAATCAATTATCAGATATGTTGAAAGGCGTGACCTAAAGTACACTGTACATCTACTTAGTACACATACTTCACCATAGAGAACAAACAAATAAACAGGAATGCTTGCGTATCTACCTCAGCGCGAGTAAAGACCATATACAAAGGTCAGGTCGGCTACCCAAACCACCAAGCCCAGCTGTAATCCTGTATATTTCATTACCCAGCTTAGCATCCCAGCACCTTATGAACCTGCAAGAATGCTGGCATGCATGAGATAGTATATAATTGAAAATGAGAATCATTAAAAATGCTTTAGAGCAAAAAAGCAACAATATTTCCAGAATTGTTGGCTAATGTTATGATTAAAATCTGAGGGTTTTGAAGTCACGTTCACTAAAGCTACATATGAATAGCAGATTGCAAGGAGAACTCACCCATCGCTACTGCCTGAATATATTCTACTCGCATCAGGACTCCACGTCACACTTAAAACACGCCCTGCAAACAATCACATGAGAAAATAGTTCTTCACAAATGGGAAAGCAACAACTCAACAGAGGATTCAGAGGTGCAGATGTCTCACCACTGACCCTAGGCAAAGTTTTATTGTAAATTAAATCATCCGAGTCAGGAATAGTGTATATTCGCACACACCCATCATCACAAGCAATTGCCAGCAGTGGATCCTCGACAACTATATGTTCATGTTGTTCATCCGAGACTGAATCATCTTCACTCTCGCTACTGTCTTCAGATGCTTCACCACCTTTGTATCTGTCATTTAAATATCCATTTCCAAGGTGCTGTGACTTGTCCTCTGAGTGAATTTCTGTATTGGTAGATGGTGCCACCGCCATCTGCCAAATTGAGACCCCAGTTGACTCCAGCACATTCTGCCAGTGCATTCAACAACATATGGAAAGGTTAAAGAAATTTAATCAACTCTCAGTATTATGTAGCACCACATTCATAGAGTATATTTGCAACTGTAAAAAATAGGCAGCAAAATATTCCGTTCAAATTCTTTAAAGCAAACCAATGCAGACAGTAATTTCACCTTCTGCTTTAAATGAAAAATATCCCACTCCGAAACTGAACCATCAATGCTAGACGAAAACAGTCTACCACAAGGTAACCCTTTAGAGCCGGCACGACACCACACGAGCGACGAGACTCGAGAGTTAGGATCTCCGTGAATTGTCTGCACAAAAGAATTCGCAAAATAATTAAGAAATATCTTTATTTAATTAATTCATTAATTTAGTTTCATAAAATAAATAAGAGACTAAATGTGTTACAATGAAGTACCAGCTGGCAGTGCCAACCGACGGAGCCAGGAGACACGAGCCAAATCTCGAGTGAGCCGTCTTCACGAGCGGCAGCGACCTGAGACTCGTCGACGCTGGTGGCTAGAGATACAACTGGAGACGGCCTCCACTCGATCGAGCTGTTCCTATAAACAGCTCCTAGCATTTCTGCTTGGCTAAACTCGAAGCCACAAGGAGAAATCGGCGACCTATGTCACCTAGGGTTTAAGTTGTTAGGGAGTGATGATTTTAAGAGGTGAGGGCAGAGAGAGAGAGAGAGAAACGTGAAAGAAGGCGACGCGGTGCGTGTTAGGTTTTTTACGAGGGTTTAAAGCATGTTTTGTATTTTTAGAATGGTTGATTTGGAGGCTTTTTTATTTAAAAATATTTTTTATTTTATAAATTAAAATAATTTTAAAAATAATAATAATAATAATTTAAAAAATAAAAATAATAATAATTTAAAAAATATTTTTTTTTAAATATAAAAGCAACTGAGCTTTTATAATTTTTATTTTTGCATTTTGAAAGTATTTTTGAGAAAACTTTAAAACATAAGATATTTTTTTCTTCAAACTAATTGTTTATATGTTTTTTATATTTTTTTAAGTGCTTATATAAAAAAATAAATTTTAAAAAATAAAACAATATATATTATTTTAATATATTTTTAAATTAAAAATAATAATTTATCCTATTTATTAAACGAGCTATAAGCACACATAATTGATTCCTGTGCATTGTTTATACCTGAACCGGCCCCTTGTTGGACCGGTTTATCTGTGGAATCACGGTGTTTCTAAAATTTCGAAGGTTGGGCCGCTGCCTCTTTTTATGAAAGTGAACTTCGAAGAATAAACATCAAACCTCCACGGTTGATCCTGTTTGGGCCTTAAAACATGCTTCAATATAAAGTTATCTATTTTATGGAACAATGTCAACTCCGTTAGTATTTTACGTTTGGATACTATATTAGGCTTTTTTTATTTTTTTTATTTTACACGTTTCTTGATTAATTTTACAAGTCTTAAAATTAATGATCATGTAAACCGTCTGTAGTGATTATTATATATTAACAAATAACAACCATAAGACTCAAAACTGAGACCACATTAGGAGCAAACCACTTAATCTCAAACTTGTATCATTGAGTTACTTACTAAATGGTTTTAAATTAGTCTTTATTGCTTGCTTAAGTAGTGTTCATTTTTTTTAATGTTTGATAGGCATTGTGTTTCAAAAATATTTTAAAAAAAAGTAAAACAAATTTGTTTTAATTTTTTGTGTGTTTTTAAATAATTTTGATATATTGATATCAAAAATAATTTTTAAAATATAAAAAAATATATTAGTATAACGTATTTATATATGAAAAATCATTTTGAAAAATAACTTCAGTCACATTCTAAAATAGACCTTTAATTTTAGTGTCTATTTAAGAATGTGGTTGAGGTTATTTTCCAAAGTGTTTTTTTGTTCAAAAATGTATCAAAATAATATTTTTTTTATTTTTTTAAATGAAATCAACACATGAAAATGATTTGAAAACACCGAAAAAAATTAATTTAAAGTATAAAATAAAAATATTTAAAAAAAAATTATTGAAACTCAGTGTCAAATAGAGTCTTAAGTATTTCACCACGAGATAGTCTTCAAGGGGTGTGACATGGTGGAAAGGGGTTTCAAATTTATCTTGTTAGTCTTAGATTTGAGTCAGGACATGCTTGCCTTATAAAAGTTTATGACATGTGGGGTTTTACTCGCTTAATCTATACGCGCAAATAATGCCTAAAAAGGGGTGAGTTTTCTCGAATCCAAAAAGAACAATCACTACGGGATGAATTGTATATGTACATGAAAAATAGTTTTTTGGTTTTAAAATGGGATATAAGGCATTGAAAACAATCGTAGTGAATTTGTAACGATGTGTGATTAGAGTTGTATCAACTCAAGTGTCTCATTAAACCTTTGATCTGTATCACACAATAGTCCGATAAAAAATAAAATGAATTATAAAGATTTTTTTCTATAAAAAAACATGTATTGACTTTTTGAACTCGTAACGTGAGTCATTATACTTAAAGAAGATTGCATGGAAAAGACATAAAAGTACAGTTCATAATCAATCATTTATTAAATTATGAAAATAAGCCAAAAAAATTATTATTTTTTAAATAACAATTAAAAGATTCAAGATATAACCCAAACACATAAAATAAATTTTATATTTAAATGAGTGGAATTAAAAAGGAAAATAATTTAGTAAAAAAATGACAAAAATGAAACTTATAATTGACACAAAAAACAATGTTGCAATTAAATGATGGAATTAAATCAGGATAATAGATTTTACAATGGACCATGAAACAAATTAGAAATTAAAACAACAAGGACAAAATTGGAAAACATGATGTCATTAATTTGAATCAAATGGTGAAATTGAGAGCCAATATTTTTTTTACAAGAAAGGCAAGGAAAAAAAATAGAAATCCAAAAAATGAGGATCAAATCAAAGAATATAATACTTGGTAATTTGATATTCAAGAATGAAATTTAAAACAAACACAAATTCTACACAAAAAAGGCCAGGATAAAAAAATAGACAATAAAATTGCCACGCCAATAATCATTGTTGTCAAAATCACGATTAAAATCATACGATTTTATGAGTCAAATGAACAAACCTGGTAAATCGGGTAGAAAAATCGGACCTCGTTCAAATCGGAATAAAATCATTAAAATTGGTTAGAATTATAAAACCAAACCGAACATAGGCTACACTTATAATTTAGGAATCCAAACGCTCCCCCCATGGTGGAATCACTTATAATTTATTGTTATGGTTTGAAAATCAAATTAAGAAAACAATATTTTTTAAATGCACGCATAAACCATTTCTTAAACAATAAAAATTTCTTGATTCTTATGTACTAATTTAAATATGAACTTTAAAATTTATACTTAAATTTTTGAAAAAAATAGATTTTTTATTTTTATCTTTTACTTTAAATTAATTTTTTTGGTGTTTTTAGATCATTTTCATGTGTTAAGATCGAAATAACTTGTTGGAGTTGGAAATGGTACTAGAAATGTCGATGGTGGTACTAGTCGTAATACTAACAATCCTCTAAACAATAATGTTTTTTATGAATGTATTAGAAATAGCGAGGAAGATGACGGTAATGAGGCTGATTTTAATTTGCATAGCACGACAGTAGAATATCTACTCTAAATTTGTTAACTTTTATCTAATAAAATTATATGGACATGATTGTTTTATAATGTATTTTTAAGTTATTTTAAATCATATATGAACCTTAACTAATGACGTTTTATGACCATAATTATGTTGTATGGTGTTCAAAAATATTTTACTTGTGACTTAATGATTTTTCTACCTACACGATTTTAGCTGCAATTTTATGATTTTTTGTACGAAAATATTTTACGTATGATTTTACGATCTTAGTTCAAGATCAATTACGTGTCGTGTCAAAATCATGATTTTGACAACCTTGCCAGTAACCAAGAGAATCAAACTGTAATTGGCATGGGAGGAGAATAAAAGGAAATGGAGAAAATTCTTTCTAACCCTATGGTTATTTTTGTGGATATTTTTTATTTTATTATTTTATTTAATTGTACATTATTTGTTATATTTGTTGAAAATAAAATTCCCCTTAACTTGACTTGTAATAACAACAAAAAATCACTGTAAAAAAAAAACTCCCCTTATGTTATATTATTTATCTGTCTGCTTATTTCCAATGGTATCTTGATTGTTTTGTTATGCAATCAAGATGAAAAAAATAATTATTTTTCATGTGTTAAATTATAAATAACAAAATAAACTGTGTAAAAACACTTTAATACTCTTGAAAGTCAATACAAAATTTTACGAGAGTAAAAAAAAAATCCATTGTTTCAATGAACAGTGTCAATTTGTTTTTAATACCGATTAAGTTTTGCTAATTAACGTCTCTCATGATGGAGGAAAGAAACAAGGACATGGTGTTGTAATTTTTCTATACTTTTTATATTGAAGTTTAATTTAATTTTGTTGAAGAGATTAATATATTTGATATTGTTTTTTTGGTGTTTAAAACCAAACAAATTCTTATTTCTTTTGTATTTTTATCTTCTATCTTCTTCCAATATTGGCCAAACTCAACTTAATAATGAGGATTCTTATATAAATTATACTTACCATTTTCCTATACTCATTTAAAAGAAATATATGCTTCAAGACATGTTTACTCGAAGGTTAAAAGTGGAATACTATTTTTTTTCAATAAAACAAATCTTGATTGGTTTATTTTATTTTCTCAAATAGATGAATTATTAGTGGGCTAAAGATTGGAGTTTTTAAAGATAACTTCTTCTTTTAAACAAAAATATTATTTCAGTATGATAATGTTAAAAATAAAATTATTTTAATATATTTTTAAATAAAAAATATTTATAAAAAAACAATGTCAACATCTTGCTTTCATTTATTTTTGACATTTGTTTATATACGGGTCCATCTTTCACTGTTTATAATATTTTAAACTCTTGAAAAATATCTACAAAAATTATTAAATAGAGAGGATAGAGATCAAGAAAAAGAAAAAATTATTAACATTATACAAAAATCTCATCGATGAAAAGAATCAAATAATATAAGAAAAAAGTCACTATTGTTGATCTAAGTGACTTACATTTATTGTTAAATATAAACAAGTTACTTGCCATCTTTGAGTGATAAGTGAGATTTTTTGATGTTGTTGAATTAATATTGTCTAGACCTCTCCAATTATTTTAGTGATGTTCATAATTTGAGTTTTGATATATCTTTAAAATCTTTTAATCCCCCACCACATATCATGCTTATTTAATATTTTTTTTTAGATGTAATAGCAATAAACTATAAATGTTACACCATCAATAATGATTGGTGAAGATTTTAAAATTTTTAAATGGTCAAGTCTTATAAATAAAAATAATTAATAAAGTCAAGATTCATCTTTGACCCCGAGACATGGAGATAAATATTAAGGTTAATTCAATGATAGAAATGGGATTTTAGAAGCAAATACAATTAAAAATTTAAAGTAAAAAATAATAAACCATGGAAAACTAAGGATGGGTACACTAAAAAAACTATAAATAAAGCACATGAAACTAATAAAAAGAAATAAAGATAAAAACACAAAGTTTATGATGATAAATAAATTGAATTGAGTTTTATGTTTTAAAGCGGAGCAGAAAATTTAACAGACTTTATCCTAAACTATAAATTAGTTAATTGTTTAAGCAAGACAAATTAGAAATATAATAATAATAAATAAATAAATAAATAACAAGAATCTCATGGGATTCCTTCCCTCCCCGACTCTCAAATTTGGGCCGAGCTAATAAAAGCTCAGCGATTTGACGAAATAAATTACTATAAAAATTGATTAATTCAAATTTCAAAGGCCTAAATATCGTAATTCTCCAAGCAAAATCACAACTCACAAGGCATGCTCCCACGCTGTAATCATCAAAATTACCTCAGACTCCTCGCGTCCCCATCCCGCCACATTACAGACTCCAGAAGCTACTAGTCTCATAGGGATCGCCACTGCTGACTCTAACACCGTCGACACCTCTCCTTTCTCACCTCGGAAACCACAATAAAACTCCGCGCATCTGACAGGAGGCCGAGAAGTTGAAGTCGAGGGCGTTATCATATGGGAGTAGAGAAAGGGACTCGCGAGTCAGACACTGAACACGAGGAAGACCTCGATGAAGAACCAGGGGAGGTGATCGAATCAGCTCCTCCTCTCAAAGTTGGCGAAGAGAGAGAGCTTGGTAATTCTGGTATAAAGAAGAAGCTCCTCAAGCGTGGCCTTGGCTGGGAAACCCCAGAATTCAACGATGAAGTCACTGGTGCTAATTTACGGTTTACTACAGCGTTTGCTTGTTTTAGTGATACTTTTTTGTGATGAATTTTGAGAGAAATTGTTGTTCGTGTGATCTGAATGCAGTTCATTATGTGGGCACATTACTTGATGGTACTAAGTTTGATTCCACAATAGATAGGGATTCATCTGTGACTATGAAACTTGGTCAAGGTCAGTCCCCTTTTAAGAAAACAATTTTTTTTTCATGCTTGAAGTTGCTTAATTTGAGTTTTTAGATTGATTGATTCTTATGCGTGTGCGTCTAATAGGGGAAGTGGTGGCTGGATTGGATCATGGGATTATTACGATGAAAAAGGGAGAACATGCATTGTTCACTTTGCCTCCTGAATTGGGCTTTGGAGTGGCAGGGCGTGATACGGTGCCAGCAAATTCGTTTGTTCGATTCGAGGTTGAACTTGTTTCGTGGATTAAGGTGGTGGATGTGAGTAAAGATGGTGGTATTATAAAGAAAATTGTGGAGAAGGGAGAGAAGCACGAGCGTCCTGGTGACTTAGATGAAGTCCTTGGTACTTCAGTTGCTCATTATGTGATGTACTTTTGTTCCTTTCTGTTAATCATTTTGAATGTATGAGTGGGATGATGTGGGTGGTTTCTGTAAAACAATGCAGTGAAGTATCAGGTGGCACTTTCTGATGGCACTATAGTTGCAAAAACACCAGAAGAAGGAATTGGGTTTTATGTAAGAGATGGTAATGTTGATCAATTGGAATTTTGTGGTTCTTGTCTGGGAATATCATTTTTTTCTTGATGATGCCGATTTTGTGCTTTTATTCAGGTCATTTATGTGCAGCATTGCCAAAAGCAACCATGACCATGAAAAGGGGAGAGAAAGTCAAGCTAGTTGTTCAACCTCAATGTATGTCTTTCACCACTGTTACAAATTGTTTCATGAGAGGTTTTGGCTCCCTTCTTTTAAATTTTAATTTTAGGCCTTCGTCTGGAAAAATGATGCTTGCAGATGCTTTTGGACAGGAAGGAAAAGATGCTAGTGATGCAATCCATCCAGTCCCACCAAATTCTACACTGCACATTGATCTGGAGCTAATATCCTTTAAGCCTGTTATTGATGTAACGGGTGATGCTAAGGTCTTCAAGAAGATCATGAAAGAGGGGGAGGGCTCCCTTGTTGCAAATGAAGGTGCAACAGTGACTAGTAAGTATTCTGATATTGGTAAAATCAATTTAGGTTAGGAGTTTTTTGCAAAGTGACATCTCACTTGGGTCTAAAATGAAATTAGTGCGCCAGATATGTAAACCTGTCCAGGAAAACCTTAGTGAATGGAGATTGTTTAAATAGTTCCAGCTTCATGTACAAATTCTTGCTTAGTTTGATAGGAATATATGTGTGTATTTGACATTGAATCCCCCCTTCTCTCCTTCTCTCAGCTAATCCATTTATGCCATGAATAACGGGCTTTCAGAAAAGACAACAGCAACCGACTCTTCCAATACTGTGAAAACTATTTACTTACTTAAGTACTGACTGATCCAGGGAGCAAAACGACCTTTCCAGCCCATAGATTTTTTAACCGTGGCATTGTGTAAATGTATGCTCTGAAGATATTGATCCTTACAAAATTCTTCATGCAGTTAGCTATACAGCTAGGCTAGAGGATGGAGCTGTGTTTGAAAGAAAAGGAATTGATGATGGGCAACCTTTGCAATTTATAACAGATGAAGGTTAGTTTAACTCCGATATGGTTTGATCACTTTTCTATGGTATATCATTTGCTGTTTCTGAGAACTGCTAATAGAATAATATTGTGTTTTCTGTATCTAGAGCAAGTGATTGCTGGTTTAGACCGAGCGGTGGCAACAATGAAGAAGGGGGAACGTGCAATATTAACAGTAAAGCCAGAATATGGGTTTGGAAACATTGAAACAAAGAGGGATCTTGCTATTGTACCCCCATCATCAATCTTAGTCTATGAAGTCGAAATGTTGGATTTTATTAAGGTAGCCTTTTCAGTGATTGTATCGTAGAGCTACAGAAGAGATACTACTGGCTATTGTCAATATAATAAGACATGATAAACCACACAATCAGAGATGGCTATTTATTAAGCTGCATCCCCCCTCCCCAACGTTTCTTTTTGCTGTCTGGTTTAGGATTGTTGACCAAATACTTACTGTTGTCCAACACATAGGAGAAAAAACCATGGGAGATGAATAATCAGGAGAAGATTAAGGCTGCCGAGACAAAGAAAGAAGAGGGAAATCTGCTATTTAAAAGTGGGAAGTATCTAAGAGCTGGGAAAAAGTATGATAAGGTAGCTCAGCACTTGATTTCTCCCATGTTTCATTGTTTATGGTCAGATTTAGAGATTTTGATTTATTTTTAACTGCATGTTCCATCCCATCAGGCTGCAAGTTATGTTGGTGAAGAGGAAGTTTTTGGGGATGATGAACAAAAGCTGGTTACAGCATTGAGAGTAACTTGCTGGCTGAACAAGGCAGCATGTAGCCTCAAACTTAATGATTTTAAGGGAGCAATCAAGTTATGTTCAAAGGTAAGATGCATCAAGAAAAGTAGTCGCTGAATGCTGTCAAATTTTAAAAATCAGATTGCTTGAAAATTCGTTTTTCAGTGTGAGATTTTATTTGGAAGGAGGAAAATTGATGATAAAATAATTAACATAAGTTAATTCTGAGATATAGAAGTTATTTACTGGATTGGAAAAATGTATGATCTAGCTTGTCATTCCAGTCCCATAAGCTCTTACAAGCGAGTAGAAATTTGATGGGGAAGCAGGTTTTTCCCTTGGCACCCCGGAGAAATTGGTTCTAATTGCTATGCAGTAGTTTCATAATTTCATTGAAAGGGGCGATGGCTAGATGCTATAATCGTCCATTGCTCTTGTTGAAATGATGACTCTAGGCTGTTCAGTAAAAATGATCTGTGCATTTTAACTGGTTCTGGGTTGAAGAATGAAGATTTTATTTAAAATGGATAGAGGAGCAAATTTTCTCGGCCTCCAGCATTGTATATGGCTAGATAGGGATGATACAAGACAAAATGACATGTTGTATCCTGTGTTTTTATCCGTTGAAGGTACTGGATATTGAGTTCTACAACGTAAAAGCCCTTTATAGGCGGGCACAAGCACTAATCGAAGCTGCAGATTTGGTCTCAGCCGACATGGACATTAAGAAAGCTCTTGAAGTTGATCCTCATAACAGGTACTAGAGGACATCACTTTTACTGTAGCTATGAATTTCTTATGCGTCTTCTGTGTATTCATGCTACTTTGGTTCTTTTTCAGGGAGGTGAAGTTAATTCAGAAGACATTGAAACAACTTCAAGCAGAAAGTAACAAGAGAGATGCAAAGCTCTATTCCAACATGTTTGAGCATATTACAAAGCAAACACCTGTCGAAACCAAGGTAAAAAGATGCTAACCATGTCAAATACGCCTTAAATTTTAAAGCTGAAAACGTTTGAGGTGCTTTTCCAGAATGCGGAGGAATGCTGTGAAATGGTGTCGATGATATTATTTTATAAATGGATTATTTTATCAACTTTCATGGAACTAGTTTCTACCATTTTCGAGGAGAATGGTAGAGCTGATTGTCTTTATATTATATATAAAAAACAGCTGATTGTCTATAATATTTTGACAGAAATTGAAAGTCGAGAAAGCAGAGGATGACGTGAAAAATGGAGAGGCTGTGGCAATGGAAATGGAAAATGTTGCTGATAGTTCATATCCACCTGACAATGGAAAGGCTGATGATTCCTGTTAGCTATTTGTTAAAGAAAACGTATACATCATAATAACCCTACAACCAGGAGAGAAAATGCATAAGCACAGATAACAAAATTCCATTCAGTGCTCATCTTTGCATTATAATATTAACCGTACAGGGAAGGCAACATTTGGACACCAATGAGGAATTATTTTTTTCCAGTTTCCTGACTATTCTTTGTTTTCTTTTCCTTTTATTTTTGTTCCGTTCTTCATACGATGATTTCTATTAGAAAATGATAATGGACTACAGAGGATAATGTTTGAACATCATAAAATTATCAGTTTACCAGCATCTGAAAATCAAAATCTATTATATTTAATTACTCCAGTAAAGTTTTTTAAAAATAAATAATTTAAATTATAAAGAAAATATTTTTTAAAATCAAAATCTTATACTCGATCTAGCCCATGTTTGTTTCCAAGCTGAGACAACCGTTGGGCCTCGTACAAAAAATTAAATAAAATAATGAGTCACCTATTTTCTTTTTATTGGATGATAAATAAGGTCCCAAAGCCTTCACTCCAATTGACGACGTGGCCCGTTCTTCACATCAAATTCCATGGACAGGTTACAAGGTTTTGAAATATGCAAGTCATGGGCGAACATCGAGATCGAGCCACATCTCTGTCTCACTCTATTGCTGGAACCATATTTTTTATACTGTTCCAAAAATTATTTAAAAAAAAAAATTATTTTAGATTATTTTTTGTGTGTGTTTTTAGATTATTTTCACGTACTAATATTAATTTTTTTTTTTTAAAAATAAAAAAATATTATTTTAATATATTTTTAAACAAAAATTATTTCCAAAAACAATTAAAACCACAATCTAAACAGTCATTTAGTACCCGGAAACGGTGGAAACCAACTAGAAGCCAGGCTAACCCGTGGCTACAAGCCAGCGAGCCTGGTCTGTCACGGGCACCCAATTTTGAAGCAAAAGGGAAGTAGGCTCGGGCTATGGTTTGACCCGGGGTTCTATTAGCACCATGCACTCAATTGCTATGCGGATTGCACGATGCTCTTCTGCTTTAAAGATGTGTGATTACCGTAGTGCCCCTGGGATTGA